>CANXME010001983.1:0-307500 GCA_948144175.1 Closterium sp. NIES-65 | reverse complement strand
TGGAAGGACGACGACCGGCGTTAAGCCGGCCTGCCGGATCTCCAAGCCCGTGGCCTCGTCGGAGAATCCATCGGAACAATGCCGAGCCCCACCTCAGGCCGTGCCCCGCGATCTCGTCGTTCGTTTTGGCGAGCGATCGGCGAGCAAGCGGGCGTGCGGTGGCTCGAAAAAAGTTCGAGCACCGATGGATTCGTTGTGGTGCTGAAAGGAAGGCGCACCCCGACGGGCATGGAGCACCGCCTCGGTTGATCCCAGACCTTGGCAACCGCTCCTAAGAACGAGTGACGTAACGACCGCCCTCGGGCTTCTCCGCGTGTTGCTCGCAACACCGGAGGGGACCGGGCGACCTCCTCTTGCAGGAGATCAGGTAGCAGTCCCCCTCCCACGCAACTAGCTCAGTAGGCCCGCCATCCCAAAGGCTAGTCGTGATCGGGAGCGAGGCAAGTCGCGAATACGGTCGGTTGGGGCAGCGGGGTGGCACCCGATGTCCTCTCCATACCGCACCTCGACGAACCTCGACACCAGGGAGCCTGCTTCCCGGCGGCACCGGGCGTCCATGCGGAACAAAAACCAAATCCCTTTCCCCCGATGGTAACAGGTCGGACTCTTTCCCAAAAGCGGAAGCACCGGGAAGTTCGACGCCTGACCTAGGACGTATCCTCAGAAATTTGGCTTGCCGGAATCCTCCTCCCTCCTAGCGTCCCCCGCCACCGGTGCTCCGTCTCTCTTGGCACCGGCCGGTGTGACTGCGGGGTCTTGCTCGCCCGGCCTTCCGAAATCCTCTTCGGTCGGCTGGGAAGGAGCGCCCGTGGTAATGGCAAGGGACCGTTTCTCAGCCGGGTCCGGTCGCAGTGCATCAAGGAGCTGCGAACGGGCACGGGATATAGACCTCTCCGCGATCGGGACTGGCCGTCCGGTCGCAAAACCCTCCCCTTGAGCGGGGCCCCCATGAGCCCCGGCACCTAATAAAAACTGGGACCCCACTCCTGATGATGGATATCTTGGAACCTGGCTCGATGAAGAACGCAGCAAAATGCGATACGTAATGCGAATTGCAAAACTCCGTGAATCATCAAAACTTTGAACGCATGTTGCGCCCGAGGCCTCGGCCGAGGGCACGTCTGCTTGAACGCCACACACATCCAGGTGGAGCCACGCATCCGCACCCACACCCTCCGCACGCGGCTACGTGCGGCCGGGTGAACGGGACGGAACTGCCAAAATGCGTCGGCATACGAGGGGCGCTCGGGTTTTACTCGAGACAATCGCCCGTACCTGGGAAAACGAGATGGCCGTCGCAACCCGTGCACAACGGGGGGCAGTCGGCTGAAATCGCAGGGCCGCCGCAAGCCCATCTCCTCTTCGTCTCGACCCCAGTGCAGATCCCCGGATGCCAACCGGGAGGACGCGAGCGGGACGAGCGGAACGAGGCGGGTGGCGACCCCGCTGGGCTCGGTGAACCCAGCCGGCCAACGGACCCCGTCCGGACCTCCCAGCAGGTGGGGGGGCATCGGATGCCAAACCGTTCCTCTTTTCCTCTCTCGAGAAGGCCGCGAAACGGAAAAATGGAGCCGAGGGCGTGGCAACCCTCGGTCTCCGCCCTCCAAAGTAGCGTGCACGGACCGGGCGAGGGGCGGACGGGGCCCGTACGAGATGGTCGGACCGGGGAAGAACCGGGCAAACCCCCAAACGATGGCTTCAAGTCAGGCGAGACCACCCGCTGAATTTAAGCATATTACTAAGCGGAGGAAAAGAAAACAACCGTGATTCCTTTGGTAGCGGCGAGCGACCAAGGAAAAGCTCAGGCTTGAAATCCGAGGGCCTCCGGCCCTCCGAATTGTAGTCTGAAAAGGAAGCGTTCTCTGTGACGGGCGCCGCCTTAAGTCCACTGGAAAGTGGCGGCAGAGAGGGTGACACCCCCGTCGGGCGACGACCCGTCACTTCACGAGGCGCATCCGAAGAGTCGGGTTGCTTGAGAGTGCAGCCCCAACATGGGTGGTAAGCTCCATCCAAGGCTAAATACGGCCAGGTTTCCGATAGCGAACAAGTACCGCGAGGGAAAGATGAAAAGAACTTTGGAAAGAGAGTAAAAAGTGCTTGAAATCGTCAGGAGGATAAGCGCATGAGCCCAAGCACACCTACGGGACCCGTTCACGCGGGGCCCGGAGGTACGCAGCGCCGGTCGATGCCGCGGGAAAAGGAGCTCGCTCCCACCGCGGCGGAGACCGAGGATGGCCCTCACGGGTCGGGGCTGGCGAAACGGGCTGATGCGACCCGTCTTGAAACACGGACCAAGGAGGCCAACGCGGCTGCGAGCCAATGGGTTGAAAACCACAATGGCGACAGTGAAAGCGACCCGTGAGAAGGCGGCCTCGTGCTGCCCGCACCACGGACCGCCCCGGGGGCCTCGGCGCCCGGGGTGCGTTGAGTAGTCGCGTTGGGACCCGAAAGATGGTGAACTATGCCTGAGCAGGGCGAAGCCAGAGGAAACTCTGGTGGAGGCCCGCAGCGCTACTGACGTGCAAATCGTTCGTCAGACTTGGGTATAGGGGCGAAAGACTAATCGAACCATCTGGTAGCTGGTTCCCTCCGAAGTTTCCCTCAGGATAGCTGGTGCTCGATACGTGGTTACGTCTGGTAAAGCGAATGATTGGCGGGCTCGGGGGAGAAGCTCCCTCGACCGACTCTCAAACTTTAAACGGGCGAGGAGGGCCGCCATCTTAATTGTGGCTGGCTTTCAGGGGTGCTGGCTGACCCCACCAACATGAGTGCCAAGTGGGCCATTTTTGGTAAGCAGAACTGGCGAGGCGGGATGAACCGAAAGCCGGGTTACGGTGCCTAACTACGCGCTAACCTAGATCCCACAAAGGGTGTTGATTGATTAAGACAGCAGGACGGTGGTCATGGAAGTCGAAATCCGCTAAGGAGTGTGTAACAACTCACCTGCCGAATCAATTAGCCCCGAAAATGGATGGCGCTCAAGCGCGTGACCTATACCCGGCCGCACCCGGCTGCTGGTGAGCCGGTGCGAGTAGGAGGGCGCGGTGGGACGCATCGAAGCGTGCGCGTGAGCGCGCGTGGAGCTCCCGATCGCTGCAGATCTTGGTGGTAGTAGCAAATATTCAAATGAGAACTTTGAAGACTGAGGTGGAGAAAGGTTCCATGTGAACAGCAGTTGCACATGGGTTAGTCGATCCTAAGAGATGGGGTAACTCCTTGAGAACGGCGCGGTTCTCCCCGCGCCGCCCATCGAAAGGGAATCGGGTCAAAATTCCCGAACCGGGGACGTGGCAGCTGGCGGCAACGCGAGCGAATCCGGTTACGTCGGCGGGGGCTCCGGGGAAGAGATGTCTTTTCTTTTTCACAGCTCGATGGCCCTGAAATCGGCTTGCATGGAGATAGGGCCTGCGTAGCTGGTAAAGCACCGCACGTCTCGCGGTGTCCGGACCGCCCCCAACGGCCCTTGAAAAGCCGGAGGAGCGAATACTGCTCACGCACGGTCGTACTCATAACCGCATCAGGTCTCCAAGGTGAACAGCCTCTGGTCAATGGATTAATGTGGGTAAGGGAAGTCGGCAAAACGGATCCGTAAACTCGGGAAAAGGATTGGCTCCGAGGGCCGGGCCCGGGGGGCTGCGCCTCGACGCCGCAGGCTGTCGGAGGTCTACCCGACGCCGGTTCACCCCGTTAAGGGCGGGCCCCCGCGTGCCTGCTGGCCGACGGGCGCCGAGCGGTCCCTTCACGGGGACCCTCCCCTGGGCGGAGAGCGGTCGTCTCGGAACTGGCGCGGACAAGGGGAATCCGACTGTTTAATTAAAACAAAGCATTGCGATGGTCCCGACGGATGTTGACGCAATGTGATTTCTGCCCAGTGCTCTGAATGTCAAAGTGAAGAGATTCAACCAAGCGCGGGTAAACGGCGGGAGTAACTATGACTCTCTTAAGGTAGCCAAATGCCTCGTCATCTAATTAGTGACGCGCATGAATGGATTAACAAGATTCCCACTGTCCCTACCCACTATCCAGCGAAACCACAGCCAAGGGAACGGGCTTGGAAAAATCAGCGGTTAGTTTTACCCTACTGATGCACCGGTTCCGCGGCAGCAATTCAACTTAGTACGAGAGGAACCGTTGATTCGCATAATTGGCAATTGCGTCAGGCCGGTCGGCCTGCGGCGCGAACCTACCATGCGCCGGATTATGATTGAACGCCTCTAAGTCAGAATCCAAGCTGAAAGCGTTATTACCTTCTCTGGGCTCACCCTGGCTAAGAATAGGGGACGCTTCGTGCGCCCCCAAGAGCATATGCCGAGACGCTCGTGGAACAAGAGCGGCAACCGTTTCAGGGAAATTAATCATTTGCAGACGACTTAAACCGAACGGGGTATTGTACGCGGCAGAGTAGCCTTGCTGCTACGATCCGCTGAGATTCAGCCCTTGTTCTTGACCCACTCCCCCCTCTCTTCCCCCCTCCCACCCTAAACGCCGGGGTAGGGCATGGGGGGGGCGTCCGATGCCCGCGGAGAAGGGCATCGGGCGGGCCCTTGTTGTCTTCCCTTTCCCCTTTTTCTAGAGGACAACAAGGGTCCGCATCCCTGCGTTGGCAATGGAAGGAGGGATACGTGAGAGCGAGAGAGAGAGGATGGGAAATCGAGGGTAGACAGAGCCCTCTCGGGGGTTGGTTGGTTGGTCTGGCTGGATTGTTGTTGTTGGTCGGCCTGTTAGAAGGGTGAGGGTCGCTCCCTCTCTCTTCTGGTGGGCCGCGGGGCTCGCACACTGGAAGGGCTAAGGATCGAAAGAGGTCCCCCCTTCCGATGGGCGTGCCCCGGGCCCCCCGATGGATGTATATGTCAGATCATTATAGCTTATGCTTTTGTATAGGCTATAGTGGGGTATCCCATAGGGGGTACAACCCAATTAGGGTTAGTACTTGTACCCACTTCATTCATAGTCCAACTCATTCTCGTTCTCATTCTCACATGGAATCAGAGAAGGTCCCCTCATAGGGACTGTTTCTTGGGCCCACCGAAGCGCGCCCCGAGGCGCGCGTTCTTTTTTTTTAGCGACCCGTAGTGTCGCCCTCCCCCCCCTCCCAGCGGCCCGTCACGTCGCCTTTCAGTCGCGACCCCGCCGCCCTACTCTAGCGGCCCCGCCGCCCTACGTCGCGGCCCCGCCGCCCTACCCTTCGACGGCGCCGCCGCCCTAAGTCGCGGCCCAGCCGCCCTACTTCGACGGCCCCGCCGCCCTACGTCGCGGCCCTGCCGCCCTACCCTACGTCGCGGCCCCGCCGCCCTACTTCGACGGCCCCGCCGCCCTACGTCGCGGCCTCGCCGCCCTACTTCGACGGCCCCGCCGCCCTACCCTACGTCGCGGCCCCGCCGCCCTACCCTTCGACGGCGCCGCCGCCCTACGTAGCGGCCCCGCCGCCCTACCCTTCGACGACGCCGCCGCCCTACGTAGCGGCCCCGCCGCCCTACCCTTCGACGACGCCGCCGCCCTACGTAGCGGCCCCGCCGCCCTACCCTTCGACGGCCCCGCCGTCCTACGTTGCGGCCCCGCCGCCCTACTTTGACGGCCCCGCCGCCCTACCCTCCTTCGCGGCCCCGCCGCCCTACGTTGCGGCCCCGCCGTCCTACCCTACATCGACGGCCCCGCCGCCCTACTCAGCGGCCCACCAGCCGCCCTACCTGCGGCCCACCCGCCGCCCGACCGCCGGGTCGCCCAGCCGCTGAGCCGCCGAGCCGCCCAGCAGCCGACCGCCGAGCCGCCGAGCAGCCGAGCAGCCGAGCCGCAGAGCAGCCGAGCCGCCCCGCAGCCGAGCCGCCGAGCAGCCGAGCCGCCCCGCAGCCGAGCCGCCCAGCGGCCGAGCAGCCGAGCCGCCGAGCAGCCGAGCCGCCCCGCAGCCGAGCCGCCCAGCAGCCGAGCAGCCGAGCCGCCGAGCAGCCGAGCCGCCCCGCAGCCGAGCCGCCGGCCGCTGAGCTGCCCTACATCCATACGGCCCGTTCTACCCAGCCTGGTGAGCACAGAGCCTTCTTTTTCACTGCGCTGCCCTCACCCTACTGCCTGCACTCCTAGGCGTCTGTCGTCATGGCTACCCCCAGTGTCCTCGCTTTTGACGCTGAGGGTCGGGCCATTGACTTTGAGGTCTGGGTAGATGACCTCCAGCTGTTCTTACAGTGCGATAGGGCAGACGGCCTCTCTCTCTTTGACCTTACCTCTGGCGCTTCCCCTGCCCCTGCTGCTGATACTGACCCTACTGTTCGCTCCTAGTGGGCTACACGCGATGCTGCTGCACGTCTTGCTGTGCGTCGCCACCTCCCTACCTCTGAGCGTGCGCACTTTAGTCAGTACAAGAGTGCTCAGACCTTGTATGACGCTGTAGTTGCGCGCTACTCCTCCCCTGCCACTGCTGCACTGAGCCGCCTCATGCTACCCTACCTCTTCCCTGACCTTGCCGCCTTTCCCACAGTCGCTGATCTCATTACGCATCTCCGCACTAGTGACACCCGCTACCGCGCTGCGCTTCCTGCTGACTTCTGCGCCAAGAACCCCCCCCCCATGTACATCACTCTCTACTTTCTAGTCACCCGCCTCCCCGACTCCCTTCGTGTAGTCCGGGACCACTTCCTCGCGGTCTGTCCCACCACTCTCATAGTCGACAGCCTAGAGAAGGCCCTCCTAGCGGCGGAGAAGAGCATCGTCGCTGTAGGAGCCTCTCGAGGTGACCCCCGCGCCCCCATCTTTGAGGGGTGTTCTCCTTCCCCTCTCTTGCCCTCTGTCGCCTCTGCCGCTGCGGCCGACCTCGTTGGTCTTGAGTCGGTCGGTGCGGCGTCTGCCCCTAGCGAGAGACGTCGCCCTGGCAAGGGCAAGGGGAGCAAGGGAGCGGGTGGGGCTAGCGGGGGCGGTGGCGGTGGAGGTGGAGGCGGCGGAGGGAGTGGGGGTGGCGGTGGAGGAGGTGGCGGGGGTGGGGGTGGTAGTGGCAGCAGTGGTGGCGGAGGCGGCGTCGGAGGCGGCGGTACCGGCGGGGGTGGCGGCGGTGGCGGAGGTGGAGGAGGTGGAGGAGGAGGTGGTGGAGGTGGTCGGAGTGGCACTTCACAGCGGAGCGGCACTGGGGGTGGTCAGCGCCAGCAGCAGCACCAGCAGCAGCAGCAGCGTTCTCGCGACGTCCCCACCCCTCAGCAGCTCCGTGAGTGGTACACGCAGCGTCAGCGTGGTGGGGGACTTGGTCCCTGCGCCTACGTCCTTCGCACCGGCGACCGCGCGGGTGAGCAGTGTGGGGGTGCCCACCCCACCCAGCGCTGTTTTGGCTGCCTGACGGACGCTTGGCGTCAGCAGTTTCCGGAGGCCACGGAGATCCCCCGCTGGGTAGAGCTGTCTAGGGCTGGCGTGGCTATCTTTGATCTTGACTTTGATGCTATCCTTGCTGCCATGTATGCTGTGACTATTAGTGATGAGGGTGACTGTTACCGGTGTTTCCCGCCCGACCCAAGCATTGGTACTGCTGCGCTAGGTGCTTGTGAGGCTACTGCTCTAGGTGCCAGTGCGTCTGCGCTCTCAGGTGCTCGTGAGGCTGCGCTCTCAGGTACTAGTGAGGCTGCGCTCTCAGGTACTGCGTCGGCTTCGGCCTCCCTCACCTTCACACTTGACTCAGGGGCTTCTCGCTCCTTCTTTCGAGACCGCACCACACTCACGCCGCTTGGTCGGCCGGTTGCAGTCTCCCTGGCTGACCCCTCTGGGGGTCCTGTCCTCGCTCACTTCTCCACTGTCCTCCCGTGTCCGGCTGCCCCCTCGGGCGCCCTGTCGGGTCTGTACCTCCCCTCGTTCTCGACGAACTTGGTGAGTGGTGCTGACCTGAAGGATGCGGGGGTTCACCAGTTTACTCCTGCGAGTCAGCGAGGGACCCACTGCTCGGACGCCCGCACAGGCCGACACCTGGCCACGTTTTCGCGTCGGCCCGGGTCGAGTCTCTACACCCTGACCATTGAGTCTCCTCCAGTCCCTGCGTCTGGCCAGGTAGCTGCGTCCGGTCAGGTGTTTGCTGCTGCGTCCAGGTCTGGTCCTGAGTCTGCCCCCTGCTCGTGTCGCCTCGTGTCTCACGAGACTCTCTTGTGGCACCACCGTCTTGGCCACCCCTCCTTACCTAGTCTTTGGGGCATGGCTTCCCGTGTCCTTGTCTCTGGTCTCCCCCGGTCTCTCCTTCCCCTTCCTTCGGGGCCAGGACCTTCCTGTGTCCCCTATGTCGAGGGGCGGCTCTGGGCTGCCCCTCACTCCTCCCAGTTTCCCCCGACAGAGGCTCCTCTGCAGACGCTTCACATGGACGTGTGGGGCCCGGCCCGCGTCCGTGGACAGGGTCACGAGCGCTACTTCCTACTGGTGGTTGACGACTACTCGCGTTACACCACAGTCTTCCCCTTGCGCAGCAAGGGTGATGTCACTGAGGTGTTGATCGACTGGATCCGCGAGGCTCGTCTCCAGCTCAAGAGGAGCTTCGGCTCGGACTTTCCTGTTCTGCGTCTGCACTCTGACCGAGGCGGAGAGTTCTCCTCTGGCCTTCTGCGAGCCTACTGTCGTGCAGGAGGCATCCGTCAGACCTTCACGCTTCCGGACTCTCCACAGCAAAATGGGATTGCTGAGCGCCGCATTGGCATGGTCATGGACGTCGCTCGTACGTCCATGATGCATGCGGATGCCCCCCATTTTCTGTGGCCGTTTGCGGTTCGGTACGCGGCGCATCAGCTCAACCTTCACCCCAGGGTCTCCCGCCCGGAGACCTCCCCAGCTCTGCTGTGGACGGGGAAGGTCAGCGATGCGTCTGCGTTCCGTGTCTGGGGATCTCGGGCGTTTGTCCGCGACCTGTCTGCGGACAAGCTGTCCCCTCGTGCTGCTCCCTGTGTCTTCCTAGGCTTCCCCCCTGACGCCCCAGGGTGGCAGTTCTACCACCCCTCCTCTCGTCGTGTTCTGTCCTCCCAGGACGTCACGTTCGACGAGTCCGTCCCCTTCTACCGCCTCTTCCCCTACCGCACTCCTTCCCTCCCGCCGCCGCCGCACTTCCTTGTCTCCCTCTCCCTACACTGGTCCTACTGGAGGTCTTGCTGAGCGTCGTGAGCCTGCGTCTCGACCTGTGTCGCCTGTTCGTGCTGCTCGCACTAGTGGTCGCAGTTCGCGTCAGCGTCCTCCTCCTGTCCCTGGCACGCACCGGATGTCTCTGCGTTCGTCCACTGCTCCTCTGCGTGCCCCTTTGCCCTCTCCTCCTGAGTCCTCTCTTCCTGTGCTTGCCGACCCTAAGTCGGACTCTCTTTGTGCTGCCAGTCCTACTGTCACGCGTCTCCTTGCTACTGTCGTCACTGACCCCTCCTTTGAGTCCACTGCTGCGTCTGCTCTTGTTGCCGAGCTCGTCGACTTTGCTGCTCGCTGTCGTCTAGACTACGCTGCTAGTCTTGTTGCTGAGTCTACGTCTGTCTGTCCTCCGTCCGTCGGGGGTGAGTGTGCTCTTGGCACGGACGTCCTTGAGGACAGGCAGGAGGAGTTTCAGTGTCTGACTGCTGCTTCACCTCATCTCGCGTCTGTACTGCTTACCCCTGAGGGAGACCCGGATGCACTAGACATCCCGACTCCGCGCTCTTACGCGGAGGCCGTAGAGGGTCCCTACTCCTCTCAGTGGCAGGCAGCTATGGATGCAAAGATGGCTTCCTGGAAGTCCACAGGCACCTACGTTGACGCTGTCCCCCCTCCTGGGGCGAACATCGTCAGTGGGATGTGGATCTTCAGGGTGAAGCGGCCGCCGGGCTCTCCACTTGTCTTCAAGGCGCGGTACGTGGCTCGTGGCTTCAGTCAGCGGCAGGGAGTTGACTACTTTCAGACCTTCTCTCCCACCCCGAAGATGACCACTCTTTGGGTGCTGCTGCACATAGCCGCTCAGCGCGACTACGAGCTCCACTCTCTTGACTTCAGCACTGCTTTCTTGCAGGGTAGCCTGCACGAGGAGATCTGGCTGCGCCCTCCACCTGGCTTCACTGGGACTTTCCCTCCTGGCACCCAGTGGAGCCTCCGACGGCCAGTCTACGGTCTCCGCCAGGCACCGTGTGAGTGGCACGACACACTGAGGACTACGCTTGCGGCTCTTGGGTTTGCTCCCTCTACTGCTGACCCGTCGTTGTTTCTGCGCACCGACACTTCTCTGCCGCCCTTCTACATCCTCGTGTACGTCGACGACTTGGTCTTTGCCACAGCGGACACTGCTGGACTCGCCTACGTGAAGTCCGAGCTGCAGAAGAGACACACGTGCACAGACCTGGGTGAACTGCGCAGCTACCTTGGCTTGCAGATCACTCGGGACAGAGCACGCCGCACCATTACCTTGACTCAGTCACACATGGTGCAGCAGGTCCTTCAGCGCTTCGGCTTCACGTACTCCTCGCCTCAGGCCACTCCTCTGTCTACTCGCCACTCGCTCTCAGCTCTGCCTTCGGATGAGTCCGTAGAGTCGAGTGGCCCGTACCCAGAGCTTGTTGGCTGCCTCATGTACCTGATGACCTGCACACGACCTGACCTTGCATACCCTCTTAGCATCTTGGCACGCTATGTTGCTCCTGGGAGACACCGACCAGAGCACATGGCTGCAGCGAAGAGGGTGTTGCGCTACTTGTGCAGTACGTCGGGCATGGGGCTAGTGCTTGGAGGGCGGAGTCCAGTGGTGCTCACTGGGCACGCGGACGCTTCTTGGGCTGACGACCAGGCTACGCAGCGGTCGTCGCAGGGTTACACCTTCAGTCTTGGTTCCGGCTCTGTTTCGTGGCGAGCTACTCGCTCGTCTTTGGTTCTCGGCTCCAGTTGTGAGGCTGAGATCTACGCCGGGGCCATGGCTGCTCAGGAGCTTCGCTGGCTCACCTACCTGCTGACTGACCTTGGAGAGCCGCCTCGTTCTCCTCCAGTGCTGTACGTAGACAACAAGGCCATGCTGGCCTTGTGTCGAGAGCAGCGCCTGGAGCACAGAACGAAGCACATTGCTCTCCGCTACTTTCTTGCTCGTGAGCTGCAGCAGCGTGGTCAGTTGCGACTTGCGTACGTGGCCTCTGAGGCCAACACTGCTGATGTTTTCACCAAGGCACTTCCGCCTTGTGATCATCAGCGTTTCTGCACTCAGCTGGGACTTGTCCCAGTCTTGCCTCACTTGCTCACCTCTTGACCTTGCTTGTACTCTTGCATATATATATACCTGTTCTTGCTTGTTTAGACTTATATATATATGTGTCTCCTCCTGCTTGTAAACTGGCCTTGTGGCCTTGACCTTGTGCTCAGACTGTGTGGTGACGTTATGATCCACCCTGAGCTTGCTTTGCTTTGCTTTGCTTGACTGGTCTTGTGACCCCTTGTTCTCCCCCACTTTGCCTATGGGGGTGTGTCAAATCATTATAGCTTTTGTATAGGCTATAGTGGGGTATCCCATAAGGGGTACAACCCAATTAGGGTTAGTACTTGTACCCACTTCATTCATAGTCCAACTCATTCTCGTTCTCATTCTCACAGTATATAGAAGGGGACACCTCCTTTATATATCCATCAAAACCCTCTAGACGGACGACGACTGACTCGACGAAGACGGAACTAAGGACATAAGGACATAAGGCAGGGGAACCCCAGCATTTTTTCAGCAAAATTCTAGGGATTCTAGGGGTCGCGGAGCCAAAATGCGAGGCCAAATCGGATCATCCGGGTCATCCGGGTCGGGACCCGGACCAACCGGACCATCCGGGTGGGGAACCGGGTCGACCGGACCATCCGGATGGGGAACCGGATCATCCGGGTCGGGTACCGGGTCGGGAACCGGATCGACCGGACCATCCGGATGGGGAACCGGATAATCCGGATCATCCGGGTCGGGAACCGGATCGACCGGACCATCCGGGTGGGGAACCGGACTCAACCGTACCATCCCCGTGGGGGACCGGACCCAACCGGACCATCCGGGTGGGGTGCCGGGTCGGGAACCGGACCGACCGGACCATCCGGGTGGGGAGCCGAATCAACCGGGTCATCCGGGTGGGGAACCAGATCGACCGGGTGGGAAACCGGACCAACCGGACCGACCGGACCATCCGGGTGGGGACCCGGACCAAACCGGATCATCCCGGTGGGGAGCCGGACCCGGCCGGACCATCCGGGTGGGGTACCGGGTCAGGAACCGGACTGGGAACCGGATCATCCGGGTCATCCGGATGGGGAACCGTATCATCCAGGTCATCCGGGTGGAGAACCGGATCAACCGGTCCATCCGGATGTGGTACCGGGTGGGGAAGCGGACCAACCGGACCAACCGGGTGCGGTACCGGGTGGGAAATCGGACCAAACGGGTAGTGATCCGGACGGGGACCCGGATCATCCGGGTCGGGAACCGGATCAACCGGGTCTAGGGTGGGGAACCGGACCATCCCGGTGGTCCGGGTGGGGTGCCCAATCGACCGTGCGGGGAGTCGGACCAACCGGACCATCCGGATGGGGAACCGGGTGGGGAACCGGGTGGGGTACCGGGTCGGGAACCGGTTCAACCGGACCATCCGGACGGGGAACCGGATCATCCAGGTGGTCCGGGTGGGGTGCCAAATCGACCGTGCGGGGAGTCGGACCAACCGGACCATCCGGGTGGGGTACCGGGTCCGGAACCGGGTCGGGAACCGGATCGACCGGACCATCCGGACGGGGAAACGGATCATCCGGGCCATCCGGGAAGGCAGCCGGATCGACCGGATCTAGGGTAGGGAGCCGGACCATCCGGGTGGGGAACCGGGTCGGGTACCGGGTCGGGAACCGGATCGACCGGACCATCCGGATGGGGAGCCCTATCATCCGGCTCATCCGCATGGGGTGCCGAGCCGGCCGTGTGGGGAGTCTGATCAACCGGGCCAACCGGGTGGGGTACCGGGTCGGGAACCGGATCAACCGGACCATCCGGACGGGGAACCGTATCATCCGGGTCATCCGGGAAGGGAACCGGATCGACCGGGTCTAGGGTAGGAAGCCGGACCATCCAGGTGGGGAACCGGGTCGGGAACCGGATCGACCGGGTCTAGGGTAGGAAGCCGGACCATCCGGGTGGGGAACCGGGTCGGGTACCGGGTCGGGAACTGGATCAACCGGACCATCCGAACGGGGAACCGGATCATCCGGGTCATCCGGGAAGGGAACCGGATCGACCGGGTCTAGGGTAGGAAGCCGGACCATCCAGGCGGGGAACCGGGTCGGGAACCGGATCGACCGGGTCTAGGGCAGGAAGCCGGACCCTCCGGGTGGGGAACCGGGTCGGGTACCGGGTCGGGAACCGGATCGACCGGACCATCCGGATGGGGAACCGGATCATCCGGCTCATCCGCATGGGGTGCCGAACCGACCGTGTGGGGAGTCGGACCAACCGGGCCAACCGGGCCAACCGGGCGGGGTACCGGGTCGGGAACCGGATCAACCGGACCATCCGGCCGGGGAACCGGATCATTCAGGTCATCCGGGAAGGGAACCGGATCGACCGGGTCTAGGTTAGGGAACCGGACCATCCGGGTGGGGAACCGGGTCCGGTACCGGGTCGGGAACCGTATCGACCGGACCATCCGGATGGGGAACCGGATTATCCGGGTCATCCACATGGGGTGCCGAAGGACCGTGTGGGGAGTCGGACCAACCGGGCCAGCCGGGTGGTCGACCGGGTCGAGAACCGGATCAACCGGACCATCCGGACGGGGAACCGGATCATCTGGGTCATCCCGGAAGGGAACCGGATCGACCGGGTCTAGGGTAGGAAGCCGGACCATCCGGGTGGGGAACCGGGTCGGGAACCGGATCGACCGGGTCTAGGGTAGGAAGCTTGACCATCCGGGTGGGGAACCGGGTCGGGTACCGGGTCGGGAACCGGATCGACCGACCATCCGGACGGGGAGCCGGACCATCCGGCTCATCCGCATGGGGTGCCGAACCGAACGTGTGGGGAGTCGGGACCAACCGGGCCAACCGGGCGGGGTACCGGGCTGGGAACCGGATCAACCGGGCCATCCGGTCGGGGAAGCGGATCATCCGGGTCATCCGGGAAGGGATCCGGATCGACCGGGTCTAGGGTAGGAAGCCGGACCATCCGGGTGGGGAACCGGGTCGGGTACCGGGCCGGGAACCGGATCGACCGGACCGTCCGGGTGGGGAGCCGGATCATCCGGCTCATCCGCATGGGGTGCCGAACTGACCGTGTGGGGAGTCGAACCGACCGGGCCAACCTCGCGGGGTACCTGGTCGGGAACCGGATCAACCGGACCATCTGGCCGGGGAACCGGATCATTCAGGTCATCCGGGAAGGGAACCGGATCGACCGTTTCTAGGTTAGGGAACCGGACCATCCGGGTGGGGAACCGGGTCCGGTACCGGGTCGGGAACCGGATCGACCGGACCATCCGGATGGGGAACCGGATCATCCGGGTCATCCGCATGGGGTGCCGAACCGACCGTGTGGGGAGTCGGACCAACCGGGCCACCCGGGTGGGGTACCGGGTCGGGAACCGGATCAACCGGACCATCCGGACGGGGAACCGGATCATCCGGGTCATCCCGAAAGGGAACCGGATCGACCGGGTCTAGGTTAGGGAACCGGACCATCCGGGTGGGGAACCGGATCGACCGGGTCTAGGGTAGGAAGCCGGACCATCGGGGCGGGGAACCGGTTCGGGAACCGGATCGACCGGACCATCCGGATGGGGAACCGGATCATCCAGATCATCCGCATGGGGTGCCGAACCGACCGTGTGGGGAGTCGGACCAACCGGGCCAACCGGGTGGGGTACCGGGTCGGGAACCGGATCAACCGGACCATCCGGACGGGGAACCGGATCATCCGGGTCATCCCGGAAGGGAACCGGATCGACCGGGTCTAGGTTAGGGAACCAGACCATCCGGGTGGGGAACCGGGTCCGGTACCGGGTCGGGAACCGGATCAACCGGGTCGGAACCGGGCAGGGAACCGGATGGGGAACCGGATCGACACGACCGGCTGGATCGACCGGATCAACCGGGTGTGGAACCGGGTCAACCGGGCGGGGAACCGGATCAACCTCCCCAGCCGGGTGAAGGACCGGATCGACCCGGTAGGGAGCCGGATCAGCCGGGTCGGAACCGGGTAGGGAACCGGATGGAGAACCGGATCTACCAGACCGGCCGGATCGACCGGGTCAACCGGGCGGGGAACCGGGTCAACCGGACGGAGAACCGAATGGACCTGACCGGCCGGGTCATCCGGGTTGGAACCGGGCGGGTGAACCGGATCAACCGCCCCAGCCGGGTGAGGGACCGGTTCGACCCGGTAGGGAGCCGGATCAACCGGGTCGGAACCGGGCAGGGAACCGGATGGGGAACCGGACCTACCGGACCGGCCGGATCGACTGGGTGGGGATCCGGGTCAACCGGACTTGGAACCGGATGGACCGGACCGGCCGGATCGACCGGGTGGGGAACGGGTCAACCGGACGGGGAACCGGATGGACCGCATCATCCGGGTTGGAACCGGGCGGGGAACCGGATCGACCGGGTCGATGGATCCGGATCCCACCACCCTAGGCGGGATGGATCCGGGTCGCACCACCCCGGTTGGGATGGATCCGGATCACCCCATTCGGGATGGGATGGATCCGGATCACCCCACCCGGGATGGGATGGATCCGGATCTCACCACCCTGGACTGGGTGGATCCAAATAACCCCACCCGGGATGGGATGGATCCGGATCACACCACCCTAGATGGGATGGGTCCGGACTGCACCTCCCATGTGGGGATTGGTCCGGTTCGAAACACCGCGGGTGGGATGGGTCCGGTTTGAACCGCCCTGGATGGGATGGATCCGGACCGGGCCACCATGGATGAGAGGGGTCCGGTTCATTGTGGGCTCTAGGGTGGGTGTGGTTCATTGGACGGGGCCACACCCTCCCTTGAGCCCTCTATTATTTGGGTCACACTTCCATTCTCGACCGGGGTTCTTCGTGGGCTCTAGGGTGGGTGTGGGTCCTTGCATGGGCCCACACCCTCCCTAGAGCCCTTTACTCTATGGGTCGCACCTTCCTTCTCGGCCGGTTGTGGTTCGTGGGCTCTAGGGTGACCGGGGGGAAACGTAGACCAGGGCGAGGGCAGGCTCTCTACGGGTACCTATCCACCCCAAGTATCCTTTTGACCGGCTGGAATGGGATGCACACTCCAATCAACCGGGGGGTTCGGGCCCAAGGTTCGAATCCCCCCTTGCACGGGCTCGGATGGGCTCATGAGCTTGCTTTTCCCGGTGGAAAGCTCAATGTGACTGGGAGGAACGTAGACCAGGGCGGGTTCAAGCTCTCTACGAGGTTCCTATCAACCCAGAGGGTCCTTTTGACCGGCTGGAATGACGCAAGCGCTCAAATCAACCGGCCAAGGTTGAATTCCACCCTTGCACGGGCTCGGATGGGCTCTGGGACCTCTTTTTCCCGGTGCAAGAGCCAGGATGACCGGGGGGAAGTGTAAATCTGGGTGGGAGCTTCCTTTGCTCGGGTTCCTATCCATCCCAAGGGTCCTTTTGACCGGCTGGAATGAGGCAAACGCTCCAATGAACCGGCCAAGGTTGAAATCGACCCTTGCACGGGCTCGGATGGGCTCCGGGACCTCCTTTTCCCGGTGAAATGGCGTAGATGACCGAGGAGAAGTGTAAAGCAAAGTAGGAGCCTCATTTCCACGGGTTCATATCCATCCCACGGGTCCTTTTGGCCGGCTGGAATGAAAAAAAAACGTTCCAATGGACCGGCCACGGTTGAATTCCACCCTTGCACGGGCTCGGATGGGCTCCGGGACCAATTCTTCCTGGTGCAAAGGCCCGGATGACCGAGGGGAAGTGTAAACCAGGGTGGGAGCTTCCTTTTCACGGGTTCATATCCACCCCAAGGGTCCTTTTGACCGGCTGGAATGAGGCAAACGCTCCAATGAACCGGCCAAGGTTCAAATCCACCCTTGCACGGGCTCGGGTGGGCTCTGGGACCTCCTTTTCCCGGTGCAAAGGCCCGGATGACCGGGGGGAAGTGTAAACCAGGGTAGGAGCTTCCTTTCCACGGGTTCATATCCATCCCAAGGGTCCTTTTGACCGGCTGGAATGATGCAAAGGATCAAATGGACCGGCCAAGGTTCAATCCCACCCTTGCACGGGCTCGGATGGGCTCCGGAACCTCCTTTTCCCGGTACAAAGGCCTAGATGACCTGGAGGAAGTGTAAACCAGGGTGGGAGCTTCCCTTCTACAGGTTCATATCCATCCCAATGGTCTTCTTGACCGGCTGGAATGAAACGATTGCTCCAATGGACCGGCCAAGGTTGAATCCCACCCTTGCACGGGCTCGGACCGGCTCCGGGACCTCTTTTTCCCAGTGCAAAGGCCTGGATGGCCGGGGGGAAGTGTAATCCAGGGTGGGAGCTTCCTTCCTACGGGTTCATATCCATCCCAAGGGACCTTTTGACCGGCTGGAATGAGGCAAAGGATCCAATGGACCGGGGGATTTAGGGGCCAAGGCTCAAAATCACCCTTGCACGGGCTCATATCCATCCCAAGATGGCCCCAAATGATGGTAGCCCAACGTGATCCGAGTGATTGGCCCTGGAATAGGGTAGGGAACCGGGTATGTTGCCCCTCCCCAGTGCCATAATGGTGGATTTCCGTTTGCCCCAAATGATGGTAACCCAACGTTATCCATGTGATTGGCCCTGGAATAGGGTAGGGAGTTGTTATCTTCTCTCCCTTGGGCCCTGGTGGGGCATTCTCGAAAGCCCCAAATGATGGTAACCCAACATTATCCGAGTGATTGGCCCTGGAATAGGGTAGGGAGTTGTTATCTTCTCTCCCTTGGGCCCTGGTGGGGCATTTTCAAATGCCCCAAATGATGGTAACCCAACGTTATCCAAGTGATTGGCCTTGGAATCGGGTAGGGAGTTGTTATCTTCTCTCCCTCGGGACCTGGTGGGGCATTTTCGAACGCCCCAAATGATGGTAACCCAACGTTATCCAAGTGATTGGCCCTGGAATAGGGTAGGGAGTTGTTATCTTCTCTCCCTTGGGACCTGGTGGGGCATTTTTGAATGCCCCAAATGATGGTAACCCAACGTTATCCGAGTGATTGGCCCTGGAATAGGGTAGGGAGTTGTTATCTTCTCTCCCTTGGGCCCTGGTGGGGCATTTTCAAACGCCCCAAATGATGGTAACCCAATGTTATCCAAGTGATTGGCCCTGGAATAGGGCAGGGAGTTGTTATCTTCTCTCCCTTGGGCCCTGGTGGGGCATTTTCAAACGCCCCAAATGATGGTAACCCAATGTTATCCAAGTGATTGGCCCTGGAATAGGGCAGGGAGTTGTTATCTTCTCTCCCTTGGGCCCTGGTGGGGCATTTTCAAACGCCCCAAATGATGGTAACCCAATGTTATCCGAGTGATTGGCCCTGGAATAGGGTAGGGAGTTGTTATCTTCTCTCCCTTGGGACCTGGTGGAGCATTTTCGAACGCCCCAAATGATGGTAACCCAACGTTATCCAAGTGATTGGCCCTGGAATAGGGTAGGGAGTTGTTATCTTCTCTCCCTTGGGACCTGGTGGGGCATTTTCGAACGCCCCAAATGATGGTAACCCAACGTTATCCAAGTGATTGGCCCTGGAATAGGGCAGGGAGTTGTTATCTTCTCTCCCTTGGGCCCTGGTGGGGCATTTTCAAACGACCCAAATGGTGGTAACCCAACGTTATCCGAGTGATTGGCCCTGGAATAGGGCAGGGAGTTGTTATCTTCTCTCCCTTGGGCCTTGGTGGGGCATTTTCAAACGCCCCAAATGATGGTAACCCAACGTTATCCGAGTGATTGGCCCTGGAATGGGGTAGGGAGTTGTTATCTTCTCTCCCTTGGGACCTGGTGGGGCATTTTCAAACGCCCCAAATGATGGTAACCCAACGTTATCCAAGTGATTGGCCCTGGAATAGGGTAGGTATTTTCTTTCTCCGCTCTTCTCTAAGGCCCTGATGGTGTATAATCATTTCAGAAATGATGTTAACCCAACATGATCCAAGTGATTGGCCCTGGAATGAGGAAGGGGTATCTTGTCCCTCCCTAGGACCCGGGCTCTGGTGGGTCCGGTTCCCACCCGGGCTTGATCCATCCGGTCCCCACCCTGGTTTAGGGTCCGGACCCCCACCCCTATCCTGGGTGGATCCGGACCCCACCCGAAATGGTCCGGACCCCCACCTGGCCTGGGTGGATCCGGATCCCACCCGGGATGGTCCGGACCCCCACCCGCCCTGGGTGGATCCGGTTCCCACCCCGGATGGTCCGGACCCCAACCCGGTCCAGGTGGATCCGGCTCCCACCCGGTATGGTCCGGACTCCCACCCGGCCTGGGTGGATCCGGTTCCCACCCAGGGTGGGATCCGGACCCCATCCGGCCTCTGTGGATTCCCCTCGGTGGGGTGTTCATATATGACTAAAAATGAGGGTAACCCAACGTGATCCGAGTGATTGGCCTAGGAATAAACTAGGGTCAGCTCTTCTTTGTCCCTCTCTAGGACTTTGGCTCTGGTGGGTTCGGTTCCTACCCAGGATGGGTCCATCCGGTCCCCACCCGGGCTGGTCCGGACCCCGGCCCGGCCTGGATCCATCCGGTTCCCACCCGTTCAGGATGGATTTGGTTCCCAACCGGGATGGTCCGGACCCCCACCCGGCCTGGGTGGATCCGGTTCCCACCCGGGATGATCCGGACCCCCACCACCCGGCCTGGGTAGATCCGGTTCCCACCCGGGATGGTCCGGACCCCTGGGTGGATCTGGTTCCCACCCGGGATGGTCAGGACCCCAGGGTCCATCCGGTCCCACCCGGGATGGTCCGGACCCCCCACCCGACCCGGGTGGATCCGGTTCCACCAGGGTTGGGGTCCGGGTTGGGGTCCGGGCTGGACGGATTCCCCTCGGCTGGGGTCTTTTCAATCCCCCCAAATGATGGTAACCCAGCGTTATCCAAGTGATTGGCCTAGGAATAACCCAGGAATAGCTCTTTCAATAGTTTTGTCTCCCTAGGAGCCCCCGGTAAGATTTAGTGTTGGGCCCTTTATCAAGGTAACCCAACGTGATCCAAGTGAATGGTCCACGGGCTCGGTAGGGTAGCATTATGACGTCCCTCTTTCGGGCTTTGTTTTTGTGTTGGCCGCTAATGTTGGTAAGCCAACGTAATCCATGTGATTGAACTAGGAGAAGGGCGTAGGTTTTTTTTGTGTATCACACTCGCCCTTTTATGCACTAAAAGCCTTTAACGACTGGTAAGCCACGGTGATCGAGCTGCTTTCTGTAGTAATACTACGTGGAAGAGGAGGTAAAGGGTTGTCTATGAGCACTTGGACTTCACATACATCTGCTCTTCCCCATGGGATGTCTCGAGGCTTCATCCCAACATATACGCATATTCGCTTGTCATCAGGCCCTCAGATTCGTTTTGGGCCACACTTTCTCATCAGTGTTGGTCCTTAAAAAAAAACCACCTGTCAGGGTCGTTACAAAAGTAAACCCTGAAAAATCAGTGTTGTCACATAAAAAGAAACTTTCTCATCAGGGCTGGTACATTTTTTAACGCTTATGCAACCAGCCTTCATCATGATGTGACGGGAACGGGGGGAGGGAGACAGTGGTGGTGCAGCAATGGTGGTCCAGGTTAGGCAATCACGTGTGCTAAAGGTCTCTGTTTTGTCACGTTATCAGACAAGCGCTCGCAAGCAACAGTCGGGAATGTTCCTCAACAACCTTTCGGGAGCATTGCGCAGTGCAACGTCACCCCACGCTTTCTGTCTCGCACTTCGCCAAACAAATGGTGTCTGAGACGAGTCTGACAAGATGTAGATAAGGGGGGTGTAGGAAACAGCCCTAAGATGCCGTTTCACGTGATTGACGGAGACGGGGAAATTTTTGGGCGAAATATTTGCCAGATTCATCGAATCTTGGCGATTTCGCTAACAAGAATGGCCCCACTACTGTATGATTCGAATCAGGGTCCCCTAGCAAAAGTAGGCGGAAAATTCAGTCCTGGTACACGTAAGTTAGCTGAAAAAACAGAGTAGGCATAAAAAAAAAAAAAAAAAAAAAAAAAAAAAAAAAAAAAAAAAAAAAAAAAAAAAAAAAAACAAGAGGCGACGAAATCGTCTTAGGGTTGCGAAGCGTTTTGCATAATTACATACCGTAATCCCCCGCATAGTACACCCTAGGGTGTACTGATAAATACCCCCCTTTAGGGGGGTGTTTAATTATGGGGGGGGTGTAAGCCTGCACCCATGGGTGTTATATAATGGCATTATTTCATGTGAAGAAACACATGTTTTCTGTACTAAACTTAATTTGTTTATCGAGTCGAGCTGAGGATGGGTTGAACTGCGCGTAAAGTGCGAGCCACGTCATGCTGACTCACTGGCAAGCTGCTCACACGCGCCTGAATCGATCGAAGGCAGTCCCTCAGCCTTGCGCGATAACATTTCAGGGGTGACGCGTCCCTCCCGATAGAGAAACTCGTTAAAAATTCTCTCGCGATTCACATTCAGATAAATGAGGGGTGTACTGAAAATTTCAAAAAATCAGGGGGTGTTATAACTGGTGTATTTATGAGTACACCCACCGTAATATTTTGGGGGGTGTACTCTGCGGGGGATTACGGTAAATTTGTAGAACTTACAATTCTGTACATTATGCTGTAGTATGACACGAAGTAGTACTTCTTGTCGCTAGGCAAAGATCAAAAGCATCACACCAGCAAGATCGATCTGGAATCCTTTCGATTCTACGTTCAATCTTATACGACTACGATAGCGCTGATGTCCATTTACAATAGCTGATTTGAACAGACTGTTACTTTTGCGACGAATCTGAGACTACCTTAGGGTTTGTTCGTCCCTTTTTCTCCCGCTTCTCCTTCTCGCTGGTCACGCTCTACCAGCTTCTCCACCTACTCTGACTGCAACTTAGGTAAGAAGATCCCTCAGCTCTAGCTCCAACTAAGTTAGATGCCTATTAGATAGAGTAACATTTAGTCAATCCGTATCCTTACTGTGTAAATGGATGAGTATGAGCTAGACTTAGTTGTTTAAACGTAGGTTCTAGGCCCTTTGTAAGATTTCGTTTCTTCCTGCATAAGCTTGCATCTGTTTCTTCTATTCTTCATCCTTCAGCTTTCCTTTCGTCGGTTGCCTTTTCTTCATATTTGCATGTTTTAGTTCTCTCTCGTTCTCTCTCTCATTCTCTCTCGTTTTCTTTCTCCATCTCTTTCTCTTGTTCGTTCTCTCTCTCTTGTTCTCTCTCTCTCTCTCTCTCTCTCTCTCTCTCTCTCTCGTTCTCTCGTTCTCCCGCGTTCTCTCGTTTTCTCTCTCTCTCTCGTTCTCCCTCTCTCTCGTTCTCTCTCTCTCGTTCTCCCTCTCGCGTTCTCTCTCTCTCTCTCGTTCTCTCTCTCTCTCTCTCGTTCTCTTTCTCTCGTTCTCTCTCTCTCTCTCTCTCTCTCTCTCTCTCTCTCTCTCTCTCTCTCTCTCACTCGTTCTCTCTCTCGTTCTCTCTCTCTCGTTCTCTCTCTCTCGTTCTCTCTCTTTCGTTCTCTCTTTTTCAGTCATTCCTTTGTTTTCGTCCGTCCTCTTTTCCTATCTCGATTCCTACTTGTATCTTGTCTTCCCTTTTGTTTATTTCCACTTCTTTTTGCTGGTTTTTATTCCGCTTTCAGTTTGGTGAATCATACTTATTTCCCTCCTTCCTCCTTTTTTTTCTGTTTACTCCTTCAGTGTGATGCTTCCGTTTTCTGCTTCCTCATTATGCTTCTGTTTTCTGCTGTGTTTGATGTGCAACTTGTCGCACCTTTTTTTGCGACACTAAAATCCCTCCTCATTCGTCCCTTCTGTCCCCCCCCCTCCCCTTTTTTTTCTATGTTGTACTCCTAAGAGGCTTTGCTGTTTTCTTGAGGCAGTCTAGTCAACTTCTGAAGTGGAAAGATAACAGTGATGACGGTGACCTGTAGGATCGTATTGTATTGGTAAATTTCATTTGCTTCTGTTTTATTGTTTGTAAAGCTTTTGCATTGAGCTTTTGTGTTTGTTTGAATGTGCATGTGTTTGTATGTGTCTGTATGTGTGTGTATGTTCATGTGTGTGCGTGGGTGTTCTCGGTGTATAAATCTCCATATCGATTGCAATAACAATGCATGTCTGTGATTTTTAAAAAGAAAGCTCAGGTCTATCATTTCACATAAGGTTCATTGGCGCACTCAGTGACTCGTGTGCGACCACTTCGAACTGGATTTGATAGAGTTGACTTTTTTTTTAGATTTCACAGATTGTGTTGTTTCATGTGATTGTTGATTATTCAAAATCTATGCTATTGACCTCCCCCCCATGCTAGGCAGGGGATGGCGGTAGCTTAGTTTTTGGGTCGTTAACTGTCACGCATTTTATTGTGTGCATGCATGTGCATCATGATTCATGACATCATACTATTAAACATTATGCATCATATAGCATTATTTATGCATCATGCATCTATTTATCTTTACCTCAGCACCATTTAATAGTAACACATACTAATATATTACAGTACAACATATATTCACCAAACCACTGACCAGAAAAACATATGGTTTAATATATTGTGAACAACATTTAAAATTCTTCAACATGCACACGGTGTGGGAAGGGTACTGTAGTTTACGGATTTTATTTTCATGTTCTATTAAAAATGATAAACATGAAAATAGAATCTGGCAAAATCGATTGTAAAGGGTTGCTTCGCAACCCAAAAAAAAAAAACATTCTCATCAGGGTTGGGACCTAAAAATTCCATGAAAATCAGGGTTCAAAGGCAAAATCAGGGTAAAATTCCTGCAATCTGAGGTCCTGCTTGTCATTCTAAGGCTGCACAGCATTCTGTCCTTTCCCGAGAAATTAATGTTCAAACCCCACGCGAGCACCCACACACTTGGCCAGAAAGTTTGACCTTCAAGCTTGGGTGGGAAGAAGAGTAAAGACACGGCAGACACCTCCACTTGGCTGCTGCTGCTGAAGCTGACGAACGGCGGACGGGACTCATGCACAACACTCCTCTAGTCCCTAACTGCTATGCGCGCCGTAATTCCCACAATAGTATCGGCTCCTTCTTCTGTCTTGTTCGCGATGTGGCATTCAGCAGCAGTTGCTTGCCAGGTCAACGATGTCTTCCCCTTCCGTACACCTGGATTGGATGTGCGAGCTGGGCGGGAGGCCGATAGGAGCTGGCAGCTGCAGCCAGCGGCGTCGTTTGTCTCTATCCACTGCCCGATTTCGAACGAAACGCAAACGTCTGGACAATTTTCACCACTGCCGGTGTTCACGTGCCTCCTATCACACGACGAACTCCCCCCATTCCACACTCATGTGATAGGCCGTTTTTAGGGGACCATCAGATGCTTATTCGATTTAATATAAGGTGGCCGTCTCCTATTGGAGGGTCTGAGTGCGGGAATATCGCTCATCAGGCCACAGCTAAGCGAGTGCAATGATTCTGGTACCCCTCCTTGTCACTCCACTTGGCCCACACTCGTCAGTCTGCATCACATCGTCGCTCACGCATCACCGCATTCACGCACCGCCACGTCACCTCACCCCCTTCCAGCTGCCCTTCCGTCACACGCCTCCTGCGTCGCGAGTCGCCGGCTGCGCGCGATTCAAGTCGACATGCGACAAGAAGCATCATCAAGACGCCGCCCCGTCGCGCGAGGCGACATCATCAAGAGAGGCTGACAATCAAGGCTGACCCCACTGCCTGCCCACAAGCTCGCCTAGAATATGGGTCCCTGAAGTCATGCCATTCCCTCTTGAAGAGGGATGCATACTTGAATTGCAAGACTTAAAGCCATGCTTTTGTCATTTAATTCAGCAGTCTGAAAAGCATCACCACCGCTATCAAGACGAGCAGCGTAGACGCCATGTCGCATTCCTCGGAAGCCGTTGACTCGCTGACCTTGCAATCGCAATCCTCCTCGCCAGGCATACAGACTTGCAAGACTCGGAGTCATATTTTCGTCAGTTGCTCAGCCGCCGTGCCGCATTCCTCGGAAGTTGTTGACTCGCCGGCCTCGCCGCAATCCGCGTCCCCCGGCATGCAGCCATGGTCGCGAGAGGTGGGTCGCGAGGTGTAACGCATCACCTACCTACCCTAGCGACTATTCTAGCTAAGGCTCTCTAAAGCGCTACCTACACAAGGTAGCGACTTACGGGAAGAAAGGGTTGGAAGGGATGATTGTTGATTGGTCCACAATTGTGAATCACCATCCACTAAAAGACAAACAAGGTTGGGAACCAACCCAACCTTTGCATTGGTGGACATTCAAACCAATAACATTTCAATGCTGCTGTTACAAGTTACAACAGGTAACCAGCCAATTCTTATCACAAATAAGTTGCTCTCATTGGTTGCAAATCCAACCAACATGCCACCTAAGCAAACTCACCTTAAGGAGCTCCTTACCCTTCTTGCCATGGAGGAGATGGAGCTCCCCAAGGGGTATAAAGGAAGGGGTTTGGAGCTCCAAGGCTCATTCTCTCATTCCCAACTCCAATTGATCAATTTTGGAAATGGGATTTCTCTAAGTACATAACTTTTCCCCCACAAGTGCTCTAAGCTCCAACTATCCCTTTGGTGGAAGCTACTCTATCACTCTCCAAGCTTCAACTACCAAGTCTAGAAGACTCAAAGCTATCTTAGGAGCTAGTTTACCTAGTGTGTTTTTATTGTTGGCGTTTTTATAAGCCTACTAGTGACCCTTTTTGTGGGCATTCATTTATAAGCCTGGGTCTTTATTGTGCTTTTAAGGGCGTTCCTCTATAAGCTCGTGTTACATTTGGTATTTAGAGCGCAGGTTATCCTTGGCCTTGCGTGGCCAACTGTATATGTGTATATATATATATATATTGGAGTTTCTAGATCCTAGATCTCGAATATTCGCAAGCTCTTTCTTTAAGAAGAGTTGAGAAACTCCTAGGATCAAGAAGTCTTCTTCAAGGATTTCCAAGATATAAAAGCTCTTTGAGCTTTAAGAGAATTTATTTCTTTGCCCACCTTGTTGGTGGAAGACTCATTGCTATTTTTTTAATAGCAGAGTATTACAGATCTAAGAGTTTGTCAACAGATTCCTCTAACTTTGCTCTTTGAGATATTTGGGGAACCCTCTCTATTTCCTTCTTGGAATAGAAGACTTATTTAACAACTCTTATTCTGTACTTTTCTCTTTGTGAGAATATTGATCTATTAAAAGATTTCTGAAATTTTCAGATTTTCTTGCCTATCACTTAGGAGATAGAGGACTCTTATTAAGATCATATTTTCTTAACAAAGAAGAAACACTCTTTTTAAGCTTCATCTTAACAACTCTTCCATGGCTACTCCTCATGGGGAAGCTATCAGAATGAAAGATGAATGATTGTACTATGAGAGTTGGAGTACAAATAGCAAACCCTAACTTTGTGTACCCCCTAAAGGCTAACCCACTATAGCCTACACAATAACAACACATATAATGTTTGACACACCCCCATAGGCAAAGTGGGGAGAACAAGGGTCACAAGACCAGTCAAGAAAGGCAAGCAAGCTCAGGGTGGATCACAACGTCACCACACAATCCGAGCACAAGCAAAGGGCCACAAGGCTAGTTCACATGCAGAGGTATATATATAATAAGTACAGACAGCAAAGGTGATCTCAACCTAGCAGAGCAAACAGGCAGGAGTATATATGGAGATCACAGTCCAAGCAAAGCCTACAACAAGTGAGACAAAGTGGGCACTAGCCCCAACAAAGTACAGAAGCGCTGATGATCACCAGGCTGAAGTGCCTTGGTGAACACATCAGCGGTGTTGGCCTGAGAGGCCACGTAGCGCAGACAAAGCTGACCACGCAGCTGAAGCTCACGAGCAAGGAAGTAACGGAGAGCGATGTGCTTCGTTCTGTGCTCCACTCTGTGCTCCTGACACAAGGCAATGGAAGCCTTGTTGTCGACGTACAGCACTGGAGGAGAACTAGGCCGCTCTCCAAAGTCAGTCAGCAGGTAGGTGAGCCAGCGTAACTCCTGTGCAGCCATGGCTGTGGCGTAGATCTCAGCCTCACAACTGGAGCTGAGAACAGAAGAAGAACGAGTAGAGCGCCAAGAAACAGAACCAGAGCCAAGGCTGAAGGTGTAACCCTGTGACGACCGCTGAGTAGCCTGGTCGTCAGCCCAAGAAGCGTCTGGGTGCCCAGTGAGAACAACTGAGCTCCCTCCTCCAAGCACGAGCCCCATGCCTGATGTACTGCACAAGTAGAGCAATACCCTCTTTGCAGCATCCCAGTGCACCTTTCGGTGACGACCAGGAGCCACGTAGCGAGCCAGAAGGCTAAGAGGGTATGCTAGGTCAGGACGAGTGCAAGTCATCAGGTACATGAGGCAACCAACTAACTCTGGGTAAGGACCACTCGACTCTACGAACTCATCCGAAGGCAGAGCTGAGAGCGAGTGACCTATAGCCAGAGGAGTGGCCTGTGCTGAGGACTAGGTGAAGCCGAAGCGCTGAAGGACCTGCTGCACCATGTGTGACTGAGTCAGGGTAATGGTGCGGCGTGCTCTGTCCCTGGTGATCTGCAAGCCAAGATAGCTACGCAGTTCACCCAGGTCTGTGCACGTGTGTCTCTTCTACAACTCTGACTTCACGTGGGCGAGAGACTCAGTGTCAGCTATGGCAAAGACCAAGTCGTCGACGTAAACGAGGATGTAGAACGGCGGCAGCGAAGTGTCGGTGCGCAGAAACAGCGACGGGTCAGCAGTAGAAAGGGACAACCCAAGTGCCGCAAGAGTAATCCTCAGTGTGTTGTGCCACTCACGTGGCGCTTGGCGGAGACCGTAGACCGGCCGGCGAAGGCTCCACTGGGTACCAGGAGGAAACGACCCAGTGAAGCCAGGAGGACGGCGTAGCTAGATCTCCTCGTGCAGACTGCCCTACAAGAAAGCTGTGCTGAAGTCAAGAGAATGAACCTCGTAGTCACGCTGAGCAGCGACGTGTAGCAGAACCCGAAGAGCGGTCATCTTTGGGGTTGGATAGAAGGTCTGAAAGAAGTCAACTCCCTCTCGCTGACTGAAGCCTCGAGCAACGTAGCGCGCCTTGAAGACAAGCGGAGAACCCGGCGGCCGCTTCACCCTGAAAATCCGCATGCCACTGACGATGTTCGCCCTAGGTGGGGGAACCTCGTCGACGTAGGTGCCTGTGGACTTCCAGGAAGCCATCTCTATGTCCATGGCTGACTGCCACTGAGAGGAGTAGGGACCCTCGATCGCCTCAGCGTACGATCGATGAGTCGGGATGTCTGGTGCATCTGGGTCTCCCTCAGAGGCAACTAGCATGGACACGAGATGGGGCGCGGCGTCTGCAAGACACTCAAGGTCCTCCTGTCAGTCCTGAAGGACGTCCGTGCTCAGAGCACACTCACCCCCGACAGACGGAGGACAGACAGACTCAGACTCAGCAAAAGACTGGCAGCGTAGTCTAGACGACAGCGAGCAGCAAAGTCGACAAGCTCAGCAACGAGAGCAGACGCAGCAGCAGACTCAAACGAAGGGTCAGTGACAGCAGTGGCAAGGAGACGCGTGACAGTATGACTGGCAGCACGAAGAGAGTCAGACACAGGGTCAGCAAGAGCAGGAAGAGAGGACTCAGGAGGAGACGGCAGAGGGACACGCTATGGAGCAGTGGAGGGACGCAGTGACATCCAGTGTGTGCCAGGGACTGGTGGGGGACGCTCATGCTGAATACGGCGACTGGTGGAAGTAGTACGAACAGGCGACTCAGGACTAGACACAGGCGACACAGCGCGAGACTCAGGCTGACGACGCTCTGCGAGGCCGGCTGTAGGACCAGTGTAAGGAGAAGGACTAGGAATTGGCGAGGCAGGCGGTAGCTGTGACTGCGACTGGACCGGCGGTGGACACTCTACAGAGGGAGGGAGACCAGGCGGAGGTGACTGACCTAGAACCTTCTGAAGGAGTGGAACAAAGTACGGCCGCGGCCGTGAGGTGCCCCCTGCAGCAGCAGAGACAGCACCAGAAACTCCAGCAGCTCCAGCAGCACCCCCAGCACCTCCAACGCCCAGGTCTGCAGCACCAGCAGCAGCTCAAACGCCCGGGTCCGGAGCACCAGTAGTAACCCCAACGCTAGGGTCCGCAGCACCAGTAGTAGCTCCAACGCCCTAGTCCGCAACACCAGCAGCAGCTCCAACGCCCGGGTCCGCAGCACCAGCAGCAGCTCCAACGCCCGGGTCTGCAGCACCAGCAGCACCTCCAGCGTCCGGGTCCACAGCACCAGCAGCAGCTCCAACGCCCGGGTCTGCAGCACCAGCAGCAGCTCCAACGCCACTAGGAGCGCCACTCCTGAGACTGCAGCGACGTGCGTACCACTCTCGAAGACGCTGGGGAGAGGGGAGCTCCCGCCTAGGCGAGGAAGCACTAGCACCAGCTCCAGTAGTACCCCTAGCTCCAGAAGCGCCTCTCCTGAGGCTGCAGTACTGTAAGTACCACTCACGCAGCTGCTGTGAGGAGAGAGCTCCTCCAGGCATAGCACTCCCAGGCTCAGCACTCCGTGACTCACCACCCCTAGACTCGGCACAAGCAGGCTCTGCACTCCCAGGCTCAACACCCCCAGGCTCAACACCCCCAGGCTCAACATCCCCAGGCTCAACACCCCCAGGCTCAGGACCCCCAGACTCTGCACCCCCAGTCTCAGCAACCCCGAGCTCCGCACGCTCAGGCTCAGCACCCCGAGCAGGACGAGAGTCAACAGCTACCTCGACAAGCTCAACCGGGTCTACCTGGGACACACCTGAGGGAGCGGCACCCTGAGGGGGGAGGGGGTCTACTGGAGCAGCACCTGGCGCGAGGAAGAGAGGCGGGGGAGGGAGCGGGGCAGTGCGGTAGGGGAAGAGTCGGTAGAAGGGTACCGACTCGTCAAAGGTGACGTCCTGAGAGGCGAGGACACGGCGCGAGGCGGCGTGGTAAAACTGCCAACCAGACGCGTCCGGGACAAAGCCGAGGAAGACACAAGGAACAGCACGGGAGGAGAGCTTGTTCGCTGACGTATCGCGGACAAAAGCCCGAGATCCCCAGACCCGAAAACGCGATGCATCGCCAACCTCTCCCATCCAACGCAGTGTCGGGGAAGTCTCCGGCAAGGAGACACGGGGCCAGAGGTTGAGCTGATGCGCAGCGTATCGGACTGCAAACGGCCACAGAAAGTGGGGGGCAGCCGCATGGATCAAGGAGGTACGAGCGACCTCCATGACCAGGCCAATGCGACATTCAGCAACCCCATTCAGCTGTGGAGAGGCCGGAAGCGTGAACGACTGGCGGATGCCGTGCTCCGCACAGTAGGCTGCCAAGAGGTCGGAGGAGAACTCACCACCTCTGTCAGAGTGCAAGCGCAGGATAGGGAAGTCCGAGTGGAAACGCTCGCTGAGCTGGAGACAAGAAGCGCGGATCCAAGGGATCAAAACATCAGGGACCTCACCTTTGGTGCGCAAGGGGAAGACCGAGGTGTAGCGCGAGTAGTCGTCAACAACTATCAGGAAGTACCTCTCCTGACCCTGACCACGGACGCGGGCTGGGCCCCACACGTCCATGTGGAGCGTCTGTAAGGGAGCACTCGTCTGGGGAAACGAGGAGGAGTGAGGAGCGGCGCGCTGCCGCCCCTCGACACAGGGAAGACAGGGAGGAGCAGGTGAGCGTGGGAGGGGAGGGAGAACCCTGGGAAGACCAGAGACAAGGTACCGCTTGTGCATTGCCCGAAGGCGTTGCACGGACGGGTGACGAAGGCGGTGGTGCCAGAGGACCGTCTCGTGCGCCAGAGAGCGGCACGAGCAGGGGGCAGACAGCTGACCTGACGCAGACGCAGACGCAGCTACCTGAGGGGACTCAGTAGTCAGTGTGTACAGGTCCGACCCCGGCTGCCGTGTAAAGGTAGCCAGGTGACGGCCCGTCCGAGCACACGTGCAGTGTGTCACGCGCTCGTAGGCCGAGGTGAACTGATGGACACCCCTGTCCTGGAGCGCACTACCCGCCACCAAGTTTGTAGAGAACGAGGGGAGGTAGAGACCGGACAGTGCGCCCGACGGGACGGCCGGACAAGGGAGAACAGTGGAGGAGGTCGCAAGGACTGGACGCCCAGAGGGGTCAGCGAGAGAGACTGCAACGTGCCGAGCAAGCTGCTCAAGAGCCGTGCGGTCACAAAAGAAACAGCGGGAAGCACTTGAGTCTAGTGTAAAGGTGTCGAATGCCTCAGTCGACTCAGTAACAGTGGACGCAGATGCACCAGCACCTACAGCAGCAGCCTCACCAGCACCTAGGGTAGCAGACACTCTAGCACCTAGAGCGGTAGCATCACCAGGTCGAATGCCCGGATCGGGCGGAATACTCTTGTACTGGGCACCCTCTCCACTAATAGACATCACATACATGGCAGAGAGAATAGCATCAAAGTCTAGAGCAAAGATGTCAATGTTTTGTTTCATCAGATCAGCCCAGCGGGGCAGCTCAGTGGCGTCAGGGAACTGAGTACGCCAAGCGTCGTCAAGGCGGGAGAAGCAGCGCTGCGTGGGGTGCGCCCTCCCACACGTCTGACCAGTGCGGTCACCAGTGCGGATGACGTACGTGCAGCAAAGGCCACCAACCCCCCCTGGCGAGTGTACCACTCACGGAGTTCCTGGGGCGACAAGAGTGCTGTAGGCTCTGGCCACCGCGAGTGCCTCCACGACCACCACCGCCGCCACCACCGCCTCGACCACCTCCTCCCCTGCCGCCGCTGCGTCCACCACCGCCCCCACCACCGCCTCCGCCCCTGCCACCGCCCCCGCCGTTGCCACCACCACCCCAACCGCTGCCACTAGCACCCCCAGCCCCGCCACCACCCCCACCGCCACCACCACCCCCACCACCGCCTCCCCCGCCGTCACCTCCGCCGCCCTTGCCCCCTTTGCCCTTGCCGCTGCGGCGCCCGCTCGAAGCAGATGCAACCCCGACCTTCTCAGCACCAAGGAGGTCGACAGCGAAAGCAGAGGTGACAGAGGGAAGAAGAGGGGAAGAGGAACACCCCTCGAAGAAAGGGGTGCGGGGGTCGCCACGAGAGGCACCTACAGCAACTATGCTAGCCTCAGCTGCAAGCAGTTCCTTCTCAAGGATGGCAATGGTGAGCTCAGTGGGGCAGCAAGCTAGGAAGTGGTCCATGACAGCACGCAGAGTGTCAAGGAGGCGGGTGACTAGGTGGTAGAGAGTGAGCCAGAGAGGGGGGGGGGGGGGGGGGTTAGTGGCAAGAAACTCGTCGGGCATGGCGGCATGAAAGCGGGCCTCACTAGTACGGAGGTGCGTGATGAGGTCAGCGACTGTGTGGAACGAGGCTAGGTCGGGAAACAAGTAGGGGAGTGAGAGACGGCCTAGCGCAGCAGAGGCAGGTGAGGAGTAGCGGGCAACGACAGCAGTGTACAGTGCCTGTGCAGTCTTGTGCTGTCCAAAGTGCTCGCGCTCGTCTATCGGCAGGGAGTTGCGAATAGCGAAGCGGGCGTGGGCGTCACGAGTCTGCCACTGTGAGCGGGCAGTGCTGTCAGCAGTAGTAGGAGGAGCAGTAGCATGGCCTAGGGCGTGATCGTACAGTGAAATTTCCTCCTTGGCAGTGATCTGTAGGAAGAGTTGTAGGTCATCTAGCCAGGTATCGAACTTCACTGGGCGGCCCTCAGCATCGAAAGCTAGCACTAGAGGGCTAGCCGTAGCAGTAGTAGGAGCAGTAGTAGCAGTAATAGCAGTAGTAGCAGTAGTAGCACCCTGAAAATAGTAGGCAGTGAGACAGGTAGGGCGGCTCGGTCTAGGACGGGCGACGCGGCTCGTTTCAGGTAGGGCGGCTCGGCTTGGTTCAGGTGGGGCGGCTCGATTCGGGTTGGGCGGCTCGGCTCGGGCGGCTCGGTTCGGGTCGGGCGGCTCCGTTCAGGCTGGGCTGCTTGTTCTGGTGGGGCCGATGGCGTCGGGACGGGGTGCTAAAGGGGCGGGCACACGGGTCGACGGGGTCAGCTGGGGGCCGCTAAGGGGCGGCGTTTGGGGTCGACGGGGCGAGCGGGGCCACTAAGGGGCGGTCGCCCGGGTCGACGGGGCCAGCGGGGCTGCTGAGGGGCGGGCGCACGGGTCGACGGGGCCAGCTGAGGCCGCTAAGGGGCGGGCGTACGGGGTCGACGGGGCCAACGGGGCCGCTAAGGAGGCGGGCGCACGGGTGTACGGGGCCAGCGGGGCCGCTACGAGGCGGGCGCACGGGTCGACGGGGCTAGCGGGGCCGCTAAGGAGGCGGGCTCACGGGTCGACGGGGCCAGCGGGGCCGCTAAGGAGGTGAGCGCACGGGTCAACGGGGCCAGCGGGGCCGCTATGAGGCAGCGCGTGAGGTCGACGGGACCCGCTAAGGGACGGCACGAGGGGCCGACAGGGCCTCTAAGTAAGGTCGACGTGCCGATGGGGCCTCTAAGGGGTGGCGCACGAGGGCGCACTAGGAGTAAGGCGCACGAGGGCGCTAGAGAGGACGGCGCACGAGGGCGCTCCGAGCGGAAATGGTGGGCCCTTAGGAACGGTCCTAGGTTCCTAGCCTAGGCTCGTAATACCATATCAGAATGAAAGAGGAATGATTGCACTATGAGAGTTGGAATACAAATAGCAAACCCTAACTTTGTGTACCCCCTAAAGGCTAACCCACTATAGCCTACACAATAACAACACATATAATGTTTGACAGAGGCACCAAAGGGGGATGTCCCTATGACCTCAGTTGATAATATGGAAGACTTTCCAGACCTTGACCTTAATGCTGAGGATGGCATAGGAGACCTTCCTACGGAAGAGGAAGAAGCACTGGGAAACCAGGAGGAGAATGGAGAGCAGGAAGGACTTGATGATGTCGGCACGGATGATAACTTCCCGGAGGAGTTTGAAAAACTTCAAACCACGGTGACCGAACAAGCATCTTCCTTGCTACAGCAGAAACGCAGGGTCAATGAGCTTGAGGCTCAAATTGCTGAGCAGAAAGTTTCAATTGAAACAAGCCAGGCTCAGCTTACGAAAGTCACTGCCGAGGCTCGTTTGTTGGCCTCTTGGCCTCAAGAACAACCAGATCAAGAGCCTTGAGGACACCCTGCAGCAGCTAAGTGCTACGTGCATCAGTCTTGAATCGACTTGCACAACGCTGGAAGCTCAGTATAGGGAGCTCAGGAGGGGACCAATATATCGCCCCCCTCCTAACAATGGGCGGCCTTCTACTTCTTCCGGAGCTCCAACAGAGCAGCAGATGTCGCCTGATGCATCCGCATTTGGGTCGCTCCCCACTGCCTTGCCGATTTTCATTCATGGCAAGACGAACGTGGAATCTTGGCTTCATCTTGTGGAGGAAATGCTTTCCATCCACAACGTGCGCTCTGACGCACGTGTTATTGCTGCTACTGGTGCTCTCGATGAGACTTCACGTAACACGGTCTACAGAACTATGAAGCTTGCTAAGGCAATGTCGGCCACTTTCAGATGGTCCGATTTTTGCAGCACGATGAAGGATGCTTTTCATGTGCAAAAGACTGACCTGGAAGTGCGCAGCCGCATCAAGAGCATGCAGTGTGGTAATCGCACTGTTCAGGAGTACGCCCATGAATTCGAACGGACTATGCTACTCCTGACTATCACTCTCATTGAGAACGAGGCAATGTCGTCGTTCTACAAAGGCTTACCGCAGTGGCTTTGCGAGAGGCTGGTGCTGGGCATGAACCAGTATGCTACGTATAACGAGCTCAAAACAGCTGTCATTGAGCTTGACGTGAGCGTCCGTACGTGCCTCAATGCCGCCAAGTGTCAGTAGATCTGCACTGTGGATGCCCGATTGATCCTGGAGAGGGTTACAGGCGCGTTCGCCTGGGGGGTTATGGGCGCACTGACCCGCTACTGAAATAAGCCCTTTTATCCCAATGGTCTAGTGGTTGGGATTCTGACATGGTATCAGAGCGGTCTCGGGTTCGATTCCCAGTGTATGCACATGTAGGCCGTTGTCGCTGTGCTTAGTCCTGGGCCTCCCAGTGTGAGGGGGGTGTCAGTAGATCTGCACTGTGGATGCCCGATTGATCCTGGAGAGGGTTACATGCGCGTTCGCTTGGGGGGTTATGGGCGCACTGACCCGCTACTGAAATAAGCCCTTTTATCCCAATGGTCTAGTGGTTGGGATTCTGACACCAAGGGTCGCCTGGAGAACGGGGATGAAGGCCCTAGTGGCCAGAACAATGCGGCGCAACCTTCTAATGGGAAGGGCCCTTGGAAGAAGAGGCCTTTCCAGCCGCAGAGCCAACATAATGGCCCTCAGCCAAAGAAACCCTTTCACCAGGGTGGCCAGCAGAGGAACTGCACTCCTTTCTGCACCTACTGCAAGAAGAAGGGTCATACGAGGGGACAGTGCCGTGCGCTGAAAAGGTATGAGGATCCTGGCAAGCCATAGCAGGCGAACAAGAAGGGAGATGGACCTTCAGGCTCGCGCCAGGATTTTCACAAGTCCAACTAGGGTGTGGGTACCTAGCTGGACAAGTAGATCGAGGTAGTGAAGCTTACGTCCTTCGTGACGACGATCTATTAAAGCTACAGAAACTTGCTGAGTGCAAAATCTCTTGTTTGTTTGCTTCTTTCTTTAGTGAAAATTATGTTTTCCTACCTCGATTGCACCCACTTACACAACTATCTATCAAAACACTGAGAGATAAGTTCTCTGTCATTTGCTGCAACGTAGATGCATTGCCCTCCCTTATGGAACTGGTGGGTCGTTGCACCTAGGAGCACCCATTGACTTCGGTCAGTCTGGTGACTCGAACAATCAAAGGCAAACACTTCCCCATGCTTAAGGGATGGACGGTACTTGCCGCGTGGGACAAGGGATATCACATGTGGTGGCCTGACACTTGATCCTATGGTCGAGCACAGCACAATGTCAAGGCATACTATCTCCCACCAACTCGCATCGTTTCATGCCGCATTCGACCAAAACATCAACAAAACCTATTGCTGGTGGGTCGAATAGACGAGGATGAAGCGAAGATTCTTTTTGAAGGGCCGTCTTGCCCCATTCGTCTCGGTGACGATCGAGTCATCCCAAGCAAAGGGCAGACACGTATCAATATGGAAATTCAAGACTATAACGAGACCATTAACGTTTACGTCCTTTCATTACTGGCAGGCGTAGACCTTGTTCTCGGAATGGACTGGCTTCGAGCTAATGAGGTCATCCTTGATTTTCAACACAACACAGTAACTTTCACTAAGAATGGTTTTGGGGTTCGGTGACATGTTTCAGGGAATGTAAACATTGTTGATGCCCCACGTTCTGATCGCCCCGACGTCCAGTTCGCCCTTGCGAATCAATTTGGGCAGGATGCAAAATCAGCTGATACACTATTTGTTGTACAGCTAGAGGAAACCACACAATCTTCTCCTGAGATCGAGGACTTTCCTCCTCAGATGAAGGCTCTGGCGGAGGAATTCAAGGAGGTTTTCGAACCAATTCTTGATGGACTTCCCCCAGACCGCGCTGTGGGTCATATCATTCCAGCGGAGCCTGGAAAGGCACCACCGTTTAGACCTTTGTATCGCCTCAGTCCAGCTAAGTACGAAGAGGCTAAGCAACAAATCGAGGATTATCTGAAAAAGGGATGGATTGAACCAAGCGCATCACCATACGGTGCACCAATCTTGTTTGTTGACAAGAAGGGCGGAGGCCTACGCATGTGCGTCGACTATCGCGCCTTAAACAAGATCACAATTTAGAACCGATATCCGCTGCCTCGCATTGAGGATCTGTTTTATCGCCTCCATGGTGCCCAATGGTTTAGCGCATTGGACCTCACACAGGGGTACCATCAGCTGCGCATCACCAACAACGATGTACCAAAAACAGTGTTTCGCACGCCGTTTGGGCATTTTCAATGGCGTGTGCTGAGTTTCGGTCTGACCAATGCACCGGCCTCTTTTCAGAGGGCGATGAATGATGTCTTTTGCGAGGCAATCGGTCTGTTCGTATTGGTTTACCTCGGCGATATACTGGTCTATTCCAAAACCGAACAAGAGCACACAAAACACCTAAAATGGGTGTTAAACAAACTACGAGAGCACAAATTCTATGCTCGCTTATGGAAGTGTCATTTCTATAAGCGCGAACTAGAATATCTAGGACATCTTTGTCAGTAGATCTGCACTGTGGATGCCCGATTGATCCTGGAGAGGGTTACAAGCGCGTTCGCCTAGGGGGTTATGGGCGCACTGACCCGCTACTGAAACAAGCCCTTTTATCCCAATGGTCTAGTGGTTGGGATTCTGACATGGTATCAGAGCGGTCTCGGGTTCGATTCCCGGTGTATGTACATGTAGGCCGTTGCCGCTGTGATTAGTCCTGGGCCTCCCAGTGTTTTGGGGTGTCAGTAGATCTGCACTGTGGATGCCCGATTGATCCTGGAGAGGGTTACAGGCGCGTTCGCCTGGGGGGTTATGGGCGCACTGACCCGCTACTGAAACAAGCCCTTTTATCCCAATGGTCTAGTGGTTGGGATTCTGACAATCTCGTGGGGAACAGTGGATTGAAAGTCGATCCCAAGAAAGTGGCGGCTGTTGAGAGCTGGCCCGTTCCACAGGACGTGGGTCAAGTCAGGTCCTTTCTGGGCTTAGCAACTATTTTCGCCGTTTCTTGGAGAATTATTCAACCATCGTGGCCCCATTGACCTCACTTACTCGAAAAGGTACTGCGTGGGAATGGACCAGACAATGCCAAGAGGCATTTGAAGCGGTCAAACAAAAGTTGACCAACGCTCCCGTTCTGGTACTACCAGATCCAACAAAACCCTACGAGGTAGTCGCAGACGCCTCAACAGTAGGGATTGGCGCAGTCCTCCTGAAAGAAGGACTCCCAGTGGCATACGAGAGTAGAAAGCTCTCCCCGGCAGAGCAGCGCTATACGACTTCCGAACAAGAACTGTTGGCAGTCGTCCATGCGCTACGAACATGGGGATGTTACTTGGAAGGTGTGGACTTTGTTGTCACAACCGACCATTGTCCAAACACCTACTTTTCCAGCCAAGCCACCCTCACTCGTCGCCAAGCCCGATGGGCTGAACTCCTTAGTGGATTCACCTACGATATTCGATATCGGGCAGGCTCGACAAACATGGCTGATCCCCTCAGCAGACAGCCAATAGGAGCAGCAAACGGGCTAGAGGACACCGAACAGGCTGCCGTCTTTGCAGCTTACTTTGGTATCCTCGCTGTCGCCCGAGTGAGTGAGATTACCTTCAGTGGTTTTATGAAACAAAACCGCACAGGCTATCAGATTGATTCCTGGTTTCAGAACCCACTGAATATGAAGGATCTCTCGTGGGAGCATGAGCTCTGGTGGCATGGAAAAGAAATTGTAGTACCACATGTGGGGAACCTGCGGAATGACATCTTGCAAGAAGTGCATGCCAGTAAATACAGTGGACACCTCGGAGTTAAGAAAACCCGATGGGCATTGTCTGACGTATACTGGTGGCCAGGGTCGGGCAATGAAGTCCAGCAGTTTGTTACACGCTGCGACACGTGTGCACATAATAAACCGAGCACACAAAAACCCGCTGGTTTGCTTCAACCACTTGCAACCCCTGAGGAACCCTGGGAGAGTGTATGAATGGATTTCATCACTGACCTCCCTAAAACACGAGTTGGTCATACAGCGATCCTCGTCTTCGTGGATCGGTTGACCAAGATGGTGCGTTTCGTGCCTACAACGACCGACGTATCAGCGGAAGATACGGCTAAGTTGTTTGTGGCACATGTTTTTCGCTTACATGGTTTACCCCGTGTGTTAGTGTCTGACCGAGACCCTCGTTTCACAAGCCGTTTATGGCAGGAGGTCATTCGGACACTAGGGACAAAGCTGAAAATGTCGTCTGCATTCCATCCTCAAACGAATGGATAGACCGAGCGCACAAACCGCACTCTTGAACAAATGCTTCGTTCGTTTATTAGCCCAACACAAGATGATTGGGATGAGCTGATGCCAGTAGTGGAATTTGCTGTCGATAACTCGGTGCATGAAAGCACCCACGAAAAACCTTTCATCTTAAATTGTGGTCGGCATCCCACAACACCTGCTACACATGGGATCAGTGGCTTGAAAATTCCGGCCGCTAAGGACTTTATTGGCAAGCAGCAAGAAGCGCTTAGGTCTGCTCGTCGTTGGTTGCAACTTGCCCAACAACGCCAAAAAGTCTTATGCCGACATGAAACGCCGGGACGTCTCCTTTCAAGAGGGAGACAAAGTATTGTTGAGTACGAAAAACATTCGACTCAAACTACCTGGGGCACGAAAGCTGTTTCCTTGTTGGATTGGGCCATTCGAGGTTATCAAGCGGGTTGGGGCGGTGGCTTATAAGCTTGCAGATTCACGTCTTCCACGTGTCTCTGTCAAACAAGTATGTTGCCGAAGGCACGTACCAGCCACCACCAACCATCGTCCAGGGTGAGGAACTATATTATGAGGTCGAGCGTGCGCTGATGCATCGTAATCGACAACGCGGCCGTAAAACAAAATGCGAGTTCCTCATTAAATGGAAAGGCTACGGGCCTGAACACAATTCATGGGAGCCAAAAGAACACTTCACTGAATCAGCAGTTCAAGCTTACATGGAAGACTTGGCTCTCCGAGCAGCCCCACAGCCAGTGGATGGTGTTGACCCTAGCCATAATGTGGTGCGTCGTGCTCGCAGCACTCGCCCCAAGAAGCACTCCAAGGCAACGGGGACGTTGCCAACTGGAGGGGGAGGAGTGTAACTCATCACCTACCTATCCTAGCGACTATTCTGGCTAAGGCTCTCTAAAGCGCTACCTACACAAGGTAGCGACTTACGGGAAGAAAGGGTTGGAAGGGATGATTGTTGATTGGTCCACAATTGTGAATCACCATCCACTAAAAGACGAACAAGGTTGGGAACCAACCCAACCTTTGCATTGGTGGACATTCAAACCAATAACATTTCAATGCTGCTGTTACAAGTTACAACAGGTAACCAGACAATTCTTATCACAAATAAGTTGCTCTCATTGGTTGCAAATCCAACCAACATGCCACCTAAGAAAATTCACCTTAAGGAGCTCCTTACCCTTGTTGCCATGGAGGAGATGGAGCTCCCCAAGGGGTATTGAGGAAGGGGTTTGGAGCTCCAAGGCTCATTCTCTCATTCCCAACTCCAATTGATCAATTTTGGAAATGGGATTTCTCTAAGTACATAACTGTCAAATGTTGTAGCCTGTAGTGAGGTTTGTCTTAGGGGGTACAGAAGTTACGGTTTGTTATATGTACCCCAACCAACATCAATGGAACACTCATTCCTCATTCTGACATGGTATCAGCTAGGTTAGGATCCTGTGGGATCCCGTTCCTCCGTTCTCCGTTCGTACCTCCCGAGCCTGATCCTACCTCTCGTTCGTACCAGTTCCGTTGTTACCGCGCCTAGTACCGAGCCTCGCGCCCTTTCCCCCGTCGCTTAGCGCCCTTTCTCCCCGTCGCCTCGCGCCCTTTCCCCCCCCCCCCCCCCCCCCCCCGTCGCGTCGCGCCCTTTCCCCCCGTCGCGTCACGCCCTTTCCCCCCGTCGCGTCGCGCCTGTTCCCCCCGTCGCGTCGTCCCCGCCTGTTCCCCCCCCGTCCCGTCGCCCTGTCCCGTCGCGTCACCCTACCCCGTCGCGTCGCCCTGCCCCGTCCCGTCGCCCTGCCCCGTCGCGCCGCCCTGCCCCGTCGCGTCGCCCTGTGCCGTCGCGTTGCCCTGCCCCGTCGCGTCGCTCCCGCCCTTTCCCCCGTCGCGTCGCCCTGCCCTACGCCCTGGCCCGTCGCCCTACCCTAGGCCCTGGCCCGTCGCCCTCCCTAAGCCCTGGCCCGTCGCCCTACCCTACATCCTGGCCCGTCGCCCTAGCCCGCTCTTCCGCTGCAACTGAGTCCTCTTCCCCCCCGGTTGTTACTCGCCTGTTCGTTCGCTTTAGTTCTCACTATGGCGACTCCGCGAGTTCTTCGTTTCGACGCTGACGGTAGACCCCTTGACTTTTCCGTCTGGCTTCTTCGCGCTCGCCGTCTGTTAGAGAGTCAGGTCCAGGGGGGCGAGACCCTCTGGTCACACGCTACTGGTGACCTCCCCGAGCCCCCCGAGCCTACAGCTCTAGGCCCTGCTCCTGACGACGCTGCTACGGCTCGCTTTGCCCGTCAGCGCGCTGACCAGACGGCTTGGACGTCGCGTGACGCTGCGGCCTGCATCGCACTCAGCAGTCTCCTCCCTGAGTCTGAGGAGGTCCACTTTACTCAGGTTTGCACCGCTGCTGCGTACCTCACTGCGATTAAGGCCCGCTACTCTACTCCGGCTACTGTCTCTCTTGGCCGTCTTTTCCTCCCGTTCCTGTTTCCTGATCTTGCCTCGTTTGAGCGCTCTGCTGACTTGATCGCTCACCTCCGCTCGCTCGACGCTAGTTACCGCGCTGCTTGCACTGAGGCACAGCTTGCACTGCTTCCTCCCCCCATGGCGATCACTGTCTATTTCATCGCCACTAGCCTCCCTGACCGCCTTGCCTCCGTTCGTGACGCGCTTCTGCTGAAGCACCCTAGTGAGCTGACTATCGAGGTCCTTGAGTCTGCACTCAAGGACGTTGAGAGCAACCTTCGTTCCGTAGCTGCCGCCTCTGGTACTGTGTCCCCCCCACTCTTCCACGGGTGCACAGTCCCGCAGTTACCCACCTTCACTGCCTCTCTTGCCACTGCCGCTACTGACGCGACTGCGGCTGCTGTTACGACTGCGTCGCGGTCCCGCGGCAGGGGGGGCAAGAAAGGTGGTTCTGGTGGAGGTGGAGGCGGAGGTAGCGGAGGTAGTGGGGGTGCTGTTGCGACTGGGGGTGGTGGGAGTGCAGCGTCTGGAGAGACCCCTGGTGCAGCGGCTGGTGACTCCACTGCACCTGCTGGTGGCGGCGACCCCCGAGCTCGTCAGTCGCCTCCTGTACTGCCGGCCCCGCTAGGTGGAGCAGCGGCGTGGTACCAGGCTCAGCGTCAGCAGCACCTTCAGCAGCAGCAGCAGCCCCTTTCCTCCCAGCAGCCTCAGCAGCAGCAGCGTTAGCAGCTGGCTCCGGGGTCGGGGCTGCGTCAGCCCCAGCGCGGTGCGGCTTACCCTCCCTGCCCCTACCAGGTTCAGACAGGTCCTCGTCGGGGCCACCCTTGTGGCCGCTTTCACCCCCCTGGTCAGTGCTTTGCTCAGCTCACTGACACGGTCCGGTTGACCTACGGGGTTGGCGGTCCTGCTCCTGACTGGCTTCCTCTGGTTCAGCGCTACGGCTCCGCTCTGTGGGGCATGTCTGCTGAGCAGTTAGTTGATCTGATTAGTGCTCCTCATGCTATGTATGCTGTTGTTGACTCTAGTGTTTCTGACTCTGTTTACTCTGGTGTTGTTAGCTTAGGTGCTAGTCTTGCTCAGTTGCCTGTTGCTAGTGTAGGTACTTGTGTAGACTCTAGACCAGCGACTACCTCAGAGGACGCTTCGCTGTCGTTCACACTGGACTCTGGAGCCTCCCACTGCTTCTTCCGGGACAGCACGACACTTACACCACTTCCTGCGCCTGTTTCTGTAGCGTTGGCTGATCCCACTACGGGACCAGTCACTGCACGTCACACTACCACTTTACCGTGTCCTGCTGCTCCCTCCGGGTCTCTCACTGGGTTTCACGTCCCCTCGTTCTCCCGGAACTTGGTGGGCGTGCGACCCCTCGTGAGTCAGCACGTGGGTGTGTGGTTTGAGCCTTCTGGAGAGACTGCGGTGTGTGTTGACGGAGACTCTTACCAGCCTCTTGCTACCTTTACTGCTGAGCCGGGCTCAGGTCTCTACACTCTTCACACTGGCCCGCGTGCGCCGCAGCAGCAGCCGCAGCAGCAGCAGCAGCCGCAGCCGCAGCAGCAGCAGCAGCTGCACCAGCGGTCGCACCAGCAGCCGCCCCTACTGCCACTGCCCCCGGTTCCCCCCCCCGTTCGGGTCCCCGCGTCTCACCAGGTTGCTTCGTCCCCCCAGGTGTCTGTGTCGTGTCAGGTTCCTACGTCTGCTCCAGTCGCTGCGTCGTGCTCCTGCCGGTCGCTTGCCCACCCCACCGTTCTGTGGCACCACCGGATGGGGCACCCGTCCCTTCCTCGTCTGCGCGCTATGTCTAGTCAGCGTCTTGTCCTAGGCCTCCCACGTGTCTTGCCGTCGCTGCCGCCTTCGCTTGCGCCGCCGTGTCGTCCCTGCGTCGAGGGTAGGCTGCGCGCCACCCCTCACTCCTCCTCCCTTCGTCCGGCCACCGAGCCTTTTGAGACGCTTCACTTGGACGTCTGGGGCCCCGCCCCTTGTCTAGGCCCTGAGCGTGAGCGTTACTTTCTGGTGGTCGTTGACGACTTCTCCCACTACACCACAGTGTTCCCTCTGGCGAAGAAGTCTGAGGTGACTTCTACGCTGATCAGGTGGTTGCTCACCACCGAGGACACTCGTGGTCGTCGTGTCAGCTGTCTCCACTCCGACCGTGGGGGTGAGTTTCGCTCCGGCATTCTCGCTGGATTCTGTCGCCAGCAGGGCATTCGTCAGTCCTGGACGCTTCCAGAGTCCCCACAGCAGAATGGGGTTGCTGAGCGCCGCATAGGCCTGGTCATGGAGATCGCCCGCACCTCCCTGACTCACGCCTGTGCCCCCCATTTTCTGTGGCCCTACGCGGTCAGGTACGCCGCGCACCAGCTGAACCTCTGGCCACGTGTCTCTCGACCAGAGGTTTCACCGACCAGTCTTTGGACAGGGTCCCCTGGTGTTGCGTCGCGGTTTCGTGTCTGGGGGTGCTTGGCTCTTGTCCGCGACACCTCCGCGGACAAGCTCTCGCCTCGTGCCGTCCCCTGTGTCTTCCTTGGTTTCCCTGAGGACTCCTCTGACTTCACCTTTTACCACCCTCCCTTTCACCGGTTCTTTGACTCCCGTGACGTCCGTTTCGAGGAGTCCACTCCGTACTACGTCAGGTACCCCAGTCGAGGTCTCCCGGTTCCTCCTCCCCCCCTCTTCCTGACTGCCCCTCCCCCTCCTGCTCCCCCGGTACAGCCTCCCCCCCCTGGCCCAGCCCCATCAGGTGTGTCCCAGGCTACCCCTCCTCCTTCGGTAGCCCCTCCGGTACAGCCTCCCTCCCCACAGTCCTCCTCGCAGCGTGCCGCTGGTGCTAGCTCTCGAGAGGTTGGTGTTGTGCCTGTTCCTGTACCGGTTTCTGGTTCTGGGGGTGCTGGAGTTGGAGCTGGTGTTGGAGCTGGAGGTGGAGCTGGAGTAGGCACTGGAGTTTCTGGTTCTGGGGGTGCTGGAGTTGGAGCTGGAGTTTCTGGTTCTGGAATTGGAGCTGACCCGGTGGGTGCAGAGGACTCTTGTCGTCCGGGAGCTGGTGCTGGCCGCGCGGACACTGGGGGTGCTCCCTCTGGGGGTGAGGGTGCGCCTCCTTCGGGTTCTGGTGAGCCTGGGTCTGGAGCTGGTGTTAGTGCTGCCTCTGGGGGTGGTGCGCCTGGTTCTTCGGGGGTTGACTCTGGAGCTGCCGCTGCTTCGGACACTACTCCGCTCCCCCACCCCTACCCGACCAGGCACCAGGCTCGTGTTCGCCGTGCCCGTGACAAGCAGCTGGCATTGGAGAGAGAGGAGAGGGAGTTACAGCGGCTGGCGGAGCAGCAGCAGCAGCTGGACCCGCAGGAGCAGCAGTCCCAGCAGCAGCCGCGTCCGCAGCAGCAGCAGTCGCAGCAGCAGCAGCAGCAGCAGCAGCAGCAGCAGCCACTTCCTCCTCCTGTCTCGGGTCTTCGGGCCCTTGGTCTCCCCTCCCCTTCTCCTCCCTCCTCCGCCTCTCCTCCTGTCTACGGTCCCACGTTTCCTCCGCCTGACTCCTCCCCCGCTTTTTTCTCCAGTTCTCCGCCTTTGTCCTCTCCTCCTCCGTCTCGTTCTTGGGCTACTCGTCGCTCCCCTCGTGCTCGTCCCTCGTCTCCTGTTCCCTTCACTGACCTTCGTACTGCCTTACTTTGTTCTAGTCCACCTCGTCCGTCTCAGTCTGTGCTTCCGTCTCCTCCTGAGTCGGCCCTCACCGTGTCGCTCCCTGCTCCTGTCACTGACTACTACCGCACGTACCGTCCTGTTCTCTCTCGTGTTCTCGCCTCTCTTGTTACTCACCCTCGTGCCTCTGTGTCCTCTGTGTCCGCTCTTACTGCCGCAGTTACTGACTTTGCCTCTACCCGTCGCCTTGACTACGCCACCACGCTTGTGGCTGCTCCTCCTACCAGTCCTCTGGCCGTCGGGGGTGTGTTTGCCCTTGGCTGTGACGCCCTAGAGGACAGGCAGTTTGAGCTAGAGTTCCTGGCGGCCGCTTCCCCTCATCTCTGTGCCATGCTCCTCGCCCCTGAGGGTGACCCCGACGCCCTTGACATTCCGACTCCTCGCACTTACGCTGAGGCAGTGTCAGGGCCTTGGGCCTCTCAGTGGAGAGCTGCCATGGACGCAGAGATGGCCTCCTACAGATCCACAGGCACCTACGTCGATGAGGTTCCCCCCCCTGGGGCGAACGTAGTCGACGGCATGTGGATCTACAGGGTGAAGCGGCCACCGGGATCTCCCCCGGTCTTCAAGGCGCGCTACGTGGCTAGAGGTTTCAGTCAGCGCGAGGGAGTTGACTTCTTTCAGACCTTCGCACCTACCCCGAAGATGACCACTCTTCGGGTGTTACTACACGTAGCAGCACAGAGAGACTACGAGTTACACTCTCTCGACTTCTCCACTGCTTTCCTTCAGGGCAGCCTACACGAGGAGGTCTGGTTACGTCGTCCCTCGGCCTTCACTGGCACTTTCCCTCCTGGGACCCAGTGGAGGCTGAGGCGACCTGTTTACGGTCTTCGCCAGGCCCCTCGTGAGTGGCACGACACTCTGCGTTCTACCCTCTCTGACCTTGGGTTCCAGCCGTCTTCTCCCGACCCGTCGCTGTTCGTTCGTCGTGGCTCCACACCGTTCTTTGTTCTGGTCTACGTCGACGACCTCGTTTTCGCCACTCCGGACAGGGTTGCTTTGGCAGACGTGAAGTCCGAACTACAGAAGAGACACACGTGCACTGACCTTGGTGAGCTGCGCCACTACCTTGGCCTGCAGATCACCAGGGACAGAGCCGCTCGCACCATTACACTCTCACAGTCACACATGGTGCAGCAGGTCCTTCAGCGGTTCGGGCTTCAGCACTCCACCGTACAGCGCACACCTCTCGCTGTTGACCACAGACTCACTGGTCCCTTTCCTGACGAGCCGTTTGAGCCTAGTGGTCCCTATGCAGAGCTTGTGGGTTGCCTCATGTACCTGATGACTTGTACTCGCCCAGACCTCGCCTTCCCTCTCAGCATCCTTGCGCGCTTTGTTGCGCCAGGGAGACACCGTCCTGTTCACTGGACGGCAGCTGTGAGGATGGCGAAGTACCTAGCGACTACATCAGGCGTGGGGCTAGTTCTTGGAGGGCAGCAGTCTGTCGTACTCACTGGTCACTGTGACTCCTCTTACGCTGACGACGCTGAGACTCACAGGTCTACTCAGGGGTACTGTTTCAGTCTGGGTTCTGGAGCTGTTTCCTGGCGTTCCACGCGCTCCTCTTCTGTCTCGACCTCTACAGCTGAGGCTGAGATTTACGCTGGTGCCATGGCGGCACAGGAGTTGCGGTGGTTGACCTTCTTGCTCGCCGACCTTGGTGAGCGGCCGAGCTCTGCACCGACCTTGTTTACTGACAACAAGGCGTCGATCCTCCTCTGTCGTGAGCCGCGACTGGAGAGCAGAGTGAAGCACATTCACGTCAGGTACTTTCTTCTGCGAGAGTTGCAGAGACGTGGACAGGCTCGCTTCGAGTTCGTGGAGTCCGAGGCCAACACTGCAGACATCTTCACCAAGGCGCTTCCGCCTTGTGACCACCAGAGGTGTTGTGTGCAGTTAGGCCTTGTTGACACAGGTTCTAGTCATGTGTAGACTTGAGTTTATTGCCTGCTTTGTCTGTACACTTGCTATATATACTTGTGATCTCTTGGACTGGCCTTGTGGCCACTGTTGCTTGTGCTCAGAGTGTGTGGTGACGTTGTGATCCACCCTGAGCTTTGTTTTCTTTTGGACTGGTCTTGTGACCGTACTCTTTTTGATTCTGCTAGACACCCCTCACTTAGGCTATGGGGGTGTGTCAAATGTTGTAGCCTGTAGTGAGGTTTGTCTTAGGGGGTACAGAAGTTAGGGTTTGTTATATGTACCCCAACCAACATCAATGGAACACTCATTCCTCATTCTGACAATAACTTTTCCCCCACAAGTGCTCTAAGCTCCAACTATCCCTTTGGTGGAAGCTACTCTATCACTCTCCAAGCTTCAACTACCAAGTCTAGAAGACTCAAAGCTATCTTAGGAGCTAGTTTACCTAGTGTGTTTTTATTGTTGGCGTTTTTATAAGCCTACTAGTGACCCTTTTTGTGGGCATTCATTTATAAGCCTGGGTCTTTATTGTGCTTTTAAGGGCGTTCCTCTATAAGCCCGTGTTACACGAGGAGAATTCCAAGATCCGCTGGATTCTGGCCTGATATGGGTTTTCGATATCCATTCTGCATATCCTTCCCTGTTATGACGGTTGGGATTTTTCTACCTTCGCGCGTCGTCGGGACACGTTAGTGTGCCTTGACTTGAGCCGCGGACTTTCACACCCAATGCTCCGCACTCACTCTGTCTTTCCCTCCGAGGAACGGAGTCCGTTCCGCACTGGGTGCGCAGGAGGACGCGGTGCTGCTGCGCCACGCGCTGCAGTGCGGCACGAAGCAGTGGGGCGAGCTGGAGAGGAGCGGTCAGCTCACGAGGAGCAACAAGTCGAGCTGTAACCGATACATCTTCCTCCTAAGGTAACCCATGCTTCATGCCACATTTGTGATTATCTAAATCCAGGCGTCTTGATATGCCTGAGCATTTCTAACGCGCCTCGTCCGTTTCAAAAACGCCTCTTTTCTCCTGCGTCCGTGTGTTGATGGCAGGAAGTTCACAGACCACTTTTGCCAGAACTTCCTGCGAAAGCACCAGGAGGCTGCTGCATTCCCGCAGCATATTCAGTCTGACCCACCGAGTCAGCCACTGCTCTGTCAGGATTTGGAGCAGCAGCGGCAGCCGCAGCAGCAGCGTTCGAAAGGTGTCGGAGCAGCAGCAAGCGCATTCGGAGGGCTGTCGTATGAGGAGTGCGTGATGGCGTTCCTCGCCCCCAATGCTCGCTGCTGCCTCCTAGCAGCCTCACCTAACCTCTCATCTCCTAAAAAATCCTTCGAACTATCTCAATATCCGCGTCACAGTCACCCGATCGTTATTCACGAGGTCCCCGCGGTGTGGAAGGCCTTTCTCCTCTCCTCCGTGCTCATACTGGGTCGGAACTTGGGAGGGATTTCGCCTGCCTGAAGAACAAACCGAGAAGCACGACCGCAAACCTAGCTACTCAAGGTCGCGCAGCGTCCGTCAGACTCGTGGTCCGATCCTCCCCGCGTACTCTCGTAGATTTCGACATGCGAAAAAGGCGACACCGCGACAGCTGGCTTTGCGGTCTGATCTAACGGCGCGCCTTACTACCGTTGGATCAGCCGTTGGATTAGACCGGCAAGCTGGCGTCACTGTTCGCGGCTCCTCGTTTCACGGCGTCGGCTCTCGCTTGGCCTGCATCACCTCGTTCTTCTCCCAATTTGCACCCAAAAATCCCGTTGCGCTAGGGTTCGACGAACCGCACATCGCAAAACAGGGGGGAGGGGATTGTGACATGCGCGAATCTTGTTTGTTTCTTCCTCGTCTTCCAGGGGTTGGGAATCATGCGAGAATGTTGCTCGCATGATTCGTGGGAGTGTTGTTGGGGTATTGCGTGAGATGTGAAGTGGTGCGCGTGTTTCTGGGTGTTTGATGTCAACTACGCAGGCTCGGCTGGTAGGTTTGGTGGGAGCGAATTGAGGCTCGCGCAATACAGTTACCAACTGGTTGAAACAACAAGTGGTTATATTTGTAGTGCGTTTAATATATTTGTATAAGTATATTAAACGGGATAATTATATTTTGCGGATTTAGAGGTTTTGAAAATGCATATCGTTCCCACACGGGCGTTTAGATTGTTTAGGGTTGTTAATTCTATATGTAATAGTTGGTTGAAAGTGTTTATTTTGCATTGTGGTAAGGATATTGTTGTTAATGTTATGAGCAGCATAAATGTGTGATCATATTTTATCGTAAATGAACATATCACAATACTGACGTATGTAACTGAACATGTTGTCAATACTGAAATCTGATCCTACCAGAACGACTTTTCTGGTTAGACAGGTGGCGATCCTATCAGGTGACAGATGTCATCGAAATTCTCGATCCTGGGTACTGATTGGGTACATCCTTTGGTCAGCAGCCGCCTAAACCAGATGTTGCCACGCGTCGAGTTTGGATGGTGGGGAGGCAGGTTCTCCTTTTTGAACTCGAGCCGTTCAGGGTGTCTCTGAAAAGGGTTGCCGACAACCGTCGTCGAATGCCGGAGAATCGCGACGGTATAAGTTTTCAAACCGAAGGTCAGGATTTACCGACACGACAGAACGGATGTCACGGGAGTGTTCGAAACAGATTTCGAACACGCCCTGAAATACCAGAGTCGATACACTTCGGAGCAGAGTCAGAGGGGTCGTGGGAACCCCTCGTCATTTTGTTGTGACTGTTCCAGCCTTCCCCGTTTTTGCTTTTCACCAAGTCCCTGCTTGCCTTCAGATGCTCCTTGTGCCTGCTCTGCACTTGGTTATTTTTAACTTGGCAAGCCCATACAGTGTCTGATGCGGGAAGGGGTAGTCGCTACGGTAAGTTAATGTAGTCGTTGTTCCTACTGCTGTTGTTTTGTTTTCCGCCATTTTCGTATCTTTTAGGGTGGTACTGATTTGATACACTCCTATTTTGAAGTTGATTTGTGCTCAACGCTAACCATGATCACAACAGTTTGTGTCTTGTCGCAGAACTCGCGATGATCCACTCAACCAGCGTAACGACGGCCATCTCTACTCCCTCTCGCAGCAGCCTGCATTCCGCCACCGCTTGATCTGATCCCTCACGCGACAACTGCGACGTAAACTCCTGACGCAGTGGTAAGCTCGAGCTCAATTGCTGGCTTAGTTTCTGGTGTTTTTATTTGTTTTTTTCTTTGTAACCTGCTGTTTCATTTTCTGGGGTTTTACTTTCTATGTATATTTGTATCAATGTCACATGTTCTCAGTGAGGCCTTGTTCTAATGCCCCATTACGTACTCTTACACCCTCTATTGCGCTTGCAGGTTCAGCTTCCAACCGCCCAACGGGGTTAGACATCGTCACCAACAACCGCCACGTAGCAGCTTCCGTAACGCCTTCAACTGCAAGCGCGCTTGTTCCGCCGGTGCCAGAGTTTTGACCACTAGTTTAGATTGGAGTGGTAGTCTCTGGCTGGTGCACAAGTGTGTGTACACTGTAAATTTATAAGGAGTTATTTAATCCAACCCCTTATTGTTATGGCGGACCAGGAAGTGCAGTACAGTTGTGACCAGGAAGGTTGTAAAGTCACCTTCAAAACCTCTCTTGAGAAGGCACGTGACCTTGCTCGTGGGCAGCACGTGTATTGCAAAGCAGCAGAGACTTCATCAAGAGCTTCTGGTGGTGGCGGAGATGAGGAGTACGCAGCCAGACTTCGTGAGGCTGGTCAAGCCTTAGAAAACCAGAGTAGAAAGAGGAGAAGGTCAGCAGCTGCACAAGAGGCAGATTTGGCTGGCCGACCGCTGCCTCAGGCAGATAGCGCACAACCGAACGCTGATACAACCGGATATGATTTCTCCCCACGTGCTAACCCAACCGTAGTGGACATCGATTTTCGACTCTTCAGATTCTGTAAAACAGCGGCGGGTGGTGTGGGACTTTCAAGAGCAGACACAAAGGAGTTGATCGACATCGTCATTGAAGCCCTGGAAAATCCTGGCAAAGTGAACCTCAAGTCCTTAGCTGAATTCAGCAGGTATGAAGAGGCGAAGACGGCAGAGACAGATCTGACCGGATTTTTAAAGGTGGACGTGAGCAAACCTGGAGATTCAAAACCAATATACCTATATTGGAGGCCGACAATGTCATGTGTCCGTGGATTGTATCAGAATCCTGCAAATGCAGACGGCTTTGTAGTCGAGCCGGAAGAATTACCTGAAAATGCGTGGGTAATATATAAGGGGCCAGAGACTGGAACGTGGTGGCGCAGTGTACAATCCAAACTGGAGGAAGAAGAAGTAATAGCGGCTGTAATTATTTATTCTGACGAGACAACACTGACGACTGATGGTGGTGTTGTCGGATGGCCCGTCTACGTTTCATTGGCAAACATATCATCGGCGAATCGCTGGAAATCACATGGCCACCGCCTGTGTGCTCTTCTACCAGAGATTGACAAACAAACGTTTTCAAAGGCCGAGGAGACGCGACGTCGACACGAGGTGTTTCAGGAGGCACTACGACTAATACTGGAAGAACAACGTCACTTTGAAAAAGAGTAAGCTCCTTTGGTGTTTTTCTTGATCGTTTTATTTCAATCTCTGCATTGTTCTCTTACTTCATTGGAGTATAGTGCATTTTATGTTGCTTTCCAATACTGTTATCTTGTGCAAGGCAAGGGTGACTTAAAGCTCATCTGAGCCACAAACGCGAAGGATTGTACGGGGAGTTTTTTGTGCGCGTGAAATTTCGGGAGCACAATTGACCCGAGCGAAACAGCGGTTTTTCGGTGCAATCAAATTCGATATACAAGTCTTTCACATATAGTCTCCTTCGTGTTTTTAATCCTTGTTAAAGTTGTATTTTGTTGTTTTTCTATGAACAGAGGCGAGCTTTTGACCGATCCATACGGGGTTCAGCGCTGGGTATATCCTGTGACATACGCGTACGTCGGCGACTATCCCGAACAGTGTAAGGTCGCCGGTACGAAATCAGGAATGAGCACCGCCTTTCCGTGTCCAAAGTGTATGGTTCATCGCACGAAACTGAACAATATGACACAGCCCATTGTTTATAGAACCGAGGAGCAGCAAAAAAAAATAGTGAGCGAAATAGAGAGTGCGGCGAGCAAGACTAGAAGAAACGACTTAGAGGTTGAGCATAGTACGCACGGAGTTGAGTGTGCCCTATGGGGCTTTCGTTTTGCGACGGAGGAGTTTGGGAATCCGTATAGAGCACTGATGGTCGATCTTATGCACATGAGTAGTTTAGGCGTCTACAAGCATATTTTAGGGTGTTTAAAGCGGCAGTTGTCGACCGAGGTGTTGACGAATATGGATGCGGACCTAGCAAACATTACTGACTATAGTCGACAGTCATTTTTCCGGATCCCGGCGCATACTGACGGCTATTTTAGTGGTAATAAAACCTTTTACGCATTTCAGCACCAGGCAGTTATGCAGGTTCTACCAGTCCTATTGATGCGACAGAACGTGAAACGGAAGATTCTTCGGACCATTGAGCTCTTCTGCCAATGGCATGCGAGCGCATGGCACCGAGCATATCACACTGAGAAGACTCTTGAAGACTTGGAGGATATGACACGAAAGTGAGTTTTATTTGTGTATGGTTGATATTTTTTTTTTGCAAAAATTGTGTTTTCTGGTTTAGTTCCATTACTGTTCTTGTTTCTTTTGAATTGTCCCTTTATGGTCGCGTGAGCCTGTAAAGCGAAGGACTCTACGCTAGGTTGTGGTGCGCGCGTCAAAATTCCTCCCACTCTTAATTTCTCGCGAGCAGCACAACGGTTTTTCGATACAATCAGTATTGTTTAGGTTACAATTGTAATAGAAGCTCTTTTGTAAATGTGGTCGTTGATGGGAAAGTGTGAATGTTCAATTTGTCCGGAATGTTGTTGTGGTGTCTGATTGAGTTTCCGATTTTTCAAGGGTATTGGCGTGCAACACTAGCTCCTTGTTAATTCTCTATGTTTTGTAACTTTCGTGTTTCCAGACTTGTACCACAACTACTAGAACAATTCGGGGAGGACCAAGCGTCGGAATTTAATATTCCCAAGGTCCACGCAATGCTGCATGTAGCAGACGATATCAGGCGTGGAGGTGTGCCGGTGCATTATTGCACGGATTTGTACGAGCATGTGCACATCGCCCTTGTCAAGCGGCCTTACCGCGGGTCCAACAAACGGAATGCAGAGGCGTCGATCGTCCGGCGCTGCTTGACGACCGAGTTGGTCGAGTCGATGGCTGCGAACGACGTTCCCGTCGAGGACAAGGAGGCACGGACCGTCGCCATGAAACAGGTGAGTATTTGTGTTTGTAACCTATTTGTGTTTTCCACTTGGGATTTAGGATGATTTTTTGGGATGCGTCGCAGTGTGTGTTCGAGATGTTTCCCGTCGGCTTGACACGTGTGTGAATTCTTGTTGCGTTAAATCTCATCGCGTGCCTTCATTTGGTTCGCTCAGCCCGTTTTGTATTTACCTTGGGTTTGGAATGGCACGTTGTCAAATTGGTCGTGTCGTTTCCCTAAGTACACGTGTATGTTCACGAGTACTGTAGTTCTGCTTTGTCATCGTGCACTTTTCGGGTGCACAATTTTGCAAACACGTTGACGGTGCCACACCAACGAGTCGAGATTGGACTCGCCCGAACACTGTGACGCTGTCTCGATGATACGAAAAAGACATCCAACAGCATTGGAACAATCTACTCCACCCACAAAAGTGCACGATCGTGTGCCTTCTGCGTTTTGGCGTTTGCGCTGATGTACGTAGACATGCTCCGTTTAAAATCGCGCGATGTTGTTTTTTTTTCGGAAACGACACCTGCCTAGATTCTTGAACTATACCCCATGCCCTCGTCAGCGCGAACAGTAACTCCGGGCGTGAGCACGATAAATGTGGGGGTGTTCAAGGGTGCTGTTCAGACTATGAAATCGTTAAATAATACAGTAATGTATACCACAATTCGTTGCACCCTTATCTTTGCACAGGCATTGGAGACCGGATCTCCTGCAGTCACCGGGTCTTGTGCGAAGCTGGACTACACGGATAAGCTCAGCACCATCTGGCGGTCTTACGCCGCCGTTGCTCCAGGGGATTTTGATTGCCTTGAAGACGCAATCAAGGCATTCCAGCGCCAACAGAAGCACCCACCGCGTGCAACAGTTAAATGGGAAGTTGGTATTGATGTGCACAAGGGTGTGGCGATTCCTCCAGATGACGATTTCACACTGTACAGCAAATATCCGTCATACGCGCGTGCAACCCCGAGCTACTACGGGGCTCCATGGTTCTCAGACGTCTCAGTTGACGGCGTGGATGATGACGGTGAGAAAATGGTATGGCCTGCTAAGCTGCTCATGATTTTTACGCTGCATCGTACAGTCAAAACGACAAGGGTGAACCCAACCACAGAGAAACGGATCACATCCGAGCAATACTATGCCGATCAGGTGGCGTTTGTTCGCTACTACAGGAAGTATCCCCCTAGCGACACAACGGCGTTGACCCTCATGCAATGGTGGGAAGGTGGTAGGGGATATGGATTGGTGCATGTTGAAAGCTTGCTGAGGGTTCTGCATGTGGTACCTTATGTCCCTTTGACCCCATCAACGGTCCAGAAATTCATTTGGAATGAGTTTAGGTGGTGAATTTACTGTACATACCTGTTTATGGTTGTTGTATCATAGTTGGTGTATATACCGTTTGTATTAGAACAGCTTCTTCACAAATTTAGGTACTACATCACAGTCCCTTTCAGCGGAAACTGTTTTGACCTCTTTCGCCCAACTACGCCGCCGTTGACGCTTGTTTGTGCGTTGCATGCCTGGTATCTGTGCAAGGATGGGCCGGTGCGGAACATGTCACCGTTTCGTCATTTGGTTGCTGCTTTTAGCTCCGTTTCTTCGCACTGTTTCCTAGTAGGACCAATTACCAAGCCATAGGAACTTGTTTGACCTCGTTCGCCCAACTGCGCCGCCGTTGACGCTTGTTTGTGCGTTGCATGCCTGGTATCTGTGCAAGGATGGGCCGGTGCGGAACATGTCACCGTTTCGTCGTTTGGTTGCTGCTTTTAGCTCCGTTTCTTCGCACTGTTTCCTAGTAGGACCAATTACCAAGCCATAGGAACTTGTTTGACCTCGTTCGCCCAACTGCGCCGCCGTTGACGCTTGTTTGTGCGTTGCATGCCTAGTATCTGTGCAAGGATGGGCCGGTGCGGAACATGTCACCGTTTCGTCGTTTGGTTGCTGCTTTTAGCTCCGTTTCTTCGCACTGTTTCCTAGTAGGACCAATTACCAAGCCATAGGAACTTGTTTGACCTCGTTCGCCCAACTGCGCCGCCGTTGACGCTTGTTTGTGCGTTGCATGCCTGGTATCTGTGCAAGGATGGGCCGGTGCGGAACATGTCACCGTTTCGTCGTTTGGTTGCTGCTTTTAGCTCCATTTCTTCGCACTGTTTCCTAGTAGGACCAATTACCAAGCCATAGGAACCTGTTTTACCTCGTTCGCCCAACTACGCCGCCGTTGACGCTTGTTTGTGCGTTGCATGCCTGGTATCTGTGCAAGGATGGGCCGGTGCGGAACATGTCACCGTTTCGTCGTTTGGTTGCGGCTTTTAGCTCCGTTTCTTCGCACTGTTTCCTAGTATGACCAATTACCAAGCCATAGGAACTTGTTTTACCTCGTTCGCCCAACTACGCCGCCGTTGACGCTTGTTTGTGCGTTGCATGCCTAGTATCTGTGCAAGGATGGGCCGGTGCGAAACATGTCACCTTTTCAATGGATGGTCGTATTTTTTAGCCCTATGTATTCTCACACTCCTATAGTAGGACCCAGTACCTTGCAAATGAACCTGATTTGGGCTCATACGCCCAACTTCGCAGCTTGCGATGCTTGATTGTGCGTTGGATCGTTGAACTTTAAGCATGGATAGGTCCGGTTGCAACATGTTTTGCGTTCAAACTCAAATGTTCTCCACTTCCATTTAGGCTAACTTAATCCCAACTTCAAGTGCCAGCTTCTTAATTAGTAGACACCGGTATTCAGGAGCTTGATTCAATGGTGAGAGAAGGTGGTTTATTGTTAGTGGAATTTGCAGTTACAGTTCAACATGGGTCGTTACTCAATGTAGTCAGCACTTACTATCGCGTCCCGGGTTGTTAAAATAATTAGAACGTAAGGGCCTAGGCTTAGGAGCCTAGGCCCAATTTAGGTATCGAGTGAGTTGGGCCCAAGGGGGGAGAGTCGAGAAAGTTGTGAAAGGAGAAAAGTGGGGTTTCACTATAGGTTCAAAGAACATATAGTATAGGAAACAAAAGGGTGCACCACCTAACAAAATTTGCAATAACTACACTAACTACAGCTACAGGCAGTTACAAATATAAATAATATAAAGTCTGACACTCCCCCATAACTGCCTGCAGCAGAAGTTTGTGCAGAACACAACTTGCAGGGGTACACAAGCAACACAAGCAAGATAATAACCAAGCAACAGCAGGTACTGCAGGCGGGCAGACACTAACTGGTCACCCCCTCCATCACCTCACCCTCCTCCCTCCCCTCCCCCACACTGCTGCAGGAGCAGTAGAGAAGGGGGGAAGAGAGGAGAGGTGGAGGGACGGCTGCTGGTTGCCTCACACCCGTCACCCCGGCGCCTCTCCCCCTGCTCCCCCACACCCTCACACCCTCCCCCCCAGCGGCAGCTGCAGCAGTGGGAACAAACGGAGGAGGAGGGGAAGGGAAGGGTACGACCCACACTCCAACACCCTCCACCCCCATACCCTCCTCCCCGCGGCTGCAGGGAGACAAAGGAGGAGGGGGGTGGGAAGGAAGAAAGCCGCAGAGCGGCGAAGAGGTGTCGGTGCAGTGGTGTCAGGGGCGGCTTCAGGGAATGTAGGTGCGGAGAGCACCGTCGCAGGCGCCAGGGGCGGGTCCGCGGCGGCTCAAGGGCACCGCCACGGGCGCCAGGGGCGGGTCCGCGATGGCGCAGGGCACCGCCGCGGGCGCCAGAGGCGGGTCCGCGGGCGCCAAGGGCACCGCGGGCGCCAGGGGCAGGTCCGCGACGGCAAAGGGCACCGCCGCGGGCGCCAGAGGCGGGTCCGCGGGCGCCAAGAGCACCGCCGCGGGCGCCAGGGGCGGGTCCGCGACGGCAAGGGGCACCGCCGCGGGCGCCAGAGGCGGGTCCGCGGGCGCCAAGAGCACCGCCGCGGGCGCCAAAGGGGGCGGGTCCGCGACGGGTAGAAAATAAAAACGTCACGCGCCCGAGGCGCGTGACCAGAAATTCAGCAGCGGAAGCTTTGGTCGGGCCCACAGGCCAGGACCAACCTGCTCTGACAACCATGTTAAAATAATTAGAACGTAAGGGCCTAGGCTTAGGAGCCTAGGCCCAATTTAGGTATCGAGTGAGTTGGGCCCAAGGGGGGAGAGTCGAGAAAGTTGTGAAAGGAGAAAAGTGGGGTTTCACTATAGGTTCAAAGAACATATAGTATAGGAAACAAAAGGGTGCACCACCTAACAAAATTTGCAATAACTACACTAACTACAGCTACAGGCAGTTACAAATATAAATAATATAAAGTCTGACACGGGTTACACATACACAACACGCTAAGGGCGCGTGTGATCTTTTTTCGAACTTCCCAAAGTTCGAAATTTTAGAAACGTTTTACACGGTAAAATACAACTAAGAGACTTTTCGCCACAGTGCAAAACGGTTTGAGTTCAAACTTAGACCAGAAACCACAGATCACACGCGCCCTAAGTCCTGCTCATTTCCGCAGCTGTGCCTCGCTGTCGCAACTTCACGAGGCATGGTTGTCATCGACCACGCTGACGCGGCAGAAGGAATGGTTGTTCACGGCGCCCGAATCAGCTGTGACTCCTACATGTAAATCTGCCGAACCTGGCAGGCAGCACGGCGGGGACGTTGACCGGACGTGCACCAAACCACCCAGTACCCACAAAGTGGTGCACGTTCGGGTTCCCCTCCAATCCACCCTCCTCATCCTCCTCAACGCCCCCTCTGCGATCCCCCTCGACAGTTCAAACTGAAGTTTGAAATTTCAAACTTCAAACCCCACCCTCCTTCCACCACTTCAATCTCCCTCACCCATCCCCCTCGTTACCACCACACATCGTTATTGGCATCAATCGGGGCATCAAGCAGGCCCTCACCGTATCTCGTCGCGATGCGTAGGCAAGGTAAGAGATGATGTTCCCGGCGTATCTCCTAAGAGCTTGTCGTATAAATAGCCTTTGTTGCTGGAGTGTTGCTATCAGGTACTCCATCTCTAGCGATTTAGTACTTATAGCTTTCAGTAGCTAATAATGGGCCGTGCTCGTTCATTCAGCGTTCCCGCTAGTATGCAGATGGCGGAACCGTTACGGACTTCCATTCCGCGCAAGAGCAAGGACAATCATGCTTTTTTTCCAGCTAACAAAGGTAAGCGCTCTCTTTGGTTTGTGCTTTTTATTTTATGGTCACCTTGTATCAACTGCTGTGTTTTAACTACCTTGTTCTTCTTTCCCAGACGGTGATACTCTCGACGCAGCCATGACTGGCGCTCGATCTCGCAAGCGCGGCTCCAACCGTCAAGGCGAGCGAGCCCACGGTGTCAAACGTGCTGCGGTCTTGGGAAAGTCTAGTGCTGCCGCCGCATCACCGACTACCACTACCGATCCTGTTCCAGGCGCTGCCATTTCTGCTCATGCCGCTGCCTATCATGCGCCTGCCGCTGCCGATCCTGCTCCTGCCGCTGCCCATCTTGCTCCTGCGGCTGCCGATCCTGCTCCTGCCGCTGCCGATCCTGCTTCTGCCGATGCCGACCGTGATCCTACCGCGGTGGGTGCAGCTACTGCCACTGCGGATGCTGAGGAGGAAGAAGAGGGCGAGCTCTTCGGGGACGTAATCGCGCAACCGCTTCAGGGGAACGGCCAACGTGGTAAGCTTTGACGCGCATTCTGGTCGTGTGCCCAACTATACCGTATACTTACCTCTGTTCCTCCGTGCCATGCAGGCCTCACCCTCTATGCCCGTACCATGAAGCAGGCGGGCGTTAATCCCAGTCCAGAGGCCGATGAGTTTCATACCGAATCGCGCCCAAACAAGGTCAATCAGAGCCTTCGTGCGCAGGCCGCCATTGCTCGCGAGCATGTCGAGTTGCTGCAGACCGACTGCAAGACCAAGGACGTGCAGATCCTGAAGGCTCTTGGCATCGCCGGATCTCTCGCTGATGCTGTGCTCCTGCAGAAGATTGTCAGCCTAGATTTCGAGGTGAGTTTCTTTGACACGCTTTCGTTTTAAACTGATGGGTGTCTTCTGTTCACTCCGGTTTATACCCTGACGGGTGTTTTCTGTTGCTATTGCAGAGAATGATGTCGGAAACCGTCAACGATTTCCTCTTCGACGGCGACCACATGAACATGGCGCCGAAGAGGAGTGATGTTGTTGAACGTTTAGTCGGTAAGCAGACGAGTCGTGTTTCTTCTGCTATTGCTCCTATTTATGTTTCTGACTGCCGCCCGTTCTTTTACTTCGCACAGCACATGCAGGTTTCACATGGGGCAGCGATGAGGCTTCGAGGCTGGTGGCGCACATGAAAGACAAAGACATCGTCAAAAAGACAGAGAAGCGGTTCAACAACCGCATTGGCAAGATCTACGGAGGTTGCAGGAGGAGCTTGCGGTTGGTACGGGGCGCGCGGCTGTTCGTGATTAAGCGTGCTCCGAATGGCACCATCCGAGCTGTGGAGCCAGACGATTTCGCCGCCCGATGCCATGCTTACGTGGCTGTGTATGGCAGCGGTAAGTCTTTACCCGTGTTTACCTTTGTAAACTCTCTTTCGTCTTGTTTTCAGCAACTCAACATAAATGTTGAGTTTTTTAAACAGTCACATAATAAAGCAGCCTGTACTTACTCTGTCATTATTGCCCGTTCTTTGCTTTGTGGCTTGTCACAGGGCTGAAGGGCATAGAGTGGCACCTGCTTAATGGCCACCCTTTTTCCAGCCCAGCGTTCATGGCGTGTGCGCGCCTGTTTGTGACAGAGGAAGACCCAGACCGCCCACTTGGGATCTATGCGGCACAGCTCCTATTGATTCTGGCAGTTGTGAGTCTTAAACCCTCTGTAATGCAAAATTTTCTCCTCTATGTTCTGTCTTACAGGCTCGTTGTGTTGTTGAATGTGTTCAGGTCCGTTTTAAGCTACGTCACCCCACTTGCAACAAGCTTCAGCTTGGTCGCTCTGGTGACACTCTCGCCATCTCCAGACAAGCGCGCATTGTGCAGCGCTATATCAACAGCATGGGCCGGACTGAAGGTGACTTCATAGGCATAGGGCGCATCTGTTTGGCGCATTGGGTGACCATCCCCCAGGAGGCTCTGGATGCTGATGTCCTGGGGGATGAGGATGCAGAGGATGAGTTAGATGAAGATGAGGTGGTAGACGAGGATTCTGAAGATGAATCCTGAAAATGGATTTTGTATGCATTGCATTTTTATTTATGCGTGTTTTTATAATTACAGGTTTTATTACGAAAATATTCATATTCCGCTATTTAGGTCCCCGGAACGCATTTAAAATTGTACGCCCTAGAATTTATATTTTACATGTTACTGGTTTTAAGTGTACTCTAGTAACTAGGGTTACAAGTTAAAGGTAACTTCGATTTTGTAACATACATTGAACTGTACCTTGGTGACACGGGTTACGGATGTAACAGTAACAAGAAATGAGTAACCCCTGAGCTACAGTATCGCCGCTTCGGTCGCGAAGTGATCCGTTGTGAACAAACTTCGGTTTGCGTAACAGCACAATGTTTTAGCGATGTTAATTCAAAATCTGTGAAGTGGGGTGCTATGCTACAATGACGAGTCCCTCTATGAAGAATAGTCACACCTCGAATCATTCACAATTGTTTGAGAACAACCCGAAAATCTCGATCTGGAAAAAAAAACGTACCGACCTCTTATCACGCAATCGGCTATGTACAGTAGTTGCGCGCTTTGGGAAATGCCGAGTTCGATTGTGGAGTGAAACCTGGGGTTGGGAATGATGCCGCGTGGAATGTCGAAATCAACCTGCAGGTGACACGCTGTAAGTGTGTATTGCAACACGCCAATCCCAGGCATTGCAAAAAAACTCCCAGCGATGCCTATCAAACATCAAGCCACTGGATGGCATGCTGTTTGACACACAGGTATAGGTTCCGATGCAATGACGACGGCGGGTTCGACCACGGCCTTCTTCCCACCCTCGCGACCTTCGCTGCCCGCAGCAACCTCCCGTCGCTTTGCCGAGTCGCCTCTGTCAAATCAGGAGACGGCCTTTCCGATCTCGGCATGCTTCACACCCGCTTAATCCACTCTGGCCGCAGCAGGCTCGCGTCAGCTCTGCCGAGTCGCATGTGTCAACCGTGACCGCTGGTGCTTCGATGAATTCTCTCTCCACGTGGGTGACGACAAATTCTCGCTAGATACGCCGTCAGTCTCGAGTCCGATACGATTCCGGGTATGCCGGGGTGGATGTGCCATTGGAAGGTTGAAAGCCGCGCGTCGCGTCTGGGGATGGGCGTCGCGTCTGGGGTGAGCGTCACCGCGGGGGGTTGAGTGTCGCGCGAGCGGATGAGCGTCGCGTTTGGGGATGAGCGTCACTCTCCTTGCCCCGTCTTTCCTGTGCATCCCGTGCGATAGTTGCTCTTTGAATCCCGTCGTCTCTCCTCCCTCCCTGCCTTCCCCCTCCCTGACATATTTCACTTCGAGAAATTTTTAGATGTGATTTTTCCCTGTCCCCTCCCCGGTTCTCCCCCCTCCCTCTCTTCCCTCCCTGTTCCCCCCATCCCAGTCCCCGCCCTCCCTCTTCTTCATCCGTGTCTCCCCCTTCCCCTCGTCCCTCCTCCTTCCCGTCAGGCCAGAGCACGGCAGCACGGGGAAGGGGATGCGTACGGCGTGCACAGGGAGGGGATGCGTACGGCGCGCACAGGGAGGGGATGCGTACGGCGCGCACAGGGAGGGGATGCGTACGGCGCGCAGGGAGGGGATGCGTACGGCGCGCACAGGGAGGGGATGCGTACGGCGCGCACAGGGAGGGGATGCGTACGGCGCGCAGGGAGGGGATGCGTACGGCGCGGACAGGGAGGAGAATGGCTAAGGGAAGAGCGTTGTGGGCCGTGGGTGATGTGATGGGCCGTGGGATGGAGGGGCTGTGGGATGAAGGGGTTGTGGGGGGTGGGAATGGGTTATAGAGGAGAGGACCGCGTTCCAGGTGCATTAGCACTAGGCAGCGAATGCATTGCTATCGCATGCTCCACATGACACCCACTCCCCGCTCTTTGCTCCACATCCCACTCTGTCTCCAACCCACCCCCTCTCACTGCCTCGTGCCACCAGCATTTGTGTGACCGTCATCCGTGTGACTGGCGTGTGCGTGCGACCCGCAGCGCTGAGTGTTTGCTTTTCTTCCCACCCATGAATCCCTGTCCCCTTGCCTGTATCCTGCTTCCCTGTGTGGGCTTCCTTCGTCTGCCCGGCAGCTTGCACATTCATCTGCTCACACGTGGAGCACATGGGGCCCAGCAGATCAGTGCAGATCAGTGCAGATCAGTGCAGATCAGTGCAGATCAGCGCAGATCAGCGCAGATCAGTGCAGATCAGTGCAGATCAGCGCAGATCAGTGCAGATCAGTGCAGATCAGCGCAGATCAGCGCAGATCAGCGCAGATCAGTGCAGATCAGTGCAGATCAGCGCAGATCAGTGCAGATCAGTGCAGATCAGCGCAGATCAGTGCAGATCAGTGCAGATCAGCGCAGATCAGTGCAGATCAGCGCAGATCAGTGTGGCGGACGGAGCCGCAGCGAGTCACACGGTGCAGCTGCTGCGGATGCTAGGGGGATTGGATGAGAGCAAGAGCCAGGAGCAGCGGAATGAGAAGGGCGAGATGCGGGGATGAGAAGGGCCGGAAGCGGAGGGAAAAGTAGGGGAAGCTGAGAGCAGTGGAGAGCAGAGAGCAGCGGGAGAGCAGAGAGCAGCGGGAGAGAAGGGGGGACTATGAGCAGTGGGTGGCAAGAGGGACAGTTGGGAGCTACGGGGAAAAATGGGGGAGCTGAGAGCAGCGATGATAAAGGGGCAGCTGGGAGCAGTGGGGAAAGGGAAAGACGGGGGTGCTGGGAACTGCGAGGAGGTGATACGCCGGAAGCAGATGCTGTTGACATTTGAGTGAGGGTGGGTGGCGTGGCGTGGCGAGCGATGGGATATGAGGGATAATATGGACTGTGGGGCTGGATTGGATGGGATGTAATAATTTGGGGACAGAGTAGAGAGCTCCAGGGTGGATGAATTGAGCCGGATGGGATGGCTGGGGTTGGGTTGGGTTGGAATGGGAAGGTCAGGACTATGGGTTGATGGACACATAAGCATCTCCTTGTCACTCTCTTTCATTTTACTGAATCTGGTTGCAGGAAAAGGAGCAAGTACATGTCAGTGTCAAATATTATAGCCTGTAGTGGGTTGGGCTATATGGGGTACAACTACCCGTATTCTCCCGGACATAACACCCTAGGGTATAGCTAAAAATACAGGGAAAAAATGGGGGGGGTCTCCTCAAAGGAAAAAAATACATAATACCCGGGTCTTTACATATGGCATATTTTAGTGTTAGTGTTTTTTTAATTAGTCAACGTGGGTGTTTTGCTGGTCGTTTTAGCATCACTGCCTGAGGCGCGAATGTGAGTTTCGGCCTCGAACTTCATCGCCCCCACGAAAATGGCATGTGGCACCTCTCTTGCCACTTGCAACGGAAGATTCACCTGCACGTGGCGACAGAGAAATAGTGGGAGGGGCAAATCTCGGCAGATTGCCTTTGAATGTACCGCGAAATTTCATCGAGGGAGAAATTCACACGATATTCTTCCGTATTGCAGCTACTCGTTAACGACTATAATAATGAATCCGTAAGAAAAGGGGGGTGTTATAGAAAATCAGCCAAAAAGGGGGGTATAGTAGAAACGAGGTCTATCATAACACCCACCCCGCACAAGCTACCCGGGGGTGTACAATTATGGGGGGGTGTTTTGTCCGGGAGTATACGGTAGTTAGGGTTAGGTGATGTACCCCAATCCTGTCAACACAACGCATTCTGCTGTAGTTCTCATTCTGACATGGTATCAGCAGTAGGTTAGCGCTCCTAGTCCTAGGCTCGCCCTTCCCTACCACTAGGGTTACTGCTAGAAAGGCATAGTGCCAGCGTAGCGGAAACGTGTTTGTAGAAAAGAACAAGATAGAAATCTTGCATTGATCATTGAAAAGTAAAATGATGACACAATGTGTACTCAATGATGTGACACAGCAGGGTATATATGCATCCAGCTACCCCTCCAGAATGACCCATTCACACCAATAATGGTGTACCAATAATTGTACCCTCTACCCTCCAATAATGCTGACCTCCAATAATTCTGGCCCCTACAATAATTGTAGGACCTGGAAGCTTATAAAGAGGACTACACTAAAACCAAACAGCACACTGGTATACAGTATTCGTTATACTGTATTCGGATTTCCAACACTCCCCCTTGCTGTAGGTTTTAGTGAATCCGATTTCCTTGGAGGATGGGGTGGTCGAGGTGGTATACCACCACTAGGTAGGGGTGCGCCCAAACCAAGCTAGGGTTTGGTGGTGGCCAAGCTGCTCGTCACTGTAGCACCTTTCTCCCCCCAAGCCTTTGGTGCTTTCAAACTCCAACCAAACCTCCTCCCTTGATGTTTTCCAATCCCTCCTTCCACTGGCGACTTTCCAGATCTAGATACAGCGCGTAGTGGCTGCTACTGAGGAAATAGTAGCAGCTCCATGACGAAATCTCCTCGTAACCATGGCGAAATGCGTAGATCGTCATGGCGGATTGCCCTTAGCGCACACCGAATTTCCGAAACCGTAGACTTGACTACACGCGATTGTCAGTGCTGCTGTCTTTTTCGCACGCCTCCTGTGCGACGACGCAAAACCGCAGTGGATGCGCGTCTCCGACGACTGCAGTTGCGGATGACGCGAATCGGTAGCAGATAACACAGGGTGTGCGGCTGGCGCGGAACTGCATTGGTGGGCGCACACTTCGCGCGACAGTTTCTCCCCATGCTTTGGCAATCATGCCAAGTTTGCTCAAACTTCACCTATGTTGTCATGTGATGCTTCCCCATACACTCCAGCCGGCACACGGTAGCAGACAGAGTTGCCGAACTCCATCAGCTGGAGAGCTGCGAATGCCGACGAACTCCAAGTATCCCTGAAATCTGCACTCCATATGTGCAGAAATGTCCACTCCATGTGTGCAGTGCACACCAAGTATGCCGAGATGTGCATACCAGGTATGGAGAACCGTCCACACCAGGTATGCAGTAATGCGTGTTCCAATGTATGTTCTCCATCATTCCCTCAGGTGGTGCCGTTGATCAGCAGCAACCAGTCGCACGATACCGCTGCAACACGACGTATGACGACCGGCTGCATCCTTTCTGCCTACTCCCCCTGCTTATTGGCAACCTTGGTGAGTAGGTCTTCCACTTATGCTCCTTGACTCCATGTCCCACTCCTGGGCCACCAGATACACTCCACACCCCACCTCCCCCTCACCCATGTGCTTGTAGTCATCCGCGAACACAGCCACAAGCACACGAGTGAGTGTGGAGTTAGGTGATGCCATGGTGTGCAGGCCCGGTCGAGGTGGCTGCACAGGTGTGTACAACACCATAATCCTTGACTTGATTGCCCTGACCAGCCAGCAGAGGGCAGGTAAGATGCTTCTTTCTTGACTCGTTCACCGCATCTCCAACGTTGACATTTTCCACGTCTTCCGAAATGGAGACACCTGCTGCAGGTAAGTCATCTGCATCTCCGCTTCCTTGGGTTGCAGCAACTTCATCAGCTCCAGGTAAGTCTTGTTTTACAGGGTCAGCTCCATCGACTCCCAAATCCATCGCGAACCGTTTTTCTTCTCCCCCTGAAGTCCACACCGCAACGTGGGGTGAGACTTCATGTGTGGTATCATCATGTGCCCGCTTCCGCACGATGCAGGCTTTGTGTGCCATGCGGTACTGAACGGATGCATGTGCAGAGCGGACACTCAACTGCACTCCAGGTGTGCAGGAACGTGTACCCTCTTCACAATCATGCTTCTTTGATGACGCGCCATCATGGGAATGTCCAGTATCATGGGCGGATGTAAGTGCATGCTCATACTGCACCACGAGCACTCCATCCACGTTCTTAGCAAATCCAATCCGCACGTACTCCTCTCCATCTTTCATGGTGACCTCCGTGTCTCCATTAGCAATTGTATTGATGTGCGCTCCCTTTTTCAGCAGCTGACAATAGGAGAGCAGGTTACTCTTCAAGCCAGGTACGTAGAGGACGTCAGTGTACCGAACTGTTGTCCCATCAGGTGCCGTTGCTCTGATCGTTCCTGTCATCTTGCTGCTCAGCTCGCTCCCATTAGCAAGCTCCACAAAAACAGGTTCGTCCAGCTCCCTTAACTCTTCAAACCAGCTCTTGTCCGAAGTCATGTGCTGGCTGCATCCACTATCCAGCATCCAAGATGACGCTTTAGCTGGCGGTAAGGTAGCTTGTGACGATCCCATCATTGCAATGCACGTAACAGTACGTTGTTTGTCTTCCCCGGCTGCCCCTTGCTGTTTTGATGCATTGTTGTCACGTTTGGGGCTGTAACTCCTTCGTGGGGAGGACGAACGGCTGTCGCTGGTGTGCAGTTTTGCCTTTCCGCGGGTATGCGGTTCCCACCCTGGTGGTATCCACCCAGGGGGTGCCTTGGTACACTTGAAGAAGGGGTGGCCAGGCTCCTTGCAGTACCAACACACGAGAGATGAGCGATTTGCATCTCCATCCTTGCCATGCGTTTTCTCCCCAATTGACCCCTCCTTCCCGTTATTGCCCTTTGCAGTTGGAGAAGGTGAGCAGTCTCCACGTGCTTGTCCAACCATGCGAGGTGGACGCCGGTCACGGTTATCCTTTGATATGAGATCGTGATATCTCTGCTCCCGAATCATCATCCGCTGCAAAGTGAAGCTGTCCGTCACGTTGTGCAGCATTGCCGAGTGCCTCATCTCCTCCCAATGTGCCGGTAGTCCGGTGAGCAGATTTAAGGTGAATGTGTCCTCATCCACCATCTTTCCCGCCAACGCCAACTTGTCCCGAATCGCCGTTGCGCGGTTCACATACTCCTCCACCCTCTCTTGATTCCCCATTTTCAGGTTGTCCAACTGCTTCATGAGAGAGACCTTCGCCACCGAATCTTTGGCCTGGTAAGTGTCCATCAAATACTCCCATGCTTCATAAGCCGGGCTGTAGGATTCCTGGAACATGTCTAGCTGTAGTTGAATCGTTGCGCTCACGCTGTGCAATAGGACCCAAAAGGCGAGTGCCGCACGCTGGGAGTAATCCGCCTGTAGCATTTCCAGCCGCCCCATAGCGTCGTCAATGTCACCATCTCCAATGGTAACCGGATACTGCAGGGTCACAAAGAACTCCCACAGATTCGTGACGCGGGCGTTCATACGAAACCGTAGTGCCCATTCGCGGAAATTTGAGTCGTCAAACGGAGTGGTGGTGAATGCCTTGTCCACCATTGCTCCCACCATTTTGCGTGACAGTCGTTCCTTGTCTTCGTCCGTATATTCACGTGGTGCGGGGTCGAAGAGAGTAGGCATGGTTGACGGTCGAGGTAGCTGTAGCGTGCGCCGCATATCTCCATTCTGTCCACCAAGTTGACGTTCCAGCACTTCCACTTGATCCCGTCGCATGACACCACTTGACTGCATTCCGTACCCCATCCGCCCCATGCTGCCCACAGAGTGTGCGCTAATTGGTGGACGATGTGCACGCGGAGGGATGATGTTGTCGCCACGAAGGTGAGACCTGGGCATGGGAAGAACTCCAATGGGATGGGAGTTGGTCGCAAGTCGTCGTAGTGGGGGAGCACCAATAGTGTAGGAGGCGAATCCCACACCTTCCACGCCCACTTCACCACTTCTGTCACCCTGATGCCCAATCTGTCCACTTCTCATCCCACCAAACACTGCACTCCGATACTCATCATTCCTCCTCCGTGCTTCCCTTTGCATGGATGATTGAGGTGCGGAATTGGCGATCTCCTCTCCTTGGACGGATGCATCCCTCCCTTGGGATGACTCTCCTCCTTGGGGTATGCTCATTTCCCCTTCACCATCAATTCCTGCAACGACATTGGAAGCATGCGTTTGGTTAGTACGAGGAGTGCTTGAATGCGACTGTCCATGAGTGGACGGATTGCTCAACGAGTGTGCGGTTGTTGGCATGTTGAACTTGACTCGCAGTGATGCCTGCAGTGCTGGTGGTGCCCTTGAAATCATGTTTTCCAGGTGCTCATGCTGGGCCAAGATGGCTTCTTCAAAAGCCGCATATCCAGCATCCACTTCGTCATCGAATTGCGCCATGATCAAACCGTACACCAGGTGTGCGCTACACGCGCAAGATAACTTCAGAAGTGAAGACCACGTGTACGAAAGCGTATACTAGGTGCCTGGTACTCTGAGCGTTTGCAGGTACCTATCCGAAGGGAATTCCAGCAACTTTATAGACCAAATTTGGCAGCATGCCCCCTAGAGTTGCTCTGATACCATGCTAGAAAGGCATAGTGCCAGCGTAGCGGAAACGTGTTTGTAGAAAAGAACAAGATAGAAATCTTGCATTGATCATTGAAAAGTAAAATGATGACACAATGTGTACTCAATGATGTGACACAGCAGGGTATATATGCATCCAGCTACCCCTCCAGAATGACCCATTCACACCAATAATGGTGTACCAATAATTGTACCCTCTACCCTCCAATAATGCTGACCTCCAATAATTCTGGCCCCTACAATAATTGTAGGACCTGGAAGCTTATAAAGAGGACTACACTAAAACCAAACAGCACACTGGTATACAGTATTCGTTATACTGTATTCGGATTTCCAACAGTTACCACTGCACCCTGCCAGCCCGCCAGCGCCCTACCCCACGCCCCAGCCGGCGCGCCCCTCCCCTCCCCGCCCTTAGCCAGCGTGCCCGCCAGCCAGCCAGCGCGCCAGCCAGCCAGCGCGCCAGCAGCCTGCGCGCCAGCCAGCCAGCCAGCGCGCCAGCAGCCTGCGCGCCAGCCAGCCAACGCGCCAGCCCGCCAGTGCGCCAGCCAGCCAGCGCGCCAGCCCGCCAGCGCGCCAGCCAGCCAGCGCGCCAGCCAGCCTGCGCGCCAGCCCGCTTGCACGCCAGCCCGCCAGCGCGCCCGCCAGCGGGCGCACCAGCGAGCCCGCCGGCTCGCCTGCCAGCGCGCCCGCCAGCGAGCTCGCCAGCACGCCCGCCAGCACGCACGCCAGCGCGCCCGCTAGCGCGCCCGCCAGCGCGCCACGCCAGCGGGCCCCGCCAGCGCGCACGCCAGCGCACCGCGCCCGCCAGCGCGCGCCCTGCTTAGCCGCCCGCCAGCGCGCCGCGCCCGCGCGCCACGCCAGCCAGCGCGCCGCGCCGGAGCGCGCCCCGCCAGCGCGCGCCCCGCCGCCCCGCGCCCAGCCAGTGCGCACCCCGCCTGCGCGCACCCGCCTCGCACTCACCTCCCTCTCCTCCTCCTCTCGCGGCTGGCGGCCGCTATCACTTGTCCTCGCCCCTCATGGCGACGTCTCGCGTGCTCCGTTTCGACCCTGAGGGGCGCGCGATCGACTTTAGTACCTGGCTGACGCAGGCCCAGCGCCACCTTAGGAGCCAGCGCCAGGATGGCGTGCACCTGTTTGCGCATGCGTCCGGTGCTCTGCCCGCCCCGCCGCAGCCTTCACCGCTGCCCACTACCCCACCGCCTACTTCCGAGCAGGAGGCTGAGTACCAGCGCCGGTTCCTCGCTCGTGACGTGTGGGAGTCTCGTGACGCTGCTGCCTGCCTCGCCCTGACCGACCTTCTCCCGCTGACTGCGGCTGTCCACTTCACTCAGGTCGAGTCTGCTGCAGACCTTTACACTGCTATTGTTGCTCGCTACTCCACTCCCTCCTCTGCCTCCCTCAGCCGCCTCCTCGTCCCCTTTATCTACCCTGACCTCGCCTCCTTTGAGACTGTTGCTGACCTCGCTACCCACCTGCGCTCCCTTGAAGCTCGCTTCAAGGCCGCTTGCACTGAGGAACAGCTTGCCCTTGCACCCTCCCCCCATGTGGCTCAATATTCACTGGTTAGTCACTCGCCTCCCTGACCGTCTAGCCACAGCCCGCGACGCGCTTCTCCTGAAGCACCCCACTGAGCTTACTATCGATCTTCTTGAGACCGCTCTCTCGAAGATCGAGAGTAACCTCCTCGCTGTTGCCTCCGCCTCTTCTGCGCCTCCTCCTCGTCTCTTTGAGGGGTGTGCGGTACCACAACTTCCCACCTTCACTGCCTCGCTTGCCACTGCCGCGTCTTCTGCCTCTGAGGAGACGGCGGCCGTTTCTGTCTCTGGCGGACAGAAACGTGGCAAGTCCGGCAAGAAGGGAGGGAAGGGCGGCGGGGGTTCTGGGGGTGTTGCGGGTGGCGGCGGTGGCGGTAGTACTAGTGGCGGGGGTGACTCGGGACCTGACGGCTCTCCTCTAGACGGTGGTGAGGGGTTTTCGCAGCAGCAGCAGCAGACTCCTCCGCAGTTGCCACCGCCTGGACAGCAGCAGCGGCAGGGATAGCACCAGCAGCGCCAGGGCCAACAGCAGCGTCCGCCTCAGCAGCAGCCCCAGCAGCAGCCCCAGCAGTGGGGCACTCTGCAGCAGTGGGGCACTCAGCAGCAGTGGGGCCCTTCGCAGCAGTGGGCCCCCCCGCAGCAGTGGAGACCTACGGGCCCCCCGAGCACTGGGCGCAGTGGTGCCCCTTCTAGTCGGGGACCCCTCTCGGCCGGCCGCGACGTTGGTCCCTGTGAGTACTGGATCCTGACGGGTCCGCGCAGGGGCACGTACTGCGGCCGCCCTGACCACTCTGCTGCACGCTGCTTCAGCCGTCTTGACGACCTGTACGTCCTGCACCACGGTCCCTCCGCTCCCCCGCCACCGCACTGGGGACCACTCCTTGCTCGTGGTGTTGCTGTGTTTGATATGTCTATGGATGATGCTAGGTCTTATGCCATGTATGCTGATGTTGACTATAGTGCTATCGGATCTGTTTACTTGCCTGTACCTAGCGTAGGATCTTTGCCTGTTGCTAGAGTAGGTGCTGGTGTAGGATCCTGTCTAGCTACTAGTACAGGTGCTCACTCGGCGGACGCGTCGCTCTCCTTCACACTGGACTCCGGAGCGACGCAGTGCTTCTTCCGCGACAGCACGACTCTTACTCCACTCTCGGCGTCGGTTTCTGTAGCACTGGCCGATCCCTCTTCGGGACCGGTCATTGCGACTCACGCCACTACCCTCCCGTGCCCAGCTGCCCCTTCCGGTTCTCTGACCGGCCTCCACGTTCCTACTTTCTCTAGGAACCTGGTTGGTGTGGCTCCTCGGGCGAGACAGCACGTCGGGTTCTGGTTTGAGCCTTCGGGTGACACTGCAGTCTGTGTGGACGGTGACACATACGCCCCTCTGGCCACTTTTCGTCAGGAGCCGGGCTCTGGTCTGTACACCCTCCACACCGACACCCGTCCGGTTCCCCCGTCCCACCAGGTAGCCAGGTCCAGTCAGGTAGCTGTGCCAGGTCTAGTGGCTGCGTCGTGCTCGTGTCGGTCGCTGTCCCACCCTGCCCTCCTCTGGCACCACCGCCTTGGTCACCCGTCCCTCTCTCGTCTCCGCGCTATGTCCAGTCAGCGTCTTGTCTTAGGCCTCCCCCGCGACCTCCCGCCGCTCCCGCCGTCCCCCGCTCCTCCGTGAGGTCCTTGTGTCCAGGGTCGGCTGCGCGCCACTCCTCACTCCTCCTCCCTTCGTCCAGCCTCCGAGCCCTTTGAGACACTCCACTTAGACGTCTGGGGCCCCGCTCCACGGCTTGGACCTGAGCGAGAGAGCATCTTCCTAGTGGTCGTTGACGACTACTCTCGGTACACCACCGTCTTCCCTTTGGCGAAGAAGTCCGACGTGACTTCTACGCTGATCCAGTGGCTGCTCGCCACCGAGAGTACTCGTCGTCGTCGTGTCAGTTGTCTCCACTCCGACCGTGGGGGTGAGTTTCGCTCCGGCATTCTCGCCAGATTCTGTGCTGAGCAGGGCATCACCCAGTCCTGGACTCTTCCAGACTCTCCACAGCAGAATGGGGTTGCTGAGCGCCGGCTAGGCCTGGTCATGGAGATTGCCCGCACCTCCATGATCCACGCCCGCGCGCCCCATTTTCTGTGGCCCTACGCGGCTCGGTACGCCGCTCACCAGCTGAACCTCTGGCCTCGCGTCTCTCGGCCAGGGGCTTCACCGACCAGTCTTTGGACAGGGTCCCCTGGTGTTGCGTCGAGGTTTAGTGTCTGGGGCTGCTTGGCACTTGTCCGCGACACCTCTGCGAACAAGCTCTCACCTCGCGGCGTCCCCTGTGTCTTCCTTGGTTTCCCTGAGGCCTCCTCTGACTTCACCTTTTACCACCCTCCCTCCCACCGGTTCTTTGACTCTCGTGACGTCAGTTTCGACGAGTCCGTCCCCTACTACGTCCGGTACCCCTGTCGAGGTCTCCCGGTTCCCCCCCCTCCCCTCTTCCTCTCCCCAGCTCCTCCTCCTCCCGCTCCCTCTCCTCCGGTACCCCCCCCGGTTCCCGCTCCGTCAGGTGTGTCGCAGGCTACCCCCCCTCCCTTGGTCCCCCCCCAGGTCTCTCCTCCTTCCCCACAGTCGTCCTCACAGCCTCCGCAGTAGCCGTCGGCGCTTCCTCTCCCGGCCACTGCGGACTCTGAGGGTGTTGGTACTCGAGGTGAGGGCTCTGGCGGTGCTGGTTCTGGGGGTGTTGGAGTTGGAGCTAAGCGTGCACCTGCCGCAGCTGCACGTCCCGAGCGTGTTGGAGTCGGTGGTGGTGCTGGAGCTGGTGGTGTTTCTGGAGTTGGAGAGTCTGGGGCTGGTGCTGGTGCCACTGGCGGCGCCACGACTGGGGGTGCGGGTACACCTCCTACAGGTACTGATCGTGCTGCCGCAGGGGGTCCTCGCTCTGGGGGTGCTCAGCCGGGTCCTGTCGAGGGTGGAGCCGGTTCTTCTTCGTCGTCTCCTGACACCACTCCTCCTCCTCACCCCTACCCGACTCGTTACCAGGCCCTTCGTCGTCTAGAGCGTGAGGAGCAGCAGCGTTTGGAGCGTGAGAGGTCGGAGGTTCAGCAGCGGGTGGAGCGTGAGCGGTTGGAGTTTCAGCAGCAGCAGCAGCAGCAGCAGCCGCAGCCACAGCCACAGCAGCAGCAGCAGCAGCAGCAGCCGCCGCAGCTGCCGGAGCAGCCTCCGGCCCCTGTTTCTGGCCTTCGGGCCCTTGGTCTCCCCTCCTCTCCTCCTGTGTTCGGTCCCACGTTTCCTCCTCCGGACTCCACTCCGGCTGTCTTCCCTCGTTCTCAGTCTCCTCCGTCCCCCCCTCCTCTCGCCCACACTTGGGCCTCTCGCCCTCCTCGTGCTCGTCCCTCGTCCCCTGTCACTGACCTCCGTACCGTGTTGTTTCGTCCTCGTCCTCCTCGTTCTCCTCCGTCTGTCCTTCCTCGTCCTCCTGAGTCTTCCCTCACTGCCTCCCTGTCCACTCCGGTCACTGACTACTACCGCACGTACCGCCCCACTCTCTCTCGTGTTCTCGCCTCTCTTGTTACAGACCCTCGTGCCTCTCCTTCCTCCGTCGTGGTCCTCACTGCCGCTGTCACTGACTTTACTGCTACGCGTCGCCTTGACTACGCCACTCGAGTTGTGGCAGCTCCTCCTGTCCGTCCTCTGTCCGCCGGGGGTGTGTGTGCCCTTGGCTGTGACGTCCTAGAGGACAGACAGTTTGAGCTAGAGTTCCTGGCAGCTACTTCGCCTCATCTCTGTGCCATGCTGCTCACTCCTGAGGGAGACCCCGACGCTCTTGACATACCTACTCCTCGCACTTACGCTGAGGCAGTGTCAGGGCCTTGGGCCTCTCAGTGGAGAGCTGCCATGGATGCAGAGATGGCCTCCTACAGGTCCACAGGCACTTACGTTGACGAGGTTCCCCCCCCAGGGGCGAACATTGTTGACGGCATGTGGATCTTCAAGGTGAAGCGGCCGCCGGGATCTCCCCCAGTCTTTAAGGCACGCTACGTGGCTAGAGGGTTCAGTCAGCGCGAGGGGGTTGACTTCTTTCAGACCTTCGCGCCCACCCCGAAGATGACCACTCTTCGGGTGTTACTGCACGTAGCAGCACAGAGAGACTACGAGCTACACTCTCTTGACTTCTCCACTGCCTTCCTCCAGGGCTGCTTACACGAGGAGATCTGGCTGCGTCGTCCTCCGGGCTTCACTGGCACTTTCCCGCCTGGGACCCAGTGGAGCCTCAGACGACCGGTCTACGGTCTCCGCCAGGCACCCCGTGAGTGGCACGACACTCTCCGCTCTACTCTCTCCGACCTCGGGTTTGAGCCATCTTCCGCCGACCCGTCGCTGTTTGTTCGTCGTGGCCGTACACCTTTCTTCGTCCTAGTCTACGTTGACGACTTGGTTTTTGCCACGGCCGACACAGCTGCACTGGCGGAGGTGAAGTCCGAACTGCAGAAGAGACACACCTGCACTGACCTTGGGGAACTGCGCCGCTACCTTGGCCTGCAGATCTCCAAGGACAGAGCCGCTCGCACCATCACTCTCACTCAGTCACACATGGTGCAGCAGGTTCTTCAGCGGTTCGGGCTTCAGGACTCTTCTCCTGCCCCCACTCCTCTTGCTGTAGACCACAGACTCACTGGGCCTTTTCCTGACGAGCCGTTCAAGCCCAGTGGTCCCTACGCAGAGCTGGTGGGCTGCCTCATGTACCTGATGACGTGCACTCGCCCGGACCTCGCCTTCCCCCTTAGCATCCTGTCTCGCTTTGTTGCGACTGGGAGACACTGTCCTGTTCACTGGGCGGCGGCTAAGAGGGTGGCGAAGTACCTTGGCGCGACATCAGGCATGGGGCTTGTACTTGGAGGGACACAGCCAGTTGTACTCACCGGTCACTGTGACTCTTCCTACGCTGACGACGTTGAGACTCAGAGGTCTACGCAGGGTTACTGTTTCAGCCTGGGTTCTGGAGCTGTTTCGTGGAGGTCTACTCGGTCCTCCTCTGTTGCGACTTCTAACGCAGAGGCCGAGATCTACGCTGGGGCCCTTGCTGCTCAGGAGCTACGCTGGTTGACCTTTTTGCTCACTGACCTTGGTGAGCGGCCGAGCTCTGCACCGACCCTGTTTGCTGACAACAGGGCAATGATTCTCCTGTGTCGTGAGCCTCGACTGGAGAGCCGAGTGAAGCACATCGACGTCAGGTACTTCCTCCTTCGAGAGTCGCAGAGACGCGGACAGGCTTGTCTGGACTTTGTGGCCTCCGAGGCCAACACTGCAGACATCTTCACCAAGGCCCTCCAGCCTTGTGACCACCGTCGGTTTTGTCTGCAGTTAGGCCTCGTTGAGACTGGGTCTAGTTGACTGCTGTAGGGTGCTCTTTGTCTGTTGCTTGCTTGTACCTTATATATATATATATATTTGTTTGCACACTTTTGGACTGGCCTTGTGGCCCTTTGCTTGTGCTCAGATTAGGTGGTGACGTTGTGATCCACCCTGAGCTTTGTTTTCTTTCTCTTGTTTTTGACTGGTCTTGTGACCGTAGGTTGCTTGTTGTTGATTGGCCTTCCCCACTTAGGCTATGGGGGTGTGTCAAATATTATAGCCTGTAGTGGGTTGGGCTATATGGGGTACAACTAGTTAGGGTTAGGTGATGTACCCCAATCCTGTCAACACAACGCATTCCGTTGTAGTTCTCATTCTGACAGTCAGAATGTTAGGGCGTGTAACGTGTTCCTACGGCCCCCTATCAGAGCTTCCTCATATCAGGCTAGCAAGCAACGCTCCCCTGTAAATCGGCAATCACGCGAAAACCTCTTGTCAGGAATTCTTGACGGTTTGGGCTGATGCGCGACTGTAAATGTTTGCTGATGTGGCACCATGCGGCTAACCACTGAAAATGCGCGCAACGGCACAGCTGAGCACCCTCGGGCGAAACCACATCCCACACCACTCAAGCATCGTCACATTGCTCCTGGCCCATCTCCTCCAGCCAAAGCAGTCACCTATTTCAACGAAACACGAGGACGTGACATCACATGGCTTTTCACTAGTAGGGCCGCCATGAACGACGTACCCTTCCTGTCAGAATGCTATATAGCTTATACATTTGTGTAGGCTATAGTGGGGTATCCCATAGGGGGTACAACCCAATTAGGGTTAGTACTTGTACTCACTCATTTTATAGTTGATTCATTCTCGTTTCAATTCTCACACTTCCTACCCCGTCTGTTGATCGTGTGGCACACTTTTTACTACAACACGTTTTTCGCGCTTGCTACCAAGGCTTGTACTCAGTTTCTCGAGCACATAGGCGCATCAGAGGATGAGGGAAGCAACGTGGAATCGCGTAGTGAGATTCGGGCACGGAACCGTCGTCTACGGCGGCAGCGGTTAGAGATATGGTTGGACGAAATGGAGGCGATGCCAGACGAGACGTTTATGGACTTGTTCAGAATAAATCGAGCGATCTTAGACTACATATGCGAAGGAATGCGAGCGACATTAAATCCGGTTATACAGAGACATGCTTTGCCGATTAGCGTCGCCATACTGATACCGATTAAATACTTAGCGAGTGCTCTGTCTTACATGGACCTCGCGTTCTGGTTTGGAGTTCCGAAAACGCTATGCCATTTGCTCGTGGATATTTTTCTCACCACTTTCCCGCGTGTGTTCAAATCTGCATGGGTCCGTTTCCCGACAGGAGACGAAATGCGCATTATGGCAGAGGAGTTCCGAAGCATTAAGGAAATTCCGGCAGTGATAGGAGCAATCGATGGCATGCATATTCAAATCAGGGGCATGGAGGGCCATAGGTCGGAGTATTACACAAGGAAATCCCAATACGCGGTTCAGATGCAAATCACATGCGACGCGAAAGGCAACATCTGGGATTACCTCATAGGGTTCCCCGGCATAGCACACGACCAGCGGGTGTTCATTAAATCAAGCCTCTACGAGCGACTAGAAAAAGGCGAGATCTCCCCGTACCAACTGGTCGGCGACGCGGCTTACCCCCTTCGCGACTACTGCCTCACACCCTTACATGCTCCCACAGGCCGCCTAATGCTAGAGTGGGAACAAACATACAACTACTGCCAGTCGGCCACACGGATGCCTGTTGAGCGCACCATCGGTCAATTTAAGGGCCGCTACCACCTTTTCGCCGGCCGACACGATTGTGCACTTTGGCGCGTGCTCGCCGGCGCTAGTTGTGTCGTAATCCTGCATAACATGGGGATTGCCATGGCTGGTTCGCAAATGAAAAACCCGAACCACAAATGGGAGGCTATAGCCCTCAACCGCGACCCATGGTGGACGAGGGGCGAATTGGCAATGTACAACTGGAGTGCGAGTGAGACTGGCATGCAGGCTGAGCTGAAAGAGCGACGCAAGAGGCTCGGCGAGACGCTGCACGATGCCTACCTTAAGCGATGTCGTCGCGACGCCATTCCTCAACCCCGTCACTAAGGTCGGCATTGGCGTGAAGCTTGTTGCGGTCATGGCGGTCACGCCAACCGTCGTCGTCACCGTGGCGCGTTCCCGACAAGTGAAGCGGAGGGCTGGTCTGCGACTGCTGCGTCGCCATCCACTCTCAAATAACCCCGGTAATTTGAGGGACGCCATCAGCCGAGCACTGCTTGAGAGTGTCGGATAAGAGTTGAGCGGCAGCCATCGTGGCTATGTCGTTCACCCTACGACGAGCACTGGGCGGGGTGCCACGCACTAAAAACAAGACAGGGAGATAGGCGGTATTATAGGCGGCTGTTGATGTATGTGTGTATGAATGTTTTTTTGTAGAACGTAATCATACTAAAGGCGTGGTGTAGACAGAGTCTTGTTACATGCAGAGAATGAGAAGGGTCAGACAACTTACTCGTTGTGGCTGTAGCATCAATCTTGGCAGGCGTGGGGACTTTGAGCCTGGGGTCGACGTTGACCTCAACCGCACCGCCACCGTCCAGGGCATGGAGCTCCGCGGCTGCCGTGTCCTTATAAAAAAAGGACCATCCACTCCCTCCACGGCGGCTTAATTATTGTCGCCTCTCCAGACGCGGATTCGCCTTTCTCGACTTGTTTCCACAACGCCTTTAGCCGCTTCCACTGGTTGGTGCAGGCCGTTTCATTGCGATTCCAATCAGGGTGTTGCAGTTTAATGTGCTCGATAAGCCGGAGCCAGTACTGCGACCCCTGTTTACCCGTCATCTGCTGAAGTTCTTCCTTGGTGAACCAACGGGCGGCCACGAGAATGGTCGACTCTTTGGCCGACCACTCCGGGCGTTGGCCTTTCTGCGCGATACCGCTCAAGGCAGCTTCGGCGGTCGTCTCTGTCCTGGCTGTTAGAATCTAGCAGCAGGAATGAGTGCATTGAACAGAGATGTGGGTACATATGCTAACCCTAATTTGGGTTGTACCCCTTATGGGCTACCCCACTACAGCCTACACAGCACAAGCATTATCATAGTTTGACACACCCCCATAGGCAAAGTGGGGGGGAGCAAGGGGTCACAAGACCAGTCAAGAGAAGCAAAGCAAGCTCATGGTGGATCAGAATGTCACCACACACACTGAGCACAAGCAAAGGGCCACAAGGCCAGTTCACATTCAGAGGAATATATGCAACAACAGCATCACAGTCATCTCTACCTAGCAATGCAAGCAAGCAGGTATATATATAGATCACAGTACAAACAAGGTCTACAACAAGTGAGGAAACGTAGGCACCAGGCCTAACAAAGTACAGAAACACTGATGATCACAAGACGGAAGTGCCTTGGTGAATATATCAGCAGTGTTGGCCCGAGTGGCCACATGAGCAAGATGAAGCTGACCTCGCTGCTGCAACTCTCGAGCGAGGAAGTAACGCAGAGCGATGTGCTTTGTTCTGTGCTCCAGTCTGTGCTCCTGACACAAGGCAATGGCGGCCTTGTTGTCTACGTACAGCACTGGAGGAGAACGAGGCCGCTCTCCCAGGTCGGTCAGCAGGTAGGTGAGCCAACGTAGCTCCTGTGCAGCCATGGCTGTGGCGTAGATCTCAGCCTCACAACTGGAGCCGAGAACAGAAGACAAGCGTATAGACCGCCAAGAAACAGAGCCAGAGCCAAGGCTGAAGGTGTAACCCTGTGACGACCGCTGTGTAGCCATGTCGTCAACCCAAGAAGCGTCCGAGTGCCCAGTGAGGACAGCTGGGCCTCGCCCTCCAAGCACGAGCCCCATGCCCGATGTACTGCACAAGTAGCGCAGTACCAGAGAGAGCAAACTCACCAGCACCTGGAGCAGTAGCCTCACTAGTACCTAGAGCAGGAGAAACACTAGCCCCTAGAGCAGCAGACTCTATACCTGGGTCAGGCGGTATGCACACGTAACAGGCACGGTCAGCACTAGTAGGCAATGCATACATGGCAGTGAGAATAGCATCATAGTCAAGAGCAAATATATCTACCTTTTGCCCAAGCAGCTCCACCCAATCGTTGAGCTCAGCCTCGTCGCCAAACTTGGTACGCCAGGCGTCGCTCAGACGGGCGAAGCAGCGGGACTGTGTGTGACTGAGCGTCCCGCAAGCCTGACCAGTCTGAGCACCAGTACGAATGACGTACGGGTAGAGAACGGCACTCAGATTCCCTCTACTCTGAGCGTACCACTCACGAAGCTGCTGGGGCGTGCGAGACTCGCGTGGACGTGAGCTGCATCTGGCCACCGCCAGTAGCAGTAGTAGTAGTAGTAGTAGTAGTAGTAGTAGTAGTAGTAGTAGTAGTAGTAGTAGTAGTAGTAGTAGTAGTAGTAGTAGTAGTAGTAGTAGTAGTAGTAGTAGTAGTAGTAGTAGTAGTAGTAGTAGCAGCAGTAGCAGCGCGGCCACCCCTACAACCCCAACTAGCGTACCACTCACTAAGCTGCTGGGGCGTGAGGGACTCACGCGGACGTCGCTGGAGCTGCATCTGGCCACTGTCAGTAGCAGCAGTAGCAATAGCAGTAGTAGCAGCAGCAGCGCATGCAGGGCAGGCACGGCAGGCAGGCAGGCAGGCAGGCCGGCAGGCAGGAGGCACGCAGGCAGGTAGGCGGCATCGCACGAACAAGGTAGGTGCTCACCAGGTGGCAGGCAGGGCCGGCGCTCGGCGGGGCCGCAACAGCGGCCGCAGAGTAGGGCCGCGTCGGCGGTAGGGCAGGTCCGCGATGTCTGCTACAGGGCGAGGCCGTGACAGCTGCAGGGCGGGGCCGCAACGGCGGCAGAAGGCTCTGCAGCAGCTGCTGCAGGGCGGGGTCGCGATCGCGGTAGGAGGCTCCGCGGCAGCTGCTGCAGGGTGGGGCCGCGACTGCGGCAGAATGCTCCGCGACAGCTGCTGCAGGGCAGGGCCGCGACGGCGGCAGGAGGCTCTGCGGCAGCTGCTGCAGGGCAGGGCCGCGACAATAGTAGGCGCTCCGTGGCTGCTGCTGCAGGAGCGACGGTGGCATTCAGGCAGGGGCGGCGTCCAGAGGCAGCCGCGAGGAACAGGGGCAGCCGCGGCGCGCGAGGCTATAGCACGCTGCACGAGCAGCGGGCGCGGCGCGCGGGGCTGCAGCGCGACGCGCTAAACCCTAAACGCGGCGCGTGGGGCTGCAGCGCGACGCGCAGGCAGCAAACGCGACGCGCGGGGCTGCAGCGCGACGCACAGGCAGCGGGCACGACGCGCAGGGCTGCAGCGCGGCGCGCGAGCAGCGGATGCGACGCGCGGGGCTGCAGTGCGACGCACGGGCTGCGGACGCGACGCGCGGGGCTGCAGCGCGACGCGCGAGCAGCGGGCGCGTCGCGTGGGGCAGCGACTTGGCCTGACGGGCCTGCAGGGGCGGCTCGCTGGCATGACGGGCCTGCAAGGGCGGCTAGCGGGCCTGACGGGCCTGCAGGGGCGGCTAGCAGGCTTGACGGGCCTGCAGGGGCGGCTAGCGGGCCTGACGGGCCTGCAAGGGCGGCTAGCAGGCCTGACGGGCCTGCAGGGGCAGCGCTCTGGCCTGGCGGGCCTACAAGGGCGGCTCGCGGGCCTGACGGGCTTGCAGGGACAGCGCGCTGGCCTAGGGCAGCAGTAGGCAGCGCGAGGGCTGCAGGACGGCGCGCGCAGCGCAGCACGTCACAAGGCGAGGCTAGCAGGCAGGCAGGCGCACGTGGGGTAGTGTGGTAACCGCAACGGTAGGTGGGCCCGAAAAAAAAAACGGTCCTACGGACCTAGTGCTCTGAAACCATGTTAGAATCTAGCAGCAGGAATGAGTGCATTGAACAGAGATGTGGGTACATATGCTAACCCTATTTTGGGTTGTACCCCTTATGGGCCACCCCACTACAGCCTACACAGGACAAGCATTATCATAGTTTGACACCGGCAACGGCCTTGCCATTATGCTTCACCCTGCTGTGCTGGTCCGGTGGAGCTCCACTCAAGGACGCAGTGGTGGCGGCATCCGTGGTCTCTTCGGTAGGGCCGTTGTAGTGGGCGTCCCCGTGCCATGCTGCGACGGGATCGTCGCCATTAGATCCGCCCTCCAATTCGTTGTCGTCAGTATCCTTTTCAGGGTACTCCTCATCGATGTCGTAGTCAGGAGGAATAGGACCGCGCCTGCGGTGCGGGTTGACCACAGATTGGGATGGCGTTGTTACGCTTGACAGCACATTACGCAGAGGCTAGGTCTTATTGTGGCTATTTTCGCATCCACCTAATGAAAGCTAAATCGTCTGGTCGCCATGCTGGCTCCTCTGTTGCTCTGACATTGCCCTTGCGTTTGCAGGCCATGCTAAGGAAGCGTTGGCTAAACGAATGACGAGCCGTTGGGTCTTGTCGGATTTGTTATGTAGCTGTGAAACACCTCCATTCTCTGGTTGGATTTGTGATTGTTTGTTTGTGAGTGCGCCGGGTAAGTTCTCTACGTGCAGGCAAGACATGGCAGGATTGTGCGCAAATGTTTTGCCGCGTGGCGGCAAAAAACCCAATGTTTTACAAATCGTGCAAAAATGGTACGTCGAAGCGTGCACCACGATGGCTGTGTCACCATCGTGTACAGTTTAGTGTGCCGGCAGTCTGACACTTTTGACGGTTCGAGTTGGTGTTACTGCCATGCACTGGTGAGTCAGCACGTCCGTGCGATGCAATGCGAGTGCTCTCATTCGTGCGGTTTCTCGACATTCGGCTGACAAGAGGTGTTATATAACGTTGACCACAATGTTTTCACTATCTGATATGAGGAAGCTCTGATAGGGGGCCGTAGGAACACGCCCTTATATTTGTCTAGTCTGCAGTGAGGTACTCTATAGTGAGTACAGCCCTGTTAGGGTTTGCTATATGTATCACATTGCTTTCCAGTAAACCCCCCCTTCTTCCATTTCTCCTTCCTAAAACCTAAGCCCTAACTTGGCTTAGTCTTTTGATAGTACACTCGACCAGGTAGTCAGCTCTCAGCCATTTGGTCAGGTCAGTCAACTCGGGTTAGTATACTGAATGACTGTGGAAAGTATATTTGTGCTTTACATACGATAGCTTGTTGTACTGAGTTCTGTAATGGAACTGTTGTACACCTTGCTGACTGGTATTCTTGTATGGAGTATTTATGGGAGGAAGAATCTGGATAGTTTGTATGGGGTATAGCATTTATTGTTCACAGCAAGAACGAGCACCACACATGCGAATTTATCACAACTATACAGTCCACGGGATGGGGTACTGTATTAAAGCCGTTGGCCCAAATTGCACAAGTTTTAAAAGGATGAGGAGGGGGTAGTTCAGTTTTTGGGCTGTGGCGAGATGATCAATTTCGTGAAATTCGTTTTTTTTTTCGCAGCACACAGCCAAACCTCGCCTTTCCCCTGGTGGGAGCCCAAAAGCCCCAAATTGCAGCTGCACTTTTTTCATGTTTAAAAATTTGACTCGCGCGGCTTTTAATTTGGGACTCAGACTTTGAAATGATTTATTTTTCCCATCAGACGCGCGCAGACCAGGGCCCACGTTATTAGTGCAAATCACCCTGATGCCCTGACTAGAAGGGTGATTTTTGGTAGTAACATTGCTGCTATTGGGTATTTTTTTCGGAACCTTAATTCACCCTGATGTGGCGGGTTTTAAGATTAAGGAACACTGTCGCCTCAGGGTGAGAAGAGTTGAACGAGAATGGGAATGACTAAGTAAAAGTTGGGTACAAATACAAACCCTAGAAAGCTGTACCCCATATGTGCTACCCCACTATAGCCTACAATAGCTATGTCATATATATCTGACACACCCCCATAGGCAAAGTGGGGGAGAACAAGTGGTCACAAGACCAGTCAAGCAAGCAAAGCAAAGCAAGCTCAGGGTGGATCACAAAGTCACCACACAGTCCGAGCACAGGGTCAAGGCCAGTTCACATGCAGGAGTGCACATATATATATAACACTAAACAAGCAAGAGCAGGTATATATATATATATGCAAGAGTACAAGTAAGATCAAGAGGTGAGCAAGTGGGGTAAGACAGGTACAAGTCCCAGCTGAGTGCAGAAGCGCTGATGATCACAAGGCGGAAGTGCCTTGGTGAAAACATCAGCAGTGTTGGCCTCAGAGGCCACGTACGCAAGTTGCAACTGACCACCCTGCTGCAGCTCAAGAGCAAGAAAGTAGCGGAGAGCAATGCGCTTCGTTCTGTGCTCCAGGCGCTGCTCTCGACACAAGGCCAGCATGGCCTTGTTGTCTACGTACAGCACTGGAGGAGAACGAGGCGGCTCTCCAAGGTCAGTCAGCAAGTAGGTGAGCCAGCGAAGCTCCTGAGCAGCCATGGCCCCGGCGTAGATCTCAGCCTCACAACTGGAGCCGAGAACAGAAGACGAGCGAGTAGCCCGCCACGAAACAGAGCCGGAACCAAGACTGAAGGTGTAACCCTGTGACGACCGCTGAGTAGCCTGGTCCTCAGCCCAAGAAGCGTCCGCGTGCCCAGTGAGCACCACTGGACTCCGCCCTCCAAGCACTAGCCCCATGCCCGACGTACTGCACAAGTAGCGCAACACCCTCTTCGCTGCAGCCATGTGCTGTGGTTGGTGTCTCCCAGGAGCAACAGAGCGTGCAAGAATGCTAAGAGGGTATGCAAGGTCAGGTCGTGTGCAGGTCATCAGGTACATGAGGCAGCCAACAAGCTCTGGGTACGGGCCACTCGACTCTACGGACTCATCCAAAGGCAGAGCTGAAGCGCTGTGGCGAGTAGGCAGAGGAGTGGCCTGAGGCGAGGAGTACGTGAAGCCGAAGCGCTGAAGGACCTGCTGCACCATGTGTGACTGAGTCAAGGTAATGGTGCGGCGTGCTCTGTCCCGAGTGATCTGCAAGCCAAGGTAGCTGCGCAGTTCACCCAGGTCTGTGCACGTGTGTCTCTTCTGCAGCTCGGACTTCACGTAGGCGAGTCCAGCAGTGTCCGCTGTGGCAAAGACCAAGTCGTCGATGTACACGAGGATGTAGAAGGGCGGCAGAGAAGTGTCGGTGCGCAGAAACAACGACGGGTCAGCAGTAGAGGGAGCAAACCCAAGAGCCGCAAGCGTAGTCCTCAGTGTGTCGTGCCACTCACGCGGTGCCTGGCGGAGACCGTAGACTGGCCGTCGGAGGCTCCACTGGGTGCCAGGAGGGAAATTCCCAGTGAAGCCAGGTGGACGGCGCAGCCAGATCTCCTCGTGCAGGCTACCCTGCAACAAAGCAGTGCTGAAGTCAAGAGATTGGAGCTCGTAGTCGCGCTGAGCGGCTATGTGCAGCAGCACCCGAAGAGTGGTCATCTTCGGGGTGGGAGAGAAGGTCTGAAAGTAGTCAACTCCCTGCCGCTGACTGAAGCCACGAGCGAAGTACCGCGCCTTGAAGACAGGTGGAGAGCCCGGCGGCCGCTTCACCCTGAAGATCCACATGCCACTGACGATGTTCGCCCCAGGAGGGGGAACCGCGTCAACGTAGGTGCCTGTGGACTTCCAGGAAGCCATCTCTGCATCCATAGCTGCCTGCCACTGAGAGGAGTAGGGACCCTCTACGGCCTCCGCGTAAGAGCGCGTAGTCGGGATGTCTAGTGCATCCGGGTCTCCCTCAGGGGCAAGTAGTACGGATGCGAGATGAGGTGAAGCAGCAGCCAGACACTGGAACTCCTCCTGCCTGTCCTCAAGGACGTCCGTGCGAAGAGCACACTCACCCCCGACGGACGGAGGACAGACAGACGCAGACTCAGCAACAAGACTGGCAGCGAAGTCTAGACGACAGCGAGCAGCAAAGTCAACGAGCTCAGCAACAAGCGCAGACGCAGCAGTGGACTCAAAAGAGGGGTCAGTGACGACAGTAGCAAGGAGACGCGTGACAGTAGGACTGGCAGCACGAAGAGAGTCGGACTCTGGGTCGGCAAGAGCAGGAAGAGAGGACTCAGGAGGAGAAGGCAAAGGGGCACGCAGAGGAGCAGTGGACGGACGCAGAGACATCCGGTGCGTGCCAGGGACAGGAGGAGGATGCTGACGCGAACCGCGACCACTAGCGCGAGGAGTACGAACAGACGACGCGGGACGAGACGCAGGCTCACGACGCTCAGCAGGACCTCCAGTAGGACCAGTATAAGGAGAGGGAGCAGGAAGGGGAGAGGCGGGCTCGAAGTGGGACTGCGACTGGACAGGCGGTGGACACTCGACTGGAGGAGAAAGACCAAGAACCTGCTGTAGAAGCGGAACGAAGTACGGCCGAGGCCGCACGGCAACTCCAGACACAGCAGGGACAGCACCAGCACCCTCAGCGGCAGCACCAGCGCCAACAGCCCCTCCAGCTGCAGGACCTCCAGTAGCACCAGCAGCACCCTCAGCAGTACCACCGCCAGGAAGGACAGCAGCAGGCGCAGCACCAACACCCTCAGCAGCTCCAGCTCCAGGCGGACCCGCAGGCCCAGCAGCTTCGGGACCGGTGGCACAAGTACCCTCAGCGGCCGAAGAAGCTCCAGCTCCAGCAGTACGCCTCCAGCGGCGAGCAAACCACTCGCGCAGCTCCTGTGGAGAGAGTGGCTCCAGCCGAGACGAAGCACCGGGAGAACCTTCAGGCACTGCATCGCCAGACGCCACAAGGGGAGGTCCAGTGGCCGCAGGCTCCGCAACTCCAGGCACAGCAGCTCTAGACGAAGCACCCCGAGGCTCAGCACCCCCAGGCGCAGCACCCCCAGGCTCAGCACCCCCAGGCTCAGCACCCCCAGGCTCAGCACCCCGAGGCTCAGCACCCCAAGTCTCAGTACCCCCGGAGTCAGCACCCACGCGCGCAGCACCCCCGGAGTCAGCACCCCCAGGTTCAGCACCCGCAGCAGGACCAGAGTCACCAGTAACCTCGACTGGCTCGACTGCGTCTACCTGGGACACACCTGAAGGGGCAGGACCCTGAGGGGGAAGGGGGTCTACCGGGGGGGGACCTAGCACAAGGAAGTGCGGTGGCGGGGGGAGGGAAGGAGTGCGGTAGAGGAAGAGACGGTAGAAGGGGACTGACTCGTCGAACGTGACGTCCTGGGAGGACAGAACACGACGAGAGGAGGGGTGGTAGAACTGCCACCCTGGGGCATCAGGGGGGAAGCCAAGGAAGACACAGGGAGCAGCACGAGGGGACAGCTTGTCCGCAGACAAGTCGCGGACAAACGCCCGAGATCCCCAGACACGGAACGCAGACGCATCGCCGACCTTCCCCGTCTACAGCAGAGCTGGGGAGGTCTCCGGCCGGGAGACCCTGCGGTGAAGGTTGATCTGATGCGCCGCGTACCGAACCGCAAACGGCCACAGAAAATGGGGGGCAGCCGCATGCATCATGGACGTACGAGCGACATCCATGACCATGCCAATGCGGCGCTCAGCAATCCCATTTTGCTGTGGAGAGTCCGGAAGCGTAAAGGTCTGGCGGATGCCTCGTGCACGACAGTAGGCTCGCAGAAGGCCAGAGGAGAACTCCCCACCTCGGTCAGAGTGCAGACGCAGAACAGGAAAGTCCGAGCCGAAGCTCCTCCTGAGCTGGAGACGAGCTGCGCGGATCCAGTCGATCAACACCTCAGTGACATCACCCTTGCTGCGCAAGGGGAAGACTGTGGTGTAACGCGAGTAGTCGTCAACCACCAGCAGGAAGTAGCGCTCGTGACCCTGTCCACGGACGCGGGCCGGGCCCCACACGTCCATGAGAAGCGTCTGCAGAGGAGCCTCTGTCGGGGGAAACTGGGAGGAGTGAGGGGCAGCCCGGAGCCACCCCTCGACACAGGGGACACAGGAAGGTCCTGGTCCCGAAGGAAGGGGAGGAAGAGACCGGGGGAGACCAGAGACCAGGACACGGGAAGCCATGCCCCGAAGACGAGGCAAGGAAGGGTGGCGAAGACGGTGGTGCCACAGGAGAGTCTCGTGAGACAGGCGGCGACACGAGCAGGGGGCAGACTCAGGACCAGACCTGGACGCAGCAGCAAACACCTGACCCGACGCAGCTACCTGGCCAGACGCAGGGACAGGAGGAGACTCAGTGGTGAGGGTGTAGAGACTCGACCCTGGCCGACGCGAAAACGTGGCCAGGTGTCGGCTTGTGCGGGCGTCCGAGCAGTGGGTCACCCGCTGACTCGCAGGAGTAAACTGGTGAACCCCCGCATCCTGCAGATCAGCACCACTCACCAAGTTCGTCGAGAACGAGGGGAGGTACAAACCAGACAGGGTGCCCGAGGGGGCAGTCGGACACGGGAGGACAGTGGAGAAGTGAGAGAGGACAGGACCCCCAGAGGGGTCAGCCAGGGAGACTGCAACCGGCCGACGAAGTGGCGTGAGTGTGGTGCGGTCGCGAAAGAAGGAGCGAGAAGCCCCTGAGTCAAGTGTGAAGGTGAGGGAGGCCGAAGCCGACGCAGTACCTGAGATTGCAGCCTCACAAGTACCTGAGAGCGCACATGCATTGGCACCTAGAGCAGCAGCCTCACAAGCACCTAGCGCAGCAGTACCAATGCCCGGGTCGGGCGGGAAACACCGGTAACAGTCACCCTCATCACTAATAGTCACAGCATACATGGCAGCAAGGATAGCATCAAAGTCAAGATCAAAGATAGCTACGCCAGCCCTAGACAGCTCTCCCCAGCGGGGAATCTCACTAGCCTCTGGGAACTGCTGACGCCAAGCGTCCGTCAGGCGGCCAAAGCAGCGCTGGGTGGGGTGGGCACCCCCACACTGCTCACCCGCGCGGTCGCCGGAACGAAGGACGTAGGTGCACGGACCAAAACCCCCACCACGCTGACGCTGCGTGTACCACTCACGGAGCTGCTGAGGCGGGGGGATGTCCCGAGAACGCTGCTGCTGCTGCTGCTGCTGGCGCTGACCACCACCACAGCCGCTCCGCTGCAGGGCACCACCCCGACCGACTCCACCACCTCCGCCACCGCCACCTCCACCTCCGCCACCACCGCCGCCTCCGCTCCCACCGCCGCCGCCGCCACCGCCTCCGCCTCCGCTTCCGCCACCACCACCACCACCCCCGCCACCACTCCCACTGCCACCCCCACTCCCTCCGCCGCCTCCACTGCCACCTCCACCGCCCCCGCCAGCTCCACCCGCGCCCTTGCCCCCCTTGCCCTTGCCAGGGCGGCGTCTACCGCTAGGGGCAGACGCCGCGCCGACCGACTCAAGACCAAGCAGGTCGGCAGCAGCAGCAGAGGCAACAGAGGGCAGCAGGGGGGAAGGAGAACACCCCTCAAAGATGGGGGTACGAGGGTCACCACGAGAGGCACCTACAGCGACGATGCTCTTCTCCGCCGCCAGGAGGGCCTTCTCGAGGAGGTCAACAGTGAGAGTGGTGGGACAGACTGAGAGGAAGTGGTCCCTGACTACGCGAAGGGAGTCAGGGAGGCGTGTGACTATGTAATAGAGAGCGATGTACATGGGGGGGGGGTTCTTGGCGCAGAACTCAGCAGGAAGCGCGGCGCGGTAGCGAGTGTCACTAGTGCGGAGGTGCGTAATGAGGTCAGCGACTGTGGGAAAGGCAGCAAGGTCAGGAAAGAGGTACGGTAGCATGAGGCGGCTCAGTGCAGCAGTGGCAGGGGAAGAGTAGCGCGCAACTACAGCGTCGTACAAGGTCTGAGCACTCTTGTACTGACTAAAGTGCGCGCGCTCAGTGGTAGGCAGGTGGCGACGCACAGCAAGACAGTGGCCCACTGAGAGCGAACAGTGGGGTCAGCATCAGCAGCAGGGGCAGGAGAGGCGCTAGAGGTGAGGTCAAAGAGAGAAAGACCGTCCGCCCTATCGCACTGTAAATCAGCTGCAGGTCGTCGACCCAGACCTCAAAGTCAATGGCTCGACCCTCAGCGTCAAAAGCGAGGACACTAGGGGTAGCCATGACGACGAGAGACTAGCAGTGCAAGCAGTAGGGGAAGGGCACGCAGTGACAGTGGGGCTGTGCTTACCGGACAGGGCAGGTCGGGCGGCTCGGCAGTAGGGCGGCTCGGCTGCTGGGCGGCTCGGCGGCTGGGCGGCTCGGCGGCTTGGCGGCTCGGCTGCTGGGCGGCTCGGCGGCTCGGCGGCTAGGCGGCTCGGCTGCTGCTGGGCGGCTTGGCTGCTGGGCGGCTCGGCTGCACAGCGGCTCGGCGGCTCGGCTCCTCCGGTACTCGGCGGCGCGGCGGTCGGCTGCTCGGGTGCACGTTGAAGGGTGGTGCGGCGGGCGGCGGCTCGGGTGGCGCGGCAGGAGAGGAGAGCGGCACGGCCGCAGCAGACGGGCGGCGGGGCCCCAGGTGCAGGGCGGCGGGGCCGCAGCAGAAGGGCGGCGGGGCCGGTAGAGTCGGGCGGCAGGGCCGCGAAGTGAGGCGGCGGGGCCGCGAAGAGGGGCGGCGGGGCCGCTAAAGCAGGGCGGCGGGGCCGCTAAGGAAGGGCGGCGGGGCCGCTACGTGTAGGGCGGCGGGGCCGCGAAGTGAGGCGGCGGGGCCGCTACGTGCAAGGCGGCGGGGCCGCGAAGTGAGGCGGCGGGGCCGCGAAGAGGGGCGGCGGGGCCGCTAAAGCAGGGCGGCGGGGCCGCTAAGGAAGGGCGGCGGGGCTGCTATGTGCTGGGCGGCGGGGCCGCTTAGCGTAGGACGGCGGGGCCGCGACAGCAGGGCGGCGGGGTCGCGAAGCGTAGGGCGGCGGGGCCGCGAAGCGTAGGGCGGCGGGGCCGCGACAGCAGGGCGGCGGGACCGCGAAGCGTAGGGCGGCGGGGCCGCGAAGCGTAGGGCGGCGGGGCCGCGAAGCGTATTGCGGCGGGGCCGCGATAGCAGGGCGGCGGGCCCGCGAAGCGTAGGGCGGCGGGGCCGCGAAGCGTAGGGCGGCGGGGCCGCTAAAGCAGAGCGGCGAGGCCGCGAATCAGGGGCGGCGGGGCCGCCACAGTAGGGCGGCAGGGCCTCTAGGGGAGGGAAGGCCGCTAGGGCGGCTCGTCGAGTGAATAGCCCGAGGCGCGACTCGGGATGAGCGCGCTTCGGGCAGTAAAAAAAAATCGAAGTGGTGGGCCCTAGGCACAGTTCCCACAGGGGAACCTGCTCGATACCATGAGAAGAGTTGAACGAGAATGGGAATGACTAAGTGAAAGTTGGGTACAAATACAAACCCTAGAAAGTTGTACCCCATATGTGCTACCCCACTATAGCCTACAATAGCTATGTCATATATATCAGACACAGGGTTGTCGTTCCGCTTATCGAGGTTTACCCTGAAGTGCGTACCTGTGAACCCCCCCCCCCCCCGGTCACCTAACCACCCGACCCCGAAATCTGGATTTTCCCTTTGCCAACTGTCGAAAATGTAGATTTCGGCAGGACTTTACATGCCTGGAATGAGGTGGGCCAAATTGGCCGGAGGTACAGTTTCATTCGAGGCATCGCCAACGTAGCGGGTTATTATGTGGCATGTCTGATGATGATATTTAAGCTTGTTATTGTGTGCTGTGTTAATAACAACTGAACAGGGTTTTGCGAGTTGGTACACTGATGCCTCAGGGAAGTTGTTTTAATACATGCAAAAACCCTGACGCATCAGATTTTCCACAACAGTTAACCCTGAAAATCAGGTTTTTGAACAGGTTCTAGACTGATCGTAAGGGTTGATCAAAACAAAAAATGAGCCCTGGTGCAGACCCACACGCAGCTAGGCGGTAAGGAGACCAGGGCCTCAGATTCGTTTGAGGGTACCCTGTGGACTCAGGGCAGGTTTTAAGAATTCCTATTTTGCCCTGAACTGTCAGGATAGAGCAAGGGTGGGTATGCTGTAGGGTCAGTGCTACAAGTGACATTATCCTGCCAAGTCAGTGCTACTTTTCACTTTATCCTGTGCACTTTGTTAGAAGCTTAGTTTCCCTTGTAATCACATCACACACACACAGACCAATCAGTCAGGCAGAGCAGGGCACAGTAATAATGACTTAAGAGCCCTTATGAAAGTTCTCATCGTTATGGTAAATATTGAACATGCACTTCAGTACCCCTCATCATCATCCTCTGCCTCCACCTGATCATCTTCAGAGGCATCGTCTTCAGCATTGTCCCTTCCACTGTCTACAGCATCATCATCACCCTCCTCAGCAGCGTGATGATGGTCACGCTTCTCTGCTAGTGACCCCCGGAACCCTGTGCCACTCCTCCTCGATACATCCACAGTTGCTGCCTTTCGCTTGGTGGGTCGCCTCTTCCTGGTGCTGCGCCACAATGCCACGACTTCGCTCCACACCATGTCGTAGTCTAACAAGCTGAGCGTCATGAGGTCGGCCAGCTTCGCGTCATGCAAGCTGGTCCGGATCCAGCTCTTGATCACGTTTTGGCGCGAAAATCCGCGCTCGCACTCCACCGTGCTGAGAGGCAACACCGCGACGGCCGCCCACAGCCGCACCAGGTTCGGATAGGTCCGCTGCCAGTCCGATGTTGACAATATCGCCCGCAAGCCAGCATGGAACGGCTGCTCCTCCGTTGGCGCCCCGGACAGCACAGATAGGAAAGTGCGCATCTCCTTCCGCACTTCGCGCTTGTTGACACCTGCTTGGTGGGGTGTTAGAAAAAACCATACACGAGGGTTTTGGGTCATCTCTGGCGGTTACGTGGCGGAGTCTACACTGCAATTTACAATTCACACAAGGGTGCAATTTACACTACAACGTGAAGTGTGTAAACAGACACGGAAACTCACCAGGAAGGATCTCGTCCCTGTCGCGCGCATGGAACATCACCGCCAGCTTCTCCATGTGTCCCTTGCACTCCGCGTCCCTCGCCTCTTTTCCTCGCGGCCATGACCTTGGCATGAAGAGCTTGGCGGCGTTGAGGTTCGACAGGTCGCCAAGCCGAAAGTCGAGGTTGTACAGCAGCTCCGTCGCAAACGAGCGGCACGTCCGAATGCAAGACGGCAGGTCACCGACGCCCTCCGCGTAGCCAGGAATCGGCTCCTCGTGCAGGGTGAACTCATGCTCCCTTGACACACCGTCGGTGTCCACTCCCTGCACTTTCATGCTCCTGCTGCATGCAGCACCGTGCCGAGCAAGGAACGGCGATAGCAGTGCGCTCGACCCAGCACCGAACTGCTGCCCACAGTCAATGTACCGCTCCCTAATGAAAACCTCGAGGCGCCTCATCTGGGAGTGAACCGCCGTCAAGTCCACCTGTGATTGGGTTGAGGGGCAGGGAGGACAGACGACATAAAAGAACGGTAAGTATCAGTTCGTTTGAGACCTCGCTTTTGCAAAATGTGTGGCAAATACCTCGCGCCGTTGGAAGAGAAGGTTGAGCATGTTCAGCTCGACGTGTACATCCGCCAGGAAGTACACGTAAAAGTGAAACTTCAGGCTGGTGACCATTTGGTAACAGGTTTTATCCAGCTGCTCGAGGAGGACCACCACCGCCGGAAGCACCTTCACGAACCGCGCAATCGCGTCACCACGGCTTAACCAGCGGACGGCGTGGATGCCTTGCAGCTCCAGGTTTGTCCGGGTGAAGACTGACTGGATCTCCTTGAATGTTGCATGCGAGGTCGAGCTGCGTCCGAGATGCTCCGCCAAAGCACGGATGAGGACGTCAACCATCTGGAGCTCCGGGAGGGCCTCAGCAGAGTCCTTTGCGGCAAGTGCCTCCCTGCCAGGCACAAAGCAACAAGGGCGTCAGACAGTCCGAACGCATAAATAAAACAGGCTATGTAAAATTCCCACCTGTGTGCGATACAGTGGCACGAAACCAGGTGCGGGATGCAGAGTCGAAGCCGCCCAGTGAGACTGTTGGTGCCGCCGAGCATGACTGGAGCGCCGTCGGTGCTGATCCCTGCGATCTTGCCTAGGGGCACGTTGATGCTGTCGAGGTAGCCGACGAGCACTGCATACAGTGATCCTGCGTCACATTTCTCCACGGTCAAGAGCGTCAGAAATTCCGTGGTCACCTCGTGTTCTCTCAAAAACGTGACGAAGACAATCATGTGCTTCCCCCGCACGCGGTCGGTGCTCTCATCACAGCTCAAGCCAATGAAGGGGCTTGAGTCTATGAACTCGCGTTGCTTCGCACGAAGATAAGTCGCTGTAGCTGATACCAGTTCCTGGAACCCGTACCTGCGCAGACACAGTTAGGAAACCCGTACGTTACGGCAACCAAGTTGTCACTTTAAAAATCAGAGGCATCACTTACGTTGTATAATAAGCGCCGTAGCCGTTCTTCGGGAATCCGGCGTACCGCGGGAAGCAAGGTGCCGTACGAGTTGCACCCACATCTCGATGGGTGCGTCGGTCCTTGTAATGAACAACAGCGTGTCCAGCAGCGACTGCACAGCATCATGCTCGAGGTCACGCGCCGTCGGGCAGTCGGGGATGCGATGCTGCCCGGTTGCGTTCGCCAACGCCAGCTCCTGGTTGCGAATAGCGTCCTTGTGCTTCGTTGTTCGGTGATGTCGCTGCATGGCTTGCGTCTGCACATCCAGTGCCCCCTCGCCTTTCCCGAAGTTCGTTCCTGTGCCTGCATACTCCATACACACGGTGCACTTCATAGAAGGGAAACCATACTTGGTTTGACAAATGATAAGCCACGGGAAGTCTTCGTTCCACCTCCTCTTGAACATGAGCAGAGCTTCCTGGTACTTCTCCTCAGCGATGTCGGGTATTTCGGTGTCAGAGGAAGCAGTGGGGGCGGTTTCAATAAGAACAGTGGGTTCCGGATCTTGCCTGGAGACGGACAGCACCGTCGTGTTGTCTGATGCACGGACGAAGGACAACTTCGTCTGGTGGTATCGATGCGCGGAGACCTTCTTGCTCGGAGGTCCCTTCCGGGTTGTCCCAGCGGCCTTCGAGCACTCCCACTGCGTACGAATCGGCGGAGGCAAAGGCTCGTTATCAACCACGACCGGTGCTGCTGTCGAGGGAGAAGGCACGGGCGGCTGAGACGGCGAAGGGATGGTTGCAGCAGCGACAGCGGCAACATCTACCGTGGGTGGTGGCGGCGGCTGAACGGGCCTGGTGCGCAAGAAATCGAGGCCTGTCAACCCTACTGGGCCGACCGTTGGGTCAGGCATGGCGGGTGCTTCACCATCGCCCGCCGGCGATGGGTCAGCCATGGGCGAACAACAGTGGTCGATTGTGCTCTGAGACAAACCTACGACGAGCTAGCAAAATCACGGGGGAAACAAAGATTCTTGGGAGTGAGCCAGGGGTTTGGTAGGCACTCAACAGCAAGATGGAGAGGAAGGAGCGCTCGAGGGAATCAGAAAGATTCCTGCCTGAACCTTGCCATCCAAACCAACCCCGCGTGAACCTACAGTTGGTTTGTGTAAAGATGGCCTCATCGTGTAAAGTGAGCGCGGCGCACTCTCATTGGTCGATATTACAGCAATGCAGGTTGCCACGGTTGGCGCGGCGTGGTTTCCAGCAGAGGCATCAAAGTCAGGGCGTCAATTACGGTGAAAAAAGTAACGCAGTACCTGGTCGGTGGTTGGGTACACTCGGCCCCGGGCGAAATTGGCGCAGATTCAGGACGACTCTCAACACTACACTGAACCATCAGGGCTGAACCTACCGTACATGTCTATACTGAAATTCCAGCACGCAACTTAACACCTATATCCTGATATCTGAGGCCCTGAAGGAGACCTTTCGAAGTTTGGGAAGGCACACTCGCTTGGCTGCTGCTGACGGGCGTCTGACCGCACAGTCTTCAGCAACACTTGCCAAGTCCCTGCCCTACTGCTAAAGCACGCCACAATCTTCAAGTTAGTAGTTTATTCCCGGTCGTGCTCGAGATACGTCATTTAGCAACAGTTGATTGCCAGGTCAACGATGTCTTGCCCTCCCGTCCACCTGGTTTGGACGTGCGATCCGGGAGACCAATGGAGCTGGCAGTTGCAGCGAGCGGCTTCGTCTTGTTGGTACTGTGCACGTACTCTCTTCTCCTACTGTCCGGTTGGAAACGAAATCGCAGACGCGACAGTTTTCACCGCTAGTTCGTTCACGTGCCCCGTATCACACGGTGAATGCCTCCCATTCCACACTCATGTGACAGGCCGAAATTCGAGGGGTACATCACATGCAACTAGTGTAGTTTATACGATTTATTATGTTGCCACCATCTCAAAAATGTCAGGTCTATTTCCGGGCGTTAACATCTAAACTTAGGTTGTAAACAATGTATCTACGCCCAATAATTGCCCGGCTATAAATAAGGCAGACTTTAGCCATATTGGGGTCGATAATTGCCAGACCGTTAATTACCCGGGATAGCCCATATTGGACGTAAATCAGCATGGCGCCAGGGACAGAGTTCTGATAAAAATAGCAGTGAACCAGAGTGCCATTCACAGTTGTTTCTAGTTCTGATAAAAATAGCCAAATCGTCCTTGTTTACATTCAGTCAAATGCCAACATAACTAGGCATGAACTTCCTGAAAACACCCAATCATTAGCTAATGGTAGCACCCTAATAATAATAATAAAAATAATGTGATTATCAAATTATTGTAGAAAATGAGCATACAATAGAGCAGCCAAACTACAATTAGAAAACCAGGGTTTATGGCAGCAACCCAGCAAACTCGTCCTCAAGCCCTGCGATCACAATACGGACTAACGGGTTTGCTCCCATCTGAAAGCCTGTAGGGGCAGTGTCGCGATAGATATTATCCCCCCGGGATAACCCATCCTTAACCCAATCAATGATCACCCCCACTTTCAGCTGCACTTCCCTCCTGTTGTTGGAGTCACTGCCATCTAGGGCAGGCGTGTCACGGCTCCCAGCATTTGCCATGGGCCATTCAACCTGCAGGGTACATTTGAAAATATATGGGAAAATGGGGAGCAGGGATAGGGGGGTGTGTTGGAAAAAATCAGGATAGTGAGGGAGAGGTGCATTGCAGAATGGGGAGCAGGGAGAGAGAGGGTATGCTAGAGCAAGAACTAGATCATTGGCAAGGGAAACAGACAATGCATGGGAAACAAACTTACCACATGGCAAATCGTCTTACACCTGCGACCGCCAAGTCCCTTGCAGAGGGCCATATCAAACGCCTTGTTGGCAAACGGGCGCCCCGTGTCAGGATCGCAGTGCCACTTGCTGCCATAAACGGCTGCAAGCACAGAAATCCGCTTGATGTAAGCACAATACATGTGGAACTCAGGAAACAAGGGCTAGAAGTGCTCGGGGCATGCAACGTTAAAAACGAGGCGCGTACTTACCATCAAAATAGAAAAGGTGCCACTGTTGGACGTTGCGGCGCTGCACTGGCGCCATGTTCTCAGCAGCCAGCATGGGAATCTTCGATTCCCTGACGAACCCGCCTGGCCCATGTGCCCACGTCTTGACCTGCGTGAAGAGGTTGCCCCGAAGCTCGCCGATCTTGTCTTTAAGAATCCTCTCCCGTTCCGGGTGAGAATTATGACAAGGTTGAACGTTTCCTCGGAAACGTTCACCATCTGATAAGTACGGATGAGTTGCTGCCTCAACTCCCGCGGCTCAGGCCAGAAGTTAATCTCCCTCGGGGGAGCTTCAGCAATGAAGTACAAAACCGTTTGGTTGCACTGTGCCTGCCATGCATGACAAGACGGATATGCAAAGTGCAAGGGAGCGCGGGTTGAAGCCAATGTAGAAAGCGCGGGTTGCATAGGATCCGAGTGGGAATGCAGGCTTGCGAAGTACAGGATCAAGGTACAGAAGGTTGCGAGGGTGGGTGGGTGGGAAAACACGGTTGCGAGCATAGGATCAAGGTACAGAAGGTACGGGGGTGGGTGGGGAGGTTGCGAGCGGAACATTGAAGGTATAAACGTAAGCTAGGTGGCGGGTATTCAGAATCAATGCGCACGGTTTACCGTGAAAAAGGTGAGCTCGGTAAGCGATTCTGGAAGCTTGGGCGAAGTTTCAAGAGCAGCCGGTCGAGGTGCTGGGAGTCCCGGATGAGCGAGGGGGGCGACAAGCGAGCGAGAGGCGTTTGGCGCGAGCGGCGCAGGAATCGTGGATGTTGCCAGTGATCGTCCGACCGCCACATGTGCGATTGCAGGCGCCATAGCTGAACAGGCTACGTTGTGGCCTCGTGAAGTACTTGCAACGTTGACCTCAGCATTGGGGCTACGGCTCACTGGGGGCAGCGCAGAAGTTGGGGCAGAGTTGCTCGCCCGGAGTAGTTGATTCGCCCGCTGGCTCTCCTCCAATTGCTGCCAAACGTCCGCCACTGTCTCCTGCTGCAACTCGACCGTGCGCTGGTGATCAGAAGCTGCAGCCTGCGCTTTGTCAACTTCCTGAACAACTTCTGCAAAACACCATCCATTTCACATCCAGGATCACATCATGATCACACGGGGAACATCCACCACGAACACAGCAACGGGTAAGGATTAGTCACACGCTTAAATAAAATTGCAACAACACAAAGTCAGCAAGGAATCGATACCTTAGCAAGTGATCAGCAACGGGTACACGTATCCTCACCTTCCAGTTTTTTCTGGTGTTTACCCTTCCACTTCGAGGTGGGGTTAGAAGCACCGGCATGCATAGCGGCAACAGAACCTTTCCTACGCCGAGGAGAGGGGCGGTCGTCGTTACCGCTGTCGTCCTCGTCTTCGCTAGCGCCAGGTTCATTTTCGTCCACCTCGTCCGCTGCTTCTAACGCTGGCGCGAGTGTGACCGGCAGCTGACCATCGGCAGATCCAATGTCTGTTTGTGGATCTGCCTCAGGCACTAATAGAAGGTTGCGAACTGCGCTAGGCTTGTCCGCATCAGCCTCGTCAGACGAGAGCTGCTGATCGACGAGATCTGGCGTGAGCAGGTTGCCAGACTCAGAACTGGAGGAGATCTTGCGGGTGAACTCCGCACTGACTTGAGACATCAAAAACTGAAGCTGCTCAGGCGACATTTCATGCAGGTTTAGTGTCGAGTTGTCAGGTTGGTTACCGACTGAAACCTCATTCGCAGCTGTAACACTAGCCTTTCGCCCAGGTAATGTAACACCAAGTGTACCTAGCAGGCACCACAACTGGTCTCTGAGGGCGGCCCGTAGTAGGCTCACTTCCAGGAAGGGGATCAAGGCGTGGGGTCACCATACTCGGCAGAAACAAGGACAAGGCAGGGAGTTGAAGTGTCGCACAACCCATTTCTTTAGTCGTTAACATCTGGAAAATGTTGACGGGGAGCTCCTGATTGGTGTACGAAAGTGGTTGAGAGTCGCGACTCATCTGGTCGAGCTTTGTACCTGGCGACACCTTTGCTGTTGCCAGGCGACGCCGTGGGCTCACGAGGAATTGCACAACCGCACTGCGGTCGTTTAACAAAGAGATGACCACGGTATAGCCGCCACGTGGTCTGGGACGATGAAATCCAACAAACGTGGCAACATCCACACTATTATAAGAACACAATATCATGCGCATGACTCTCCCTGGGAACGGCCGAGCGGGGCACACCTCATAAACTCAATGAGGACGCTGTGTCGTGATACTAGCACAATAGGTAGTTGAGAGAATAGGACGGCCTAGGCTTAGTAGCTTAGGCCAAGGAGGATCGAGTGAGTTGTACCAAGAGTGTCGAGGAATTTTGGGAATGTGTGTTCACTATAGGTTTGCAAGAACATATAGCATGTGAACAAAGAAGGTGCACCACCTAACAAAGTTTGTAATAACTACACTTACTACAACTACAGGCAATCACATATATAAATTCTGACACTCCCCCATAACTCCCTGCAGCAGGAATTTTTGCAGAACACAACCTGCAGGGGTACACAAGCAGCAGCAGCAGCAGGTAGGTAGGTAGGTAGTACAGCAGCAAAGGTACAGCAAGCATTCCTGCCATCTCCTCACCCTCCCCCTCCCCCTCCCCCCCACACTGCTGTAGAAGCAGCAGAGGGGGGAAGAGAGGAGAGGTGGAGGGACGGCTGCTGGATGGTCTCACACCCGCCACCCCAGTGCCACTCCCCCAGCTCCCCCACACCCTCACACCCTCCCCCCAGCGGCAACTGCAGCAGTGGGAAAGAAAGGAGGAGGAGGGGAAGGGAAGTTGGTCTCACACCCGCCATCCCAGTGCGACTCCCCCAACTCCCCCACACCCTCACACCCTCCCCCTAGCGGCAGCTGCAGCAGTGGGAAAGAAAGGAGGAGGAGGGGAAGGGAAGCACACCACCCATCACCCCAACACCCGCCACCCCCATACCCTCCCCCCCACGGCTGCAGGGAAACGAAGGAGGAGGGGGTGGGCGGGGAGAAAGCCGCAGAGCGGCTACAGATGGTCGGCGCGGGTAGGTCAGGGGCGGTTGCAGGGAGTGCTGGCGCGGGGTGAGGCAGAGGCGGCTGCACCGAGTGCAGGAGCGAGGGCGGCTGCTCCAAGGGCAGGCGCCGGGTTGTGCAGGGGCGGCTGCAGCGAGTGCAGGCGCGAGTGAGACAGGGACACCGCCGAGTGCGCCAGGGGCGGGTACGCGGCGGCTCAGGTAGGTAGGTAGTTTAGGGCACCGTCGCATGCCACGGGGCGCACGACGGGCAGGGCACCCTCGCGTGCCACGGGGCGCAGGACGGGCAGGTTTAGGGCACCGTCGTGTGCCACGGGGCGCGCGACGGCCAGAGAAGGTGTCACTCGCCATCCGAGGGCGGGACAGAATGAAAATCGCCACGCGCCCTAGGCGCGCGACCGGAAAAGAACATCAGCGGAAGCATAAGGCGGGCCCACAGGCCAGGACGAAACATGCTCTGAATCCATGTCGTGATACTAGCACAATAGGTAGTTGAGAGAATAGGACGGCCTAGGCTTAGTAGCCTAGGCCAAGGAGGATCGAGTGAGTTGTACCAAGAGTGTCGAGGAATTTTGGAAATGTATGTTCACTATAGGTTTGCAAGAACATATAGCATATGAACAAAGAAGGTGCACCACCTAACAAAGTTTGTAATAACTACACTAACTACAGCTATAGGCAGTTACATATATAAATTCTGACACGCTGCTGCAGCGATGGGTGGTGTGGCGGACGAGGGTATTAGGACGGGGGTGGCGCTGGGAGATGCATTTGAGGGGGCGTTGTTCGACGAAGACCCAGAGGCGGTGAAGATGGAGTGATTGTGGAGTGAAGTTGTTTGCCTGTTGTAGATGGAGTAGGTATACATACTTTTTGTCAATTCATGATATAGTAGATTAGGTGATACCTACTTTGTTACGCCATGCATGATATAGTCTATTTGGGCGTTGGGTTCATCTAGATTGTCTAACGAATACAAACGGCTCTGCGCTTGTGTGACAGCCATATTTGCAAAGGCAGTTGAATGGGTGATGTGGATGGGTAGGATCGCGAGGGATACAATGAGTGGTCGCACGCGTGTCTTGGGATCGGTGATGCAACAGTATACCGTCTCTGATTGGCTGACAAGATTGCGGACCTGCGCACGCCCTTTGGTGATGGAGACGTTACATCCTGTGCCCATATCTGCAACTTGAGGAAGTTAGAACGAGAATGAAATGACTATGAACGAAGTGAGTACAAATAGGAAACCCTAGTTGGGTTGTACCCCCTATGGGATACCCCACTATAGCCTACACAAATAAGCAAGCTATAATATTCTGACACACCCCCATAGGCAAAGTGGGGGAGAACAAGGGGTCACAAGACCAGTCAAGCAAAGCAAAACAAAGCTCAGGGTGGATCACAAAGTCACCACACATTCCGAGCACAAGTTCAAGGGCCACAAGGCCAGTTCACATGCAAGAGCATATATAGAGATATACAAGAGTCAAGCAAGCAAGAACAAGAGTATATATAGGTCAAGGTACAAGCAAGGTCAAGAAGTGAGCAAGTGAGCCAAGACAGGCACAAGACCCAGCTGCGTGCAGCAACGCTGATGATCACAAGGCGCAAGTGCCTTGGTGAAGACATCAGCAGTGTTGGCCTCAGAGGCCACGTACGCAAGTCGCAACTGTCCACGCTGCTGTAGCTCACGGGTCTGAAAGTAGCGGAGAGCAATGTGCTTTGTCCTGTGCTCCAGTCGCTGCTCTCGACACAAGGCCAGCATGGCCTTGTTGTCTACGTACAGGACTGGAGGAGAACGAGGCGGCTCTCCAAGGTCGGTCAGCAGGTAGGTGAGCCAGCGAAGCTCCTGAGCAGCCATAGCCCCGGCGTAGATCTCAGCCTCACAACTGGAGCCAAGAACAGAAGACGAGCGGGTAGCCCGCCACGAAACAGAGCCGGAACCAAGGCTGAAGGTGTAACCCTATGACGACCGCTGCGTAGCCTGGTCGTCAGCCCAAGAAGCGTCCGCGTGCCCAGTGAGTACCACTGGACTGCGCCCTCCAAGCACTAGCCCCATGCCCGACGTACTGCACAAGTAGCGCAACACCCTCTTCGCTGCAGCCATGTGCTCTGGTCGGTGTCTCCCAGGAGCAACATAGCGTGCGAGAATGCTAAGAGGGTATGCAAGGTCAGGTCGTGTGCAGGTCATCAGGTACATGAGGCAGCCAACAAGCTCTGCATACGGACCACTCGACTCTACGGACTCATCCGAAGGCAGAGCTGAGAGCGAGTGGCGAGTAGGCAGAGGAGTGGCCTGAGGCGAGGAGTACGTGAAGCCGAAGCGCTGAAGGACCTGCTGCACCATGTGTGACTGAGTCAAGGTAATGGTGCGGCGTGCTCTGTCCCGGGTGATCTGCAAGCCAAGGTAGCTGCGCAGTTCACCCAGGTCAGTGCACGTGTGTCTCTTCTGCAACTCGGACTTCACGTAGGCGAGTCCAGCAGTGTCAGCTGTGGCAAAGACCAAGTCGTCGACGTACACGAGGATGTAGAACGGCGGCAGAGAAGTGTCGGTGCGCAGAAACAGCGACGGGTCGGCAGTAGAAGGAGCAAACCCAAGAGCCGCAAGCGTAGTCCTCAGTGTGTCGTGCCACTCACGTGGCGCCTGGCGGAGACCGTAGACTGGACGCCGGAGACTCCACTGGGTACCAGGAGGGAAAGACCCAGTGAAGCCAGGTGGGCGACGCAGCCAGATCTCCTCGTGCAGGCTGCCCTGCAAGAAAGCAGTGTTGAAGTCGAGAGAGTGCAGCTCGTAGTCACGGTGAGCAGCAACGTGCAGCAGTACCCGAAGAGTGGTCATCTTCGGGGTAGGAGAGAAGGTCTGAAAGTAGTCAACTCCCTGCTTTTGGCGCATGTTCACCATCACGGAGTTTCCATGTTCTCTGATGTGACTCGCATGTGTTGCTTGAACATTGCGCTCAGGTGTGGCTAGTGCGGCCGGTGGTGCATCGCAAGTCTCGCCGAATGCGGCGGTCGCGTCTAGCGTCGGTGCGGGCGATGAGGATGTGGGTAGCGATGGCGAAGGGGAGGCTGCGCCTGTCCGATCCAAGGCTGTTGCCTCCGTTATGGCTGAAGAGCCTAGCGCGGCAAAAGGAAAGGCTGCGGCGTCTCCGCCTAAACTGGTGGCTGACAACCCCTTTGAGGCAATGCCCTGCGCATCTGCGCAACCAGCAAGTGGATCTCGTCGGGATGAGACGGTTGCCGATGACGCCGTCGTGATGAGCCGCGCCGAGCTCGAGGCGCTGAAGACGGCGAGAGACGAGGGCGAGCGTCGGATTGCGCGGCTGGAGGCGCTGCTGCTGGCCATAAACGAGAGGGAAACGCAGAACAAGAGGCCGAGGAGTCTGAGGGAGAAACGGGCGCAAGGAGATGCGCAGCCGCGCAAGCGCAGGCGGGTCGAATCGGGCTCGGAGGACGCGACATCGGAGGAGGGAGAGGAAGAAGATGCAGAGGCGGAGCTAGTGAGGGCACGCCGTGTGGTCCGGCGGCGCCACATGACAGTGTCGAGCTCACCCATACTTCAGGAGGCATTTGATTTCCTGCCGTCCGGCAAAGCATGGAAGGTGAGCGCCCTAGGACATGGGGACACATACTCAAAAATATGCATTGCGGGTGGTCTAATGTCTGCCGCGCTGCTGTTTGTGCGTTCTTTCCCACTTGGAAACCTTGGTGTGTGCTGTGTCGTAGACATGGCAGAGAAAGTGCGACCATGTGCGGGAGTTCCTGTTCATCGAGCGGGCCAATGATGTCATGACCTTTTACCCAAGCAGCCACGACAAGACGCTCGGATTATGCTGGGTCACACCACGATTGACGATGAATTATGCGGGGCTCGCACTGGCGGCCGACAAGGCGCGATGCACTGACCTGAACAAGGCACTCAGCCAGTGGAAGACAGAGGTGACAGGCCGCGTTCGAGACATTGCGCTGCCGCGCATTGGCCTATGGCGCAACGAGCGAGACAGGAAAAGCCCGTGGGCATGCAAGAAGCGCAGAGAGGCGGCCGAAGTTCATATTCGGTATCGCGTGCTGGACGACGTGAACGGTATGCGGCGGGGTGTCACCATCCAGGGTTCGTGTGTGTAGATCAGCTGACGGTGTGTTACGTTGTACATGTGTGCGGGCAGAAGATCTGACGTTGTCAACCTGGAGCGAGAGCAGGACTGGAATGATCTTTGCGTCGGGAGCGTTTACGGCGTGTGCCGTGACCGCCTTCCAGCCCAAGAAGGTCACGGGAGCGGTGACCGTGAAACTGTACCAGATGGCGTGGCTCGAGCATGTGGTGAGTTGCATCTCAATCCCCGTTCAGCCCACCCGTGCGCGGGAGTGATGTGTGTGTGCGATATGTTTGTTGTTTCACGTAGGTTACCGACACGGTTCTTAACTGGGACAAGCGCAAGGCCCGCCTATCAAACTCTGCTGGTGGCAACGCGGAGGTGGTGAACGGCCTCCACCAGGTCGCGGAGGGGGCAGTGGCGCACGCGATCCAAGACTTCAAGCCCAAGTACGATGCTGATGCCCAGGCGTGGGTATGGGGGGAGCACGGGCTGATGCTGTCCTCGTGCGGGCTAGAGCACTTGATTCCAGGCCGTTACGCGCAGAGGGCGCCAATCGTGGAAGATGGTGGATCGGTTTCTCTGGGCACTGACTGAAGTTGGTAGTGAGGCGTCCCTAAACCCTGTACATGGTCATGGGCTTCCACTCTTTGTATTTCAATTATGTTAGAAGGATATACGTTGTTAGCGTTCGACGAGGTGGAGATGTAGTAAGACGGCGTTGGGCGGTAGTGTATGGACATAATTGGCGACGGTGTGTTGTGTAGCAACCCGGGTGTGATGTGTGCGATGTTCTGGTGTGTTGCGGCATTGAATAAATCTCTTGTAAGCGCGCATAATTGTGTGGCATAACGTGGTGTGCTATACGCGCGGAAGCAGCGCGTAAAGCTACCAATAACGCGCACAATTCGGCAGTAAACGGATACCTTGCCGCGTCGCGATCGGGCGGTGGTACGTCGGCGCGCAGCGGTGGGATCGACGGTTGGTATCCATGGCGCGAATACCGCCGTCTAGTTGAGATGAAGCCAGGATGCATGCGTGACGCGTGTGTGCAAAGTGGCACATTGGGTGTACGAGGCGTGGGTAACCTTGCGGCAAAGTATCCGGCAGTGTTCGGAGTGCGCGCTGATTGGGTGGCGTGTGAGGAGGGTGCGGAAAACAGTGGGGTTGCGATGGAGCGAAATACGCGTGCGACGGCGGTTGGAGCCAGTCCCGGCATCCAGTGATGTCACTGCGTTACGCTCTACCGCGACTTGATTGGATCTGGAGGTGGTGTGCGGAACAAGCGGCCCAACAGTGTGCTCCGTGACGCGCACGGTAGTGTTCGATGTCGTGCAGGGATTGGGCGTTGTCAGGTTCGCGAATGCGCGCTAGTGGTGCACGAAGGTGTCCGCGTATGCATTAAAGTGGTGGACGAAGCAGGGTTACCATGCCGTGTGCCAGTAGATAGCACACACGTGCTGGAGCCTGGTTGGTGTACGTTTCATGGCCTACAGCGTACGGGATCAGATCCGAGTACGGTTCTCGTTGCCACGGTGGCGAAGTGTTATAACTGATCGGTGGCAACATGGAGGTGATCTTTCGGCAACATGCACGCAACTGCACGGCAGGCTGTTAGTGACTTGAAGTTGGGCGGAATGTTGCGGAATTGTGGCTGCAGGTTTGCAGGATTGTTGCAAGAGAGTTGCGGAAAAGTTGCGGAAGGGCAACTTTTTTGCAAGAACTTCCCAATCCGCATTTCTGCAACATTTGACCAAAACTGGAAAGTTGCAAAACCAAGGTATCCAAAAAGTATCCTTTTTGCAACATTCCCGCAGCTTTATGGCAAGCCCCTTTTTCGCGATGATTGCCTGGAGATTATACTCCGCACTCACTCACGCTGTCATTGCCTCCCGCACTGGGTGGGCACGCGGTGCTGCTGCCCCACGCGCTGCAGTGCGGCACGAAGCAGTGGGGCGAGCTGGGGAGGAGCGGTTAGCATCAAGAGGAACAACAAGTCGTGCTGTAACCGTTACATCTTCCTCCGGAGGTACCCCTGCATGCCACAATCTTGATTTTCTGAATCCAGGTGTCTTGATACCCCTGAGCATTTCTCACACCCCTTCTCTCCTGTGGCCGTGTGGTGATGGCAGGAAGTTCACAGACCGCTTTCAACAAAACTTCCTGCAAAAGCACCTGGGAGCTGCTGCACAACCCCAGAATATTACGTTCAACCGATACAGTCAGCCAGTGCTCTGCCAGGATGTAAAGCACCACCAGCAGCAGCAGCGCTCGGAGGGCGTGGGAGCAGCAGACCTGGCGTTCGGAGGGCTGTCGTATGAGGAGTGCGTGACGGCGTTCCTCGCCCCCCACGCTCGCTGCTGCCTCCCACCCGCCCCGCCCAACCTCTCATCCCTCGCCACCCCTCCTCCTGCTTCCCAAGCTCCTCCTGCTGTTTCCCAAGGCGCCACCTTCTCTGCTGTGGCTGATTGTACCTACGAGTTTCCCTTCGCCCAGGATGCTTTTCCCGTTGCTGCTTCCTCTAACACCGCTGCTCTGTGTCGGGCAGTGAAGCGACCAAGAGACGATTGCCCTGAGGTGGGGGCACAAAAACCGCTGCTGGGACGCGACAGCCAGTTGCTGCAAGGTGGGGTGGTGCGAGGCGGGACGGTGCGAGGAGGGATGGTGCAAGGTGGAATGGTGTGTGGCACGGAAAGCCGGCGTCAGTCGGTGGCAGAGCAGTTCCAGCATCAGGGGGCGAGCAGGCGCGAGCAGCCTTCCAGTGAAGCGAGCAAGAGAGGACTGCCCCGGGCATGAGGTAGACGAAGCGGGGCTAGTTGTAGGTGGAGGTGAGAGCGGGGTGGTGCGCAGCAGGAAGCGGCAGGCTCAGTAAGTGGCAGAGCAGTTCCAGCAGCAGGGGGCGAGCAGGCGCGTGCAGATCGAGGAAGCAGCCCTTCTAGATGCTCTGCTGCAAGAGGAGCATCGCCAGCTGGAGTGGGAGAGCGCCCTCCCAAATGATGTGCTGCTGGGGGTCAGCAGTCTCGATGCTGTGGGTTTCAGCAGCTTCGATGCGGTGGGGTTCACCACACCGTGTGCACCAGAACCAGCGCCGCTGCCCACCCCACTCGCTGCTGCACTGGCTACTTCCGTTCCTGTGCGGATGGGCAGCAGCACTGGAGGGACGCTCGTTGTGAGTAGTTGCACCCAACCAGAGCTGGACACGTGCAGCGTGGCGCATGATGATGTTGCTCTTTCTTCCGACATGCCCGTGGATCCCCTGTTGCTGTCTGGACACGCTCCCACCGTCCCCCTATTACCACACGGGCAGCTCGTCCGTGTGCCCTGAGCGAGTGGGTCCCAGGGACGGCTGCTGGCAGGCACAGGTGGTGGTGGGGCAGGTCTGGAAGAGTGGGCGTTGGAGCAGGGGGGGAGCACGGAGGGAGGTGCTCAAGCGCACGGGGATCATCGGCAGCTGCAGCCCTTGCCACAGCCTCTGCCACAGCCTCTGCCACATCCTCTGCCACAACCTCTGCCACAGCCTTTGCCACAGCCCCTGCCACAGCCCCTCCCACATCCACTGACACATCCACTAACACAGCCACTGACACAGCCACTGTTCCAGACGCCCTTGCTGTCAGCCCTTTCTCGCCAGCCAGGGACCCCTGGCTTCATCGGTGCACTGTACACGCCCTTGAACCCAAGGGGCTTGCACACGCACGCTCCCATTCAGCCCTGCCATGCCAAGCTGCCCTTGGCCGCCCGTGCTTTACCAGCTCTCAAGATCCTGGCGTTACCTCGGCTTGGCATGGCCAATGCTCTGGAAGGTGGTGGAGCTGCACTACATGCCACAGTAGGCCATGGGCTCAACTCGGATGTGCACGCCTTGGCTAAATTTGATGCGCTTGGAGGAACAACCGAGTTGAAGTTTGGAAATAATTGGAATGGGGCCACGATTGACCACATCAAGGAATTGCATGAATCCTTTGGTTCCCCAGGTACTGCCATGCTTGATAGTGGGATGTCTCCATCCCAAGATATACTTATCTAGAGTCTTTGGGGTCATTCTAACCAGGCTTCTGAGATTTCACCGAGCTTATTAGAAGCCATGATGCTCTGTTCATCACACACAAACCTGGAGCTCAAATGAGAGTTTGTTGGACTTTGTTTTGTATATTTTCAAGTGTAACACCTGTTAATGTCCGCGTCACATCCTCGATTTTAGCCTCCCATTTTAGTAACTGTCGAGCAAAGAAATTGTCGAGCGGAGGCAAGGACTTGCTGCTCGACCCACTCGCAGAACCTGGAAGCACATGACCATGAACCTATCCACTCGAGTCGCTCACCGTCCGTGAGGCTCTGACGGCTCCAATCTAACGGTCCTCTTGAATCCTTATCCATAGCATCAATGTTCCTCAGCTCTGCGTTTCACAGCGTCGGCTCTCACTCGCTCTGCATCATGAATTTCTCGTCCTCATCTGGATCCATACTAGCCGTTTCAGCTCGCTGCGAAGGACATGGCAGCCATTCCATCCCGTTCGTCATAACCACGCGTGACCAAGTACTGGCAGCAGGATCGCGTCAGCTCGGATGTGTCAATCAGGGCGCGTGCCGTTCACCCCAGCTTTCACCAAGTCGGATGAATGAACTCTCGAGGCGAAGGTTTGCAGCCCGCTGCTCCGCATGGTTGCGGACGGACTCTCGTGAAAGTTGAGGTTCATTAGTCGGACCCGGCCATCGGGTCTGTTCATCGCCGCGGTCCGGTGAGTATGTCGTATGTCGGAGGAAGGATAGGAGCCACCGGGGATGTAGTGCCTGCGACCCTACACAAGGGTTCAACAGGTCACCGCTGCGCCTCTGAACAACCCCCATGTTGGCTCAGTGGTCTAGCAACGCGTTCTAGCAGCAGTACTAGGGTTCGTACCACCATCTTCTCATCGGCCGTGCGTTCTGCGTCCACTCCGTTCTTGCTCTTCAATCTTACGTTCCATTCGGAACTTGCCAGGCTTTGGGGCATAGCCTTCGTGTGAAGAGATTCGGGTTGAAGGATGAGCTGCCGTGTCTTGCAAGGCAATGACCTTATAGCAAGCATGCGATTCGCTTCTCGCGTGACTCCGTATTAATCGAGGTGACTTTTGAGTCGACTCAAAGGTCACCTCATGGCAGGCATGAGATTCGCTCCTCGTGTGACTCCGTTCCAATTGGCCGCTCTTACGTTTGCTGGGTTGTCGTTTGATGAGTGTTTGTCTCACCCAAGTTGAGGGTGAGTGGCTTGGGGTGGGATGGGATAGGAGATTTGAAATGGAGAGGAATAGGTAGGGGTGGGATGGGGTGGTATGCGATAATTTGTCGGAGCTAGTGCTGCTGTGTCCGATGCCACTGCTGCCTTGTGCAAAGGTGGTCAGGGGAGTGACCTGCCCTGGCCCTGCTGACGTGATGAGGACAGAACCGCTGTGCACCAGCTCTGCTGCTCCCAGCCGACGAAACAAGCGACCTAGGGAGGGCTGCACTGGCCTTGCCATGGAACCGCGGGTCAGAGGCTGCACAATGCAGCGCCCACGTTCACAATCACTAGATAGTAGTGGCTGTGCACAGCAGCGGAAGAGGTGCCGAGGGCACCCGGCATTGTCTCTGCCTGTTGGGTCAGAGATTGCCCTGTCAGACGATGTGCACCGGGGATTATGGTGACTGCGCTGGTGGCATGAGCGCACACTGCCACTGCCACTGCCTCTTCCCTCGCAACTCCCTGCTCTGGCTGGCTCGTTCCCCAGGGGAATCAGCAGGTGCATTTGGAGGTGCATTAAAGGACCTTGGCTGACACGAAGTCCCCTAACATGCAAGCACCAGTTGAGCCCAATGCATCACTGTGGCATAGAAAGAGAGCTGCGTGCTGCTCTCTTGCTCCTCACACGCCCGTCTCTCCCCTCTGCCTGCCTGGGTCTGCCTCCCACCTGTCATGCGCTGCGGCACTGTGTGCTCCTGCCGCCTGCCTGCCCCTGGGGCATCGCTTTGGGCAGGGAATGAAAGCACTGTGAAAGGGTTTACTTACTGGCGCACGGGAAACAAACGATACGGCTTACAGATAATACAGGCTTGCGAGATGCACCAGCAAGAAAAACATAACATGATTTGATCACAACCGATAGACTCGATCAAGTCTGTCGTTTGTTTGTTTTTATGGGCTACATGTCCTGCCCAATTCTATGTAGCATAAGCTTGTGATACTTGCTTTAAATGTACACCCTCTTTCTCTGGAGGAGCTGGGCCTGAAGGTTCTTATTTTTCGTTCCGTCAGAATCGTCCTGCCAGACCTAACGAAGCTGCTCGTTTCTGCGTGGGTGACATCACATCAGGCTTTCAAAAATTCAAAAGATGCCTTTTCACTTCCATTTCCTTTCCGTGCCCGTGACCATCGTGGTGCCCGTTAAATAGGGCCAAGAATCCGTCATATCCAGAATCACTAATGCCGAATATCCCGAAGGTGCAGAGCTTACATGTGACCCCTTTGGAGACCATGCAACCTGACGACGTGAGAATCTCGTGTTCATTCCGACAAGGCATGACGTGAGCCGTCTTTACATTCTGAACAACTATGTTTGTATGGTCGCTCACAGTCGATGAGAGCATTGCGGTGCATATCGTGAGGTATGCCCTTGGGCGATCAGTACCCCGCGTTCGAACCTTGGCATGATGTTCCGCTTATTGTATCGTTGTGTTATCATGGCTTTGAAGCTCACTGGTGGAGAGACGGAGCTTGGTACAATGGTGGTACAATGGCTGCAGCAGCTGCCTTGCTGAAGTTCACTGCCACCCCAAAGCACACTCAATGAGTTTACAGGTGAACATCCCCTTCCAATCTTCCCTTTTCCACAGCCCCCTTGCTTTGCTCCTCCACCTCGCTTCATCCCTCCTTTCTAACTCCTTCATCCCCCCTCCTTTTTCCCTCCTCTTCATCCCCCTTCGTGTCTTCCCCCATTCCCGTTGTCCCCCTGTCCTTCCGACATCTTTCTGGTCGTGAGCATAGCAGCATGGCGGAGTTGGTCACAAGACGCAGCTGCTGCGGGTGCTGGAAGGGGTGGACGGAAAAAAGAGTCGGCTGCAGTGGAGATGCGCGGGAAAGAAGGGCGAGTAGCATTGGAAGGTAGGGATAGCTAAGAGCAGTGGGGGATAGATGGGAGGATCTGAGAGCATCGAGGAAGAAAGGGGAGCTGGGAGCAGTGAGGGGAAGGAGGGGGAGCTGGGAGCAGTGAGGAAGCTGAGGGAGCTGGGAGCATTGGGAAGGAGGTGCGTTGGAGTCAGATGTTAAGTGACGAGGTGAGGGTGGGTGGCGTGGGGTGAGATGCATAATTTGGGACAGAGATGAGTATTACAGAGTGGATGCATGGAGCAGGCTGGGATTGCTGGGTTTGTGTTGGGATGGGAAGGCCAAGAAGCATAGCGGGTTGTTGGGCACGTAAGCATCTCTTGTGACTTAGTATCCCATTTCCCTGAACCTGGACTGGATGCAGGGAAAGGAGCTCAATCACCTGACCATTATATGTAGTGGGTTCGTACAAATGTGGTTAGCCAACTTTTCGTGAATGTTGAGATTGTTGTGATCGCGAAGGGTCATGGTGCCGTATTGTGGACGGCTGGGAATCTGTTGGGCTGAAAGCCCCTTTACATCAACCTCCGAGGGTTGACTCGCTGGTGCCTCGATATGCGATGCTTCGCTTGTGTCTTGGTGTTTCGACACGACAGAGGCGCTTAGGATTATTTGTTCCCAACACTCCCCTTCGCTTCTGGAGTGTCGCTGATGGTGACGTGGCTTTGTCCAGTCAGCAGCATGCAGTACTCGAACTTCTGTTTTCCGAGCATCTTGGTTAAGTAGTCAGCTGCCATCTCGGACGTAGGACAGTAGGTTACTTCAAGTTTCCCCTTCTCGATCTCGTCTTTCACGAAGAAATATCGAAGAGCGATATGCTTTGTTCTGTTCGCGAATCCGCTTTTGTTGGCAATGCGAATCGCAGATTGGTTGTCGCAGAACAGAGTGAAGTTGGGTAACTCGGCTAACTTTGCTTCTTCCAGCAGCTCGCGAAGATAGAGTCCTTCCTTGGTGGCTGAGCAGAGTGCAACATATTCTGCTTCAGCTGACGAGAGAGTGATTAGTTCTTGCTTGCTGGATTGCCAGGAGATCGGTCCGATAGGTTCGAGGCGGTAGATGTAGCCAGTGCGGGAGCGCCTATTGTCTGAGTCGCCAGCGAGATCAGCGTCGACATAGCCGATTAATTTCGTCGGTGTAGTTGTGTTCTTGTAGTATGTCAGACCGATCGTTGAGGTGCTGACGAAGAAGTGGAGAGCGCGGTCGAGCTCCGCCAGGTGTTCTGCTTCAGGTCTTTTGAGGTAGGTGGCGAGTTGACTTGCGGAGTAGGATAGATCTGGGCGGCAGGTGACGGCTGCGAAGAGAAGGCAGCCCAACTTTCTCTGGTAGTCGCGTATCCCGGCGGATTTGAGTAGAGAGGATCCTTCATTGTGGTTTCTTGTCGTGTAGCGGTAGGGCTTAGAGATGGTGGTAGGTGTGAGCACGAAGCATTTGGCGATGGTGTCGGCGTATTTAGCAGCGTTGAGGTAGATCGCGCCTTCTTCCTCCCGAATGTTTAGGCCGAGGTACTGTGTGACGGTAGAGGAGACCGTGAGTGTGAGGTCCCTCTATAGCTCCCCTTCGAACCAGGTGGTGATGTCGTCAGTAGAGCCGATGTAGAGTAAGTCGTCTACGTAGACGATCAGCAGAATGTAGTCGGTGTCTTTGGTGAGTAGGTACATCCCTTGGTCGTGAGGCAATTGGCGGAATCCGATGCGACTGAGGCGAGCGTGAAGGTACGGTTGCCATAGCCGCGGAGCTTGCTTGATCCGGTAGAGTGATTTTAGCAGATGACAGACTTGGTTAGGTTCCCCGTGGTACCGTGTGGGAGCTCGACAAATATTTCCGCGTCGACGGGTGCGTAGAGGAACGCGTTGGTGACATCGATTTGCCGTAGCTTCTTCTTCATAGCGGGGATCGTGAGGAGGATTCGAAGTGAGGTATGTCGGCTGACCGGGGCGAATGTCTCGGTGAAGTCCCGTCCGTGCTCCTGATCGAATCCACGCACAACCCAGCGTGCTTTGAATTTCTCAATTGTGCCGTCTGCTTTCGTTTTAATGCGGAAGACCCATTTCCCAATGAGAATGGTCTTGTTCCTTGCCACACCGATGGGTACAACTTTCCAGGTGTTCTGTTCCTCCAGCGCCTTTAACTCTTTGTCCGTGGCTTCACGCCATTTTTCCGTGTGTTCCCTCCCCAGAGCCTGCTGAACCGTCGCAGGCTCTTTAGGGAGAATGTTGCCGTGGACAACGGTGACGAGGCCGAGAATCTGCAGTCTAGTCTGTGAGTAGCGGGGAAGAGTTGCGTCCTCGGAATAAGCTGCTTCATCTCCCGCTTCTGGGTTGGGTATGAAATTCGACCCTATCCGTTCTGCTTCGTTGGCGTTGACTGTCGCAGGTGTTACGTAACCGTTGTCGGCGAAGTGGTAGAAGACTTCGGCGTTGGCGCTTTTGCGAGGGTCGTCCATGGGGACGTTGATAGAGCAGAACGGGAGAGGTCCGGCTTCTTCTGATGCGTTGTCCTCATTCTGCTCGTCCCAGTCTGCTTCGTCCGCTGCTGAGGCGAAGGCTCGGTCACCACGAAAGCCACCTGTGGGATCTTCATTTTCGTGCAAGTTGGCAAGGTACGTCTGAAGCGTGAGTCGTTCGTAGAAGATTACGTCACGTGCTGCTACTGTTTCCTTGGAGTGGACGTCGAAGATTTTCCACGCGTTGTAGTTCTTTTCGATGCCGAGGTGTAGTCCCCACTGTGCGCGTTGTGAAAATCTTCCCGCTCGTGCTTCTGGGGGTCGGTACTGTACCATGCACCCGAAAACTCGTAACATTTTTGTGCTGCCATGTTTCCCTGTCCACAACAGATGCGGTGATGCGTTGTTCGGAAGTGAAGACGACGACATCAAGTTGTGTAGCATGACAGCGTGGTCCATTGCTGCACGCCACTGGTGGTTGGGTAGCCGCATGTCACGTAACAGTTTGCGCATGTTGTTCTGCAGAGTCATGTTCATTCTTTCTGCCACACCTTGCTGCTGATGGGCGTAGGGAAGAGAGAGGAGCTGCTTGATTCCCCTTTCCACCAGGTAGTGCTTGAATCGCTGAGAGGTGTATTCTCCCCGTCCGTCTGACTGGAAGCTTTTCAGTTGTGCGCCCGACTCTCTCTCTGCTACTGGTAGCCAGGCAGCGAAGGCTGCGAGTGCCATGTCGCGGCTGGGTAGGTTAGGTGCCAGACATAGCGGGTGGCGGCGTCGGTGAAGGTGATCGTGTAGTTGTATGTAACTTGTCCTGGTTCCTGATTGAACAGGATATCGTTGTACACCTTCTCGAGTGGTGCGTACACGGGTGCGCTTGGGTTGTGATGAGGAATGAACGGCCGGTGTGGTAAGTCGGCTTCGAGGCAGGTAAGGCAAGTTCCTCGTGCCCGTTGAAGTTCTCTGCCGTCGGGTAGTAGTAATGAGTCATTGTGAAGGACTCCTGCTCTTATTGTGTTGTTTAACACAGTGTTGCTTGGGTGTCCCATGCGTGCGTGCCAGATATCTTCGGAGGCGCGGTGTCCGGGTGAGCGTCGATACGCGTCGGAGTTGGAGTAGAAGCTGGCGATGAAGTTTGTGCTTCTGTGGACTTCCCATTGGGTCGGATTCAGCTGCTGTGCGGGTGTTGGTGGTGCTTCGTCAACGAGGACTGGTGTCGTTGTTCCTACTGCTGCTGACGATGTCTCTGCTGCTGCCGATGATGTTTCTGCAGCTGCCGATGTTGTCTCTGCTGCTGCCGATGTTGTCTCTGCTGCTGCGGATGATGTTTCTGCTGCTGCCGATGTTGTCTCTGCTACTGCTGATGTTGTCTCTACTGCTGCCGAATGTTGTATTGTTACTAACGCACATGTTCGTTCTGCTTCAAGAATGGTATGTGAATACCAGAAGCCTTCCGGACTGAAGTCGGGGTCGAGATCCGGCGGGTGCGTCCAAGATGTGAAGGTGACGATCCCGTCACTGTCTGCGGTGCCCAGGTCTGGAACGAAGTCGAGGACGAAGACATTGTTCTTCAGGATCGCCTTTCCGATGTAGAGGCCGCCCTTCCCGTGGTACAGCTTGAACTCCTGGGTGGTATTGTCGGCTTCCATATGTATGCCTTTCGCCATCAACTGACTGAGGCTCAGTAGGTTGTAGCCGAGTCCTTCTGCTATCAGGACTTTTGACATTTGTAGTACGACATTCGTCTCCCGTGACTGAAGTTGCACTACCCCTTGTCGTCGTGTGCGCAGGTTCTGATTATTGGCAACAGTGATGACGACTTCTCGTTGAAGTTGGTGCTCGCGTTGAACGAAACGTCCTGAAGAGCACATGTGTTGTCCGCAGCAACTGTCCAAGAACCATGTATCCTTCCCAGAAGGCTCGCTTTGGGCGATGGCGGCGTACGTCGGGTTTGGTTGGAGTGACTCGCGGCGAGGCGTACTGTTGTCGAGTTGTTCTTCTGGTGAGTAATATGGTGGTGACTCAGTTATGCATGAGTCACTCAGCCTTGCCATGCAGCTGACGATGTTTCTTTTTTCTTTTGCAGGTTGTCCCGTTGATGTTGTTGAGACGTGGACTGAGGTTGTCGGGTTTGCTTGCGTTGAATCGACTTAACTGCTTGAAGGACGAAGTTGGCGTTGTCGATTTGGGCAGTGCGTATGAGGATGCCCTGAAGTCTTGCAGATGTGGTAGAATGGAGGTACTGGCTTCAGTTGTTGCTGCCGATTGTTATTGTTGTTGTAGCGTCGCTGGGTGTGGAACGCGAACTCTGGTGCTGACGTCTTCTTTTTATGTCATTCTTCTTGCAGGTCCATGTCTTGCTGCTCAGCATGGATTTCGGCGCAGAGCGTTGCTTCGGGGATTCTCCCGTGAGCTCGGAGGATGGCCTTTGTGGCGCGCCATTGAGGACCGAGGCCACCGATGATGACTGTCACGAAGGCGTCTTCAGAGATCGACCCTCCGCATCGAAGAAGCTTGTCGCGCAATTCGCGACATCGACTGATATACGCCAGTCCTTTCTCCCCTGGTTTCATTTCAATTGTTTTCAGTTGCGCCATTAACCGACTTTAACTTACATTGTCTGTTGCTTGATACAGGCTCTTCAGGTGGTTGTACGCGAGCTTCGCGGAGTTACCGTAACCTCGGTAGGTCCTTATGTTCTGCTGTTGAGTCGGGGTGATATTTCTCAGTAGGATCGTGTACGCCATCATTGACTGATAGGTGTACTGCTGATTCTCATACTGTGTGTCGTTTGTTGGATATGGCAGGGTCCCGTCGAAGAATTCGAGTATCTGCGCGCCTTCCATCAACAGTTCAAACTCGAACGACCACGTGAAGAAATCCTTTCCATCGAAAGGTCTTGACGTCTGCATCTTTAGAACATGTGCGAACTGCGACTAAACTTGCAGTGCGTCCAGTTGTTTTTCTTGTCCAGGTGAGGGCTGTGGTTGTGGCATGAAGCTGATGGATCCGCGCTCGTACGGAGCAAAGGTAGGCTGTTGTTGCTGGTTTCCCCGTGCATATGATGAGCCGTCGAGACTCATGGGTGTTGCTCCGTTGTTGTTGCTGTTGTGTGATTGCGCAGGTCCTCCTTGCTGATGCTGCTCATAGAAGGACATGAAGGAGAAGAATTTCTCCATCATGCTTGGATCGAAGCCCACGCCTTGGTTTGCGGGTGTTTCAGTAGACCCAGCTGCCGGTCTCGTTGTTGTCCCTTCCTCTGTCTGTAGGCCAGAGGCAGGAGGTGGAGTAGGAGTAGTACCAGGAGAGCCGTTGGAGGAGCTCCTCTCCTTTCTAGTAGACATATCTCTCGGTGTATTAAGTATTGAGGAGAAATAATTTAACTCTAACTTGCTCTAATACCATGTTCGGCTGAAAGCCCCTTTAGGATCTTTGGTAGAGTTAAAGTCTGAGTAAAGTGATGCAGTTGCGGAAGCGTTTTGAGTAAAGTCCTTGAACCACCTTGCGCTAGTATGTGAGGGCAAAGTAAGTTGATTAAAGCAAAGAGATACAAGAATATATATATGAATACAGAGAATATGAAAAGACATAATTATAACTACTTTACTGTTGCGGTTCGATACAGTGCGACTCGGGCAACTGCTCAATGTCGAGTCAGTTGTGTGTCTTCCTGTCGCGCTGCTTTTGTCATGTCAAAGGTCGCTGACCTTTGACTTTCGCGTAACCTCCAGCAGTTACATCAACCTCCGAGGGTTGACTCACTGGTGCCTCGATATGCGCTGCTTCGCTCGTGTCTTGGTTTTTCGACACGACAGAGGCGCTTAGGATTATTTGTTCCCAACAGAATCAACTTTTTGGCCTCCATAGAGTTATCTGTTCTTTCGTGAATCTGTTCTCATACGGTGTTGACTGGTATGCTTGTGTGGAGTATTTGTTGGGGAAGACGCTGGGAAGTACTGTAGGTGAATGGAGAATTTCACAGAAAGTAACAGGACCAAACTCCTAAATATAACGCCGACACAAACTGTCGGTTATAGCACTTCAAAACAAAGTACATTCTGAAATCACTCATTGTAACGCATCCGCTCAAAGCGAGTACGCCCAAGGGTCTCGCAAAAGCTGACCTTCATGTTCAGGAAAAGGCAGGCAGGCAGACTGCTCCAGTTGGCTGCTGCCAGTGCCAGCGTATGGTCCGCTGACCTCAGCAGCACTTGCCTTGTCCCTCCCTCCCTCTCGCTACCAAACCGCTAACGCACCACAGACCGTATATAATCCTCCCCGTAAAAATACCGCAAGATTGGTTCCGTTTTCAGTCTTGCTCGAGCCCCAGCATTCGAACTCAGTTGCTTGCTAGGTCAACAATGTCTTCCCCTTCTGTGAATCTGATTGGATGTCCAAGCTTGGAGGAAGGGAGCTGCAGCCAATGGCTTCGTCTTGGTCCTAGTTTCTACTACTACAGTACTACACGAACTGTCAACTGTCGAAACGTTCTTGTTTCAAATGGACAGTTGTTATGGTCACGGCTGGCAGGTCATCACGTGCCTTGTGTCACATGACGGTGGCTCCTTCTCAAAAATCGTCGTCTGATGATGTTACGTGACACACCCAGTTCCATACAGATGACAGTCTACTAATACTGTACACCGTACGGTTGACTCGGTTTCTCTCCTCGTAGTGGAGGGCGTTTAATGCGGGAGTGCCGGCCTGGCAGAGGCTACAACCACAAGCCACCAGCAATGATTCCTTTCATTCCGCTCCCCTCGTTGTCGGTGCCACTTGGCCCACTTGCGTCCTCCTCGCTCGCACCTCTTCCACTGCTGCCCCCCGTCGCACACCTTCGGATGCCGCGCGACTCGAAAGCCTCGCTGCTTGCGCCTGGAAGTGCAATGAGGGGCATCTCTCTGCTGCGGCGGTCAAGACTCGGCTCTGTTGGTAAGCGGCAGAATCAAAGGCGGCCAAGTGCAACCCCAGCTGACAATCAGGCCTCGTGCATGCGGTTGCTGCTCGACCGTACTGAACCGCAAAGATCTTTCTGTCCGTGGGGCCAGGTTTTGAACCAAGATGGTCATATGCAAGATTATTGGGCTCACCTTCCTTTCAAGAGACGGTTAAAAAAATTCAAGTTAATTTCTTGCTATATTATCCTGGACTCTCGTGCCAGCTGAACCATTTTGAACACGTGGTAGTACCGCTTTCAAGAACCGCTTGGTCGCCATGCCGCATTCATCTGAAAACATTGACTCACCGCCGGTTTCGCAACCCTCGTCGCCGCTTGGAATGCAGCCATGGTCGCGAGAGGTGGGTCGCGAAAAGAGCGTTCAGAGAATCTCTCAAGCCCTCCGTTTTTCTTGTCGATGACAGAGCGATTAGAATACCAGTGCGTAGGACACGCTCTGTGTGCCTTGAACCGCGGTCTTTACTCTCACAGCTCATGATGGCAACGCTGTCATTCCCTCCCTCACTCTCACGGCAGGAGGACACGGTGCTGCTGCGCCACGCGCTGCAGTGCGGCACGAAGCAGTGGGGCGAGCTGGGGAGGAGCGGTCAGCTCAAGAGGAGCAACAAGTCGTGCTGTAACCGTTACATCTTCCTCCGAAGGTAACCCCGCATGCCGCGTGCATAAATTCTTGAACTCGGGTTTCTTGATACGCGAGAGCGTTTCGAACACACCTCAGCCTTGTCTAACGCTTCTGCTCTGTGGCCGCGTGTTGATGGCAGGAAGTTCACTCAGCAATTTCGCGAGAGCTTCCTGAGAAATCACCTGGGAGGCGCCGCGTTCCTCCAGGACGTTTCACTGGACGGAAACAGTCTGCCGTTGTTCTGTCAGGATTTCCAGCAGCAGCAGCAGCAGCAGCAGCAGCAGCAGGAGGGCGCGGGTTCAGCTGCCCTTGCGTTTGGAGGGCTGTCGTATGAGGAGTGCACGGCCGTCTTCTTTGCCCCCAACGCACGCTGCTGCCGCCAACCAGCCTCACTCAACCTCTCTTCTGTGACCAGCTCTCCTCCTCATTCCCAAGCCGCCAGCGTCTGTGCTACTGCGGCTGCTTCTATTGCCAAGTTTCCAGTATCCCATGAAGCTTCCCCCGTTGCTGCTGCCTCCAATTCTGCCGCTCGGCGTCGTGCACTGAAGCGTCCAAGGGACGACTCGCCCACGCTGGGGGCACAGCCAGCGCTGCTCGGTGGACGCGAGAGCTGGTTCGTGCCAAGGGGATTCGTGCGAGGCGGAGTTTTGCGAGGCGGGGTGGTGTGTGGCACGGAGCACGGGCATCAGTCAGTGGCAGAGCAGTTCCAGCAGCAGGGGGCGAGCAGCCTCATGCAGCAGGCAGCTGACGAAGCCCTGCTGGAGGCGCTGCTGCAGGAGGAGCATCGGCAGCAGCAGCAGGGAGGAGCGAGGAGTAGGGCGCAGCGGGTGTTGTGGCCGCGCGTTGGGTCGGAGAGTGCCCTTCCAGACGATGTGCTGCTGGGGTGCAACAGTGACGAACCTGCCTTCATCCAGCGCTCTGCTCTGTCTGCTCCTCCACCGACCCTGCCACTCGCAGCGCTGCCAGCGCCAATGCGGCCCCAGCTCGCTGCTCTGCCTGCCTCCGCTCCCTGCATTGGCGATTTCGCAGTGCAGCCAGTGGAGTGGCTCCGCGTTGGGTCAGAGAGCGCCCTTCCAGACGACGTGCTGCTGGGACTCTGCTGCGAGGACCCTGCCTCCTCGCAACGTGCTGCTCTCTCTGCTCCTGCGCCCGCCCAGCCGCTCGCAGCACTGATGCCCTCGCCGCTCACTGGTCTGCCTGGCCCCGCTTCTGGCAGCGCGACCGGGTGCCTTACAGCAATGCTTGTTGGGAGTGCGTGTGGCACACAGGAGCAAGAATACCTGGATGCTTGCATTGACGTGCACGGCAACATAACCAACACTAACAACACTGACAACTGTGGCAAGCACAGTGGCAAGGACAACGGTGCGCTCTTTCTAGACACGCCCATGGCTCACGTGCTGCTGGCTGGGAGTCTCCTCGCCATGCCCTTGGCCAGTGGACCTCACGCTGAGGGGCCTGCTGCCCCACATGCTGCCCCACGTGCTGCTGGAACAGCCCTGCCAGAGTGGGCGGTGGAGCAGGGAGGGACCGGGGAAGGAGGTGCTGAGGGGCACAGGCAGCAGCAATTTCTCGGCCAGGAGGGCATGCTTGCACAGGGGAAGCCTTGTCAGTACCTCAAGCTTGACCGCATGCTCTCCCTGCCACCGCACCAGCCACAGCTGCATTCACAGCCACCACCACATCTACTCCCAAAGCCACTCTTAAAGTTACCGACACAAGCGCCTTGGCTGTCTGCCGCGTCACAGTCACCTCCCTAGATCGTCGTTCCCGAGGCCCCGCGGATTCGCAGTGTCCAACCGCGTGCCACTGTAATTCACTCAGTGCTGATGCTGAGCTGGTAGGGATAGTCACCTGCCTGAATCACAAACCTTGGAGCATGACCGCTACTCATGTCCCGCACCGGCGCCTCCAATGGTTTGTAGACGCCCTCAACTCAACCCCAAGGGGCTCGCACATGCAAGCTCCCATACTTCCACGCCCTGTCATGCTGCTGCAGCCCTTCTCCTCTGGAGCTCTACCATCTCTCTGGTGAATGAGATACTAAAGAGAATGTTCCATAGGGTAAGGAGGGGGGGTACCAGGGTCCTCGACATCAGACATTTTTGTCTGTTTGTCTTAGTTTCCAGACGATTTTTTCCTAGTTAATCTGATTTTCAAGGAATGATTTATTTTTTCATCTGATTGAGTAGAAATGATTTTTTGTCTTCATCTGATTCATCAGAAAATTATAATTTTTGAAAGTGTTTTCACTTTCTAAAAATTTGTATTGTGATAGTGAAGCGATTGCCAACGCAGCAAAGGCAGCGTCGCATCGCTACTCGCCCTCTTTTGGCTACAAAAGAGGGGTTGGAGGCCATATGGCCTCACCCACGTTCTTCTTTTCAGATTTTAGTTTGAGTTCCGCTCAATCTCGTCCAATCTGGCGAAGACTCAGTCACTTCCACGTTTTACTGCTCCGACAACGCTTCTTGCCGACATACTTAAGCACAACATTGCTTCAATGGCGCCCGTCAACAACGTTTCTACTCGCGAAGGAAACAAGACGGCGAACACCCCGGGCGCGCAGAACTCCGGAAGTCTGCCCGGGGCAACCACGCGTCGTGCGAAACGCCCTGCCGAGGAGGCACGCGAGGACCTCGCCACTGGCGTCGAAGTCCTGTTTGGCGCGACCTCCTCGGCGCCTTCTGAGGAGCTTCCTGCCGCGCGCACTGCTTCCAAGCAGCCGCGCGACATGGCGAAAAAGACAGCCGCTGACGCGGCTGTCATCATCGCTTCGGCCGGCCAGGCCGGCCCCTCTGGCGCACGCGACAAGGAGCACGCGCCAGCGGCACCCTCGGCACCCTCGGCCCCTGCTGACGTCAGCCCCCTTGCCTTGACCACTGCGCAGGTCGAGGCACTGCTGGCGATGTTACAGCAGCAAGCACCTGTAACTGCGGGGACTTCTAACAACGACGAAGTTACAGCATCTGCAAAAAATAACAAGAAGGAAGAAAATGTCGTCGCACCTCGCCCGCCTAAGGCCGCTCGCGTCGAAAAGAACCACGCTCCGGCACCCGCCGACGAAGACAGCAACGAGTCCGACGATGCTGCTGGTGAGGCTCCTCGCTGCCGCAATCCAATTTTTTCCAATGCCCCTCGCCCCACACTCCCCTCGCTCGCTCCCTCAACCGCAACTACCACTTTCAACCGCAAGGGTGTGCGTGATCAGGCAGATGTTTTCTCTGCCATCCAAGCCCACCTCAGGCTCATGGAGCTCCAGCTGCAGCAGGGTGACGCGGAAGGAGCGCTCGCCAACGTCACTCAAATCGAAACGCTCATTAACAAGCGCTTCGAGGTGCTCTTGGTGGCGGACGAGGCGGGTTTTGAAGCGGCCGACCGCTTCCAGCTCTACCAATCGAAGAGCGTGCTCACCTCCCGCTCCTACAAGCTAGCCGTGGCAGACGTGGCAGCATCAAAGCGTGCCCGCACGAGCTATAATCGCACCGTGCGGGGTAACGGCCTCGACAACGGGGAAATCGGCAACAAGGGTGTCGGACAAGGCTCATGCCAAAACAGGGCCTTCAAGGGCACCTTCTTTCGCTGTGGCCAGCCCGGGCACATGGCAAACGCCTGCCCCATGGGGGGGCGCGGCGGACAAGGCCCCGCACCCGTGGTGTGAGGAGTAACCAAGGGCGATGCCCCTTTCCCCGCTCGCCGAAAGAGCGTAGGGGACTGCACCAGGGGGTGCACGGCTGTGGAGCAGCCTAGGGACTCAAAGAGGTCAGGGGACCCTTAGATTAAGGCCAGGGTGGCTTATGGATGGCTCTGAAATGTATTTCTTGTTATGAGAAAAAAAAATGTTTTTACTTCCTCATATTTAACCACGGGCTCTTGGTTGGAGCTGCACTTTGGAAATGAAGAGTTGGCAAGGACTTGCAAGTTGTTTTTACTTCCTCATATTAAACCACGGGCTCTTGGTTGGAGCTGCACTTTGGAAATGAAGAGTTGGCAAGCCTACTCAAGGAATGTCAAAAGGAAAAGCCACAAACAATGGCAGCAAGAAGGAAAATCAAGAGGCAAAATCACGGGCAAGCTCGCTCAAAAAAAAAAAAAAAAAAAAAAAAAAAAAAAAAAAAAAAAAAAAAAAGAGGGAGGGAAGGAGCGAGAGGGCAAGGTGACAAAGGGGTCCCAAAAGGAGGGACTGCCATGGGGCAGATCCAGAGGTGCCAAAGCTCGGCACACCCACGCCAAGAATCACAAGAAAAGGCCAAGGAGGGGGGGAGAGAGAGAAAGAGAGTGGAGGAGGTTGAATGGTACGGTGGCACACATATGCCCACGCCTACCCGACCCATCACTAAGTTGGACAAAAGGTAGCCAGCACTGAACGACGAGCTCTGGCCATCACCCCACACCGCAAAGCAAGACACGGAAGGGCGAGGGGATTCTCGCACACTACTCGTAGCATATGGTACGTAGGACCATGATCGCTATTTACTGATTAGCACACTAACGCCGTCTCCTGCATGCATCGTTTGGTACGCAACCGAGAGCAACAAATGGGTAATGAGGGCAACCGACCCATACGAGTTCGCGGTGACAGACACAACTATATTCGTAATGCAAGGCCGACTGCGCCAATCACTCCACTGGTGGTGCTCATGGTGCGATAGCAGCTTCATCTTATCCATCATTGCACGTGGCTACTGGTTCCCATGGAAGAACGAGCCCCCCACGCCCTTTGAAACGAAAAACCACGCCGGCACACAAGCACATGGTGATTTCACCCGAACCACAGTCCAGGACCTCCATCGCACGGGTGCCGCTGCAGAGGCACCCGATCGAGCCGCACTTTCATGTGTTAGCCCGCTAAACGTGGTCGAGCAACGCGAAAAATGTCGCCTCATACTGGATCTTCGCAAGGTCAACGAGCACCTGCGCGTGCCCAAGTTCAAATACGAAGGACTGCTTCGCGTGGCAGAGTTGATCAAGCCGAACAATTGGATGTTCTCCGTCGACCTCAAATTGGGGTATCACCATGTGGATATACACCCAACTTGCTGGCGATACCTTGGCTTCCAGTTCGACGGAGCATATTACTACTTCCGCTCCTTACCATTCGGGTTGGCCACAGCCCCGTTCGTCTTTACCCAACTTATCAAGCAGCTCGCTCGACGATGGCGTGCACGTGGATGGCGAGTGATCCCATACGTCGACGACATCTTAGTGCTATCCGAGTCAGCCCAACAAGCCCAATCGACATGCACCATGATTGTGCAAGACCTAAAGGACTCCGGTCTAGTGATCAACAAGAAGAAGTCCCAGCTGCTCCCCACCCAAGCACTCCGCTTCCTTGGCCTCGAGCTGGACACTCGAAGCTGCACATTCTCGGTGGGAGACGAACGTCGATCTCAACTAAAATCCACAATGGCGACGCTCATTACCGAGGGGCGTAGAGGTCGCCAAGTACTCATCCGCCACGTCGCCCGAGTCACCGGCATGCTCGCATCAATGAGCCTCGCTATGGGAGCAACTGCACGAGCCTTCAGCCACGAGCTGCTCCAAACCATCAACACCGCACCATCATGGAACTCCCGGATATCGCTATCATCAGAGGCAATTGACGAACTGGGCTTCTGGATGGAGCAATTCGACAAGTTCAATGGTGCCCCGTTCCATCAACCGCACCATTACAAGCGCACACAGTTGGGGCGCCACACTCGTCACGTTCCGCGGAGAGAGGAGCACAGCAAGCGCAAGCATGCCCTCACACTTGCCACCCACATCCAGCACCCGGTGGGAGCTGGAAGGTGTTTTGTGGTCACTACGCACCTTCATGCATCAGATCCAGGGTGGCCACACCCTAGTCCGTGTCGACAATCAAGGCGTCATGTTCATCCTACGCAAGGGCGGCTCAAGCACCACCGAGCTCACCCTCACCTGCAAAGAAATCATATCTCTTTGTACGGAACACTCGGTTTGCTTGGCGATCGAATGGATCCCTCGCGAGTTGAACACCCATGCGGACGAGCTCTTCAAGCTGCAAGACCATGATGACTACACTCTGAAACAACCGTGGTTTCGCCTCCTTGAACGACGTTGGGGGCCCCACTCCATCGACCTATTCGCAAACGCTCGCAACGCGTTGTTACCCCGCTTTTGCTCGAAGGTGCCCCATCCCAAGGCTGAAGCGGTCAACGCATTCTCGACGGATTGGGGGGGAGTGCATGTCAGAACATATAGCTTACTTGTTTCTGTAGGCTATAGTGGGGTATCCCATAAGGGGTACAACCCAATTAGGGTTCCCTATTTGTACCCACTTCATTTCATAGTCATTCACTCCCGTTCATTCAGTTTCACATGGTATAGAGCGGGTCCCTTCTAAGGACCGTTTTTTTTTGGGCCCACCCACGATCTTTTTTTTCCTGCCCGGAGCGCGCCCTATTCTCCTCGAGGCGCGCTCCCCCTAGTGCGCGTCGAGCTCCCCTTGTGGCGCCCCGAGAGTCGCGCGCGCGACTCATTTTTTTTTCGCGCGCGCGGCCCGGGCCCCACTTCGCGCGGCCCTTACAGCCGCGCCGCGCCGCCCTCTCGGCTCTGCCGCGCCGCGCCGCCCTCAAGACGGCCGCGCGGCCTCTTCGTCGCTGCGGCAGGCCCCCCCCCCCCCCGCTGCACCTCTGTCGGCCCCGCCGCCGCCTTACCTGACGGCCGCCGCCTCACCTGACGGCCCGCCGCCTCGCCCTCTGGCCCGCCACCTCACCAGACGGCCCTGCCGCCTCACCTGACGGCCCACCGTCTCACCTGCTGGCCCGCCACCTTACCTGACGGCCCCGCCGCCTCACCTGACGGCCCGCCGCCACCTTACCTGACGGCCCCACCGCCTCACCTGACGGCCCGCCGCCTCACCTACTGGCCCGCCACCTGACCTGACGGCCCCGCCGCCTCACCTGACGGCCCGCCGCCTGACCTGCTGGCCCGCCACCTCACTGACGGCCCGCCGCCTCCCCCGCTGGCCCGCCACCTGATCTGACGGCCCCGCCGCCTCACCTGACGGCTCGCCGCCTCACCTGCTGGCCTGCCACCTGACCTGACGGCCCCGCCGCCTCACCTACCGGCTCGCCACCTCACCTGCTGGCCCGCTGCACCCTGACGGCCCCACCGTCCACTGTCCCGGCCCCGCCGCTGCACCCTGACGGCCCCGCCGTCCCTTGTCCCGGCCCCGCCACTACACTGCAGCCGAGCCGCCCAGCAGCAGCCGAGCCGCCCAGCAGCTGCCGAGCCGCTCAGCAGCACCCGAGCCGCCCAGCAGCAGCCGAGCCGCCCAGCAGCAGCCGAGCCGCCCAGCAGCAGCCGAGCCGCCCGGTACCCGAGCCGCCCGAGCCGCCCGAGCCGCCCGAGCCGCCCGAGCCGCCCCACCAGCCCGAGCCGCCTGCTGCTGTCCTACCCGACTCTCCTAGCCCGGTGAGACTTTCAGCTGCTGCCATGGCCACCCCCAATGTTCTTACTTTTGACGCTGAGGGGAGGGCCATTGACTTTGCCGTCTGGATTGAAGACCTGCAGCTGTACTTACTGTGTGATGCGATAGATGAGGTCTCTCTCTTTGACTTTGTCTCTGGCGCTGTCCCTGCCCCGCCTGCTGATGCTGACTGTGCTGCTCGCTCCAAGTGGGCGACCCGCGATGCTGCTGCACGTCTTGCTGTGCGTCGCCACCTCCCTTCCTCTGAGCGTGCCCACTTTAGTCAGTGCAAGACCGCTCAGGCCTTGTACGACGCTGTAGTTGCACGCTACTCCTCCCCTTCCTCCGCTACCCTTAGCCGCCTCATGCTGCCGTTTCTCTTCCCTGACCTCGCTTCCTTTCCCACTGTTGCTGACCTAGTTACCCACCTCCGCGCTAGTGACACCCGCTACCGTGCTGCCCTTCCTGCTGAGTTCCGCGCTGCGAACCCTCCTCCCATGTACATCACTCTCTACTTTCTCGTCATCCGTCTCCCTGAGTCCCTTCGTGTCGTTAGGGACCAGTTTCTCTCTGTCTGTCCCACCACTCTCACTGTCGACCTCCTTGAGGAGTCCCTGCTAGCGGCTGAGAAGAGTATTGTCGCTGTAGGGGCCTCTCGGGGTGACCCTCGCACCCCCATCTTTGAGGGGTGTGGTCCTTCCCCCCTGCTGCCCTCTGTCGCCTCTGCCGCTGCGGCCGACCTCGCTGGTTTTGAGTCGGTCGGCGCGGCGTCTGCCCCCAGCGGCAGACGCCGCTCTGGCAAGGGCAAGGGGGGCAAGGGGGCGGGTGGAGCTAGAGGGGGCGGTGGAGGAGGAGGTGGGGGTGGAGGGGGGAGTGGGGGTGGCGGTGGGGGTGGTGGCGGGAGTGGAGGTACTAGTGGCGGCGGTGGAGGCAGAGGTGGCGGCGGAGGTGGTAGCGGAGGAGGCGGTGGGAGCGGTGGGAGCGACGGTCCTGGTGGGGGAGGTGGCGGTGGAGACGGGGGTGGCGGTGGAGGCGGGGGTGGCGGTGGAGGCGGGGGTCGGAGTGGCTCGTCCCAGCGGAGCAGCTCTGGGGGTGGTCAGCGCCAGCAGCAGCAGCAGCAGCAGCAGCAGCAGCAGCAGCCGCAGCAGCAGCAGCGCTCTCGCACCGTCCCCGGCCCTCAGCAGCTCCGTGAGTGGTACTTGCAGCGTCAGCGCGGTGGTGCGCTTGGTCCCTGCCCCTACGTTCTTCGCACCGGCGACCGTGCGGGGGAGAGGTGTGGAGGCGCCCACACAGCCCGTCGCTGCTTTGGCCGCCTGACCGACGCCTGGCGTCAGCAGTTTCCGGAGGCCGCTGAGATCCCCCGCTGGGGAGAGCTGCCTAGGGCTGGAGTAGCTATTTATGATCTTGACTTTGATGCTATTCTCTCTGCTATGTATGCTGTGACTGGTAGTGATGAGGATGACTGTTACCGGTGTTTCCCGCCCGACCCGGGCATTGGTACTGCCGCGTCAGGTACTAGTGAGGCTGCAGCTCTAGGTGCCAGTGCGTCTGTGCTCTCAGGTGCTAGTGAGTCCGCCCTCTCAGGTACTGTGTCGGCTTCGGCCTCTCACACCTTCACCCTTGACTCTGGAGCGTCTCGCTCCTTCTTTAGGGACCGCACCACTCTCACGCCGCTGAGTCGGCCGGTTGCGGTGTCCCTGGCTGACCCCTCTGGGGGACCTGTCCTGTCTCGCTTCTCCACTGTCCTCCCGTGTCCAGCGGCCCCCTCTGGCACCCTGACTGGTCTCTACCTCCCCTCGTTCTCGACGAACTTGGTGAGTGGTGCTGACCTCCAGGATGCAGGTGTCCACCAGTTCACCCCTGCTCGTCAGCGGGTGACCCACTGTACGGAGGCGGATACGGGTCGTCACCTGGCTACGTTTACACGTCGGCCAGGGTCGAGCCTGTACACACTGACCACTGCTTCTCCTCCAGGTGCTGCGTCTGGTAGAGTCCCTTCGTCTGGTCAGGTGTTTGCTGCAGCGTCCAGGTCTGGTCCTGAGTCTGCCCCCTGTTCGTGTCGTCGTCTGTCTCACGAGACCCTCCTCTGGCACCACCGCCTTGGCCACCCCTCTCTGCTTCGGCTCAGAGGCATGGCCTCGCGGGTCCTTGTGTCTGGTCTTCCCCGGTCCCTCCCTCCCCTTCCTCCGGGCCCTGGCCCTGCCTGTGTCCCCTGTGTCGAGGGGCGCCAGCGTGCTGCCCCTCACTCCTCCCAGTTTCCTCCGACAGAGGCCCCGTTGCAGACGCTTCACATGGACGTGTGGGGCCCAGCCCGCGTCCGTGGACAGGGTCAGGAGCGCTACTTCCTGCTGGTGGTTGACGACTACTCGCGTTACACCACAGTCTTCCCCTTGCGCAGCAAGGGTGAGGTCACTGAGGTGTTGATCGACTGGATCCGCGCAGCTCGTCTTCAGCTTCGGAGGAGCTTTGGCTCTGACTTCCCTGTTTTGCGTCTGCACTCGGACAGAGGCGGAGAGTTCTCCTCTGGCCTCCTGAGTGCCTACTGTCGTGTGCGAGGCATCCGTCAGACCTTCACGCTTCCGGACTCACCACAGCAGAATGGGATTGCTGAGCGCCGCATTGGCATGGTCATGGACGTCGCTCGTACGTCCATGATGCATGCGGCTGCTCCCCATTTTCTGTGGCCGTTTGCGGTCAGGTACGCTGCGCACCAGATCAACCTCCACCCCAGGGTCTCTCGACCAGAGACCTCCCCAGCCCTGCTGTGGACGGGGAAGGTTGGCGATGCGTCGGCGTTCCGGGTCTGGGGATCTCGGGCGTTTGTTCGCGACCTGTCTGCGGACAAGCTGTCCCCTCGTGCTTCTCCCTGCGTCTTCCTGGGGTTCCCCCCCGACGCCCCTGGGTGGCAGTTTTACCACCCCACCTCTCGACGTGTTCTGTCCTCCCAGGACGTCACGTTCGACGAGTCGGTACCCTACTACCGCCTCTTCCCCTACCGCACTCCGTCCCTCCCCCCGCCCCCGCTCTTCTTGGTACCAAGTCCCCCCCCGGTAGTCCCCCTCCCCCCTCAGGGTCCTGCCCCTTCAGGTGTGTCCCAGGTAGACGCGGTCGAGCCTGTCGAGGTCACTGGTGACTCTGGTGCTGCTGCGGGAGCTGAGCCTGAGGGTACGGAGTCTGGGGGTGCTGAGCCTGGGGGTACTGTGCCTGGGGGTGCTGAGCCTGGAGGTGTCGAGCCTGGGGGTGCTGTGCCTGGGGGTGCTGAGCCTGGGGGTACTGAGCCTGGGGGTGCTGAGCCTGGGGGTGCTGAGCCTGGGGGTGCTGTGCCTGGGGGTGCTGAGCCTGGGGGTGCTGAGCCTGGGGGTGCTGTGCCTGGGGGTGCTTCGTCTCGCCGAGAGCCACTCCCCCCACAGGAGCTGCGTGAGTGGTTTGCCAGGCGCTGGAGGCGTGCTGCTGGTGCTGGTGGTTCTTCGGCTGCAGAGGGTACTCTCAGAATCCCAACCACTAGACCATTGGGATAAAAGGGCTTGTTTCAGTAGCGGGTCAGTGCGCCCATAACCCCCCAGGCAATCGTGCCTGTAACCCTTCCCTAGGATCGATCGGGGATCACCAGTGGACCTCTGACACCCCCCCGCACTGGGATGCCCGAAGTGCATACACCGGGATTCGAACCCGAGACCTTCGCTCTGGATACCATCTTAGAATCCCAACCACTAGACCATTGGGATAAAAGGGCTTGTTTCAGTAGCGGGTCAGTGCGCCCATAACCCCCCAGGCAATCGTGCCTGTAACCCTTCCCTAGGATCGATCGGGGATCACCAGTGGACCTCTGACAGGTACTGCTGCCACGCGTCCTGGCGGTGCTCGTACTGTGGGTGCTGGAGCTGCTGGGTCTGAGAGTTCTCCTGGAGCTGGTCCTGCTGAGGATGTTGGCGCTGAGCCTGCGGTTGGCGGTCCGACTGACAGTGTTCCTGGTGCTGCTGCTGGAGGTTCTGGAGCTTCTGGTGTTTCTGCTGGAGGTGCTGCTGGAGTGGGTGCTCCGGACGGGGCTGCTGCTGCTGTTCCTGCTGTTTCTGGTGTCGCCGCGCGGCCCCGACCGTACTTCGTTCCGCTCCTGCAGCAGGTTCTTGGTCTTGCACCTCCTCCTGCTCCCTTAGAGGGTCCGCAGCCTGTTCGGTCACAGCCACAGCTACAGCCTGCCTCCCCTTTGCCTGCTCCTTCTCCCTACGCTGGTCCGACTGGAGGTCTTACTGAGCGTCGTGAGCCTGCGTCTCGTCCTGCGTCGCCTGTTCGTACTGAGCGCGCTAGTGGTCGTGGTTCGCGTCAGCGTCCCCCTCCTGTCCCTGGCACGCACCGGATGTCACTGCGTCCGTCCACTGCTCCTCTGCGTGCCCCTTTGCCTTCTCCTCCTGCTTCCTCTCTTCCTGCTCTTGCCGACCCTGAGTCAGACTCTCTTCGCGCTGCCAGTCCTACTGTCACGCGTCTCCTTGCTACTGCTGTCACTGACCCTTCCTTCGAGTCGTCTGCTGCGTCTGCCCTTGTCACTGAGCTTGTCGACTTTGCTGCGCGCTGTCGTCTAGACTACGCTGCTCGTCTTGTCACTGAGTCTGAGTCCGCCTGTCCTCCGTCCGTCGGGGGTGAGTGTGCCCTTGGCACGGACGTCCTTGAGGACAGGCAGGAGGAGTTCCAGTGTCTAGCCGCTGCTTCACCTCGTCTTGCGTCTGTACTGCTAGCCCCTGAGGGAGACCCGGATGCACCAGACATCCCGACTCCGCGCTCTTACGCGGAGGCGATAGAGGGTCCCTACTCCTCTCAGTGGCAGGCAGCTATGGATGCAGAGATGGCTTCCTGGAAGTCCACAGGCACCTACGTTGACGCTGTTCCCCCTCCTGGGGCGAACATCGTCAGTGGCATGTGGATTTTTAGGGTGAAGCGGCCGCCGGGTTCTCCACCTGTCTTCAAGGCGCGTTACGTGGCTCGTGGCTTCAGTCAGCGGCAGGGGGTTGACTACTTTCAGACCTTCTCCCCCACCCCGAAGATGACCACTCTTCGGGTTCTGCTGCACGTTGCTGCTCACCGTGACTACGAGCTGCACTCTCTTGACTTCAGCACTGCTTTCTTGCAGGGCAGCCTGCACGAGGAGATCTGGCTGCGTCGCCCACCTGGCTTCACTGGGTCTTTCCCTCCTGGTACCCAGTGGAGCCTCCGGCGTCCAGTCTACGGTCTCCGCCAGGCGCCACGTGAGTGGCACGACACACTGAGGACTACGCTCGCGGCACTTGGGTTTGCTCCTTCTACTGCCGACCCGTCGCTGTTTCTTCGCACCGACACCTCTCTGCCGCCGTTCTACATCCTCGTGTACGTCGACGACTTGGTCTTTGCCACAGCTGACACTGCTGGACTCGCCTACGTGAAGTCCGAGCTGCAGAAGAGACACACGTGCACTGACCTGGGTGAACTGCGCAGCTACCTTGGCTTGCAGATCACCCGGGACAGAGCACGCCGCACCATTACCCTGACTCAGTCACACATGGTGCAGCAGGTCCTTCAGCGCTTCGGCTTCACGTACTCCTCGCCTCAGGCCACTCCTCTGCCTACTCGCCACTCGCTCTCAGCTCTGCCTTCGGATGAGTCCGTAGAGTCGAGTGGCCCGTTTGCAGAGCTTGTTGGCTGCCTCATGTACCTGATGACCTGCACACGACCTGACCTCGCATACCCTCTTAGCATTCTCGCACGCTTTGTTGCTCCTGGGAGACACCGACCAGAGCACATGGCTGCAGCGAAAAGGGTGTTGCGCTACTTGTGCAGTACGTCGGGCATGGGGCTAGTGCTTGGAGGACGCAGTCCAGTGGTCCTCACTGGGCACGCAGACGCTTCTTGGGCTGACGACCAGGCTACGCAGCGGTCGTCACAGGGTTACACCTTCAGCCTAGGTTCCGGCTCTGTCTCGTGGCGGGCTACCCGCTCGTCTTCTGTTCTCGGCTCCAGTTGTGAGGCTGAGATCTACGCTGGGGCTATGGCTGCACAGGAGTTACGCTGGCTCACCTACCTGCTGACCGACCTTGGAGAGCAGCCTCGTTCTCCTCCAGTCCTGTACGTAGACAACAAGGCCATGCTGGCCTTGTGTCGAGAGCAGCGACTGGAGCACAGAACGAAGCACATTGCTCTCCGCTACTTTCTTGCTCGTGAGCTACAGCAGCGTGGACAGCTACGACTTGCGTACGTGGCCTCTGAGGCCAACACTGCTGATGTGTTCACCAAGGCACTTGCGCCTTGTGATCATCAGCGTTGTTGCACGCAGTTGGGTCTTGTGACTGTCTTGCCTCACTTGCTCTCCTCTTGACCTTGCTTGTACCTTCGCCTATATATACTCTTGCTCTTGCTTGCTTGATTCTTGTATATCTCTATATATGATCTTGCATGTAAACTGGCCTTCTGGCCTTTGAACTTGTGCTCGGAATGCGTGGTGACTTTGTGATCCACCCTGAGCTTTGCTTTGCTTTGCTTGGCTGGTCTTGTGACCCCTTGTTCTCCCCCACTTTGCCTATGGGGGTGTGTCAGAACATATAGCTTACTTGTTTCTGTAGGCTATAGTGGGGTATCCCATAAGGGGTACAACCCAATTAGGGTTCCCTATTTGTACCCACTTCATTTCATAGTCATTCACTCCCGTTCATTCAGTTTCACAGTGCACGGTTTCGCGTTCCCACCCCCCCACCTCATCCCAGCAACCCTTCGGCACGCGCAACGCACCCACGCAAAGATCACTCTTGTGATTCCACAATGGACAGGGGCTGCTTGGTGGCCCCTTGTGCAGCCATCTCCCCAGACATGGGCCAAGGGGATCACCAGCCACCTAGCACTTGCAAGCGGTAGTCAATGCCTTCACCCAGGCACACACACATCTTCGTTCTCAGGCGCTGGATTTCCAAATAGTCCCATCCTTGCATTGGCTATAAATTTCTCAATGTAATTGCATGCTCTTATTGGCGGTCATCAGCCAAGTGAGGGCCCCCTCCACCAACCAGACCTATGAACCTTACTGGCTCAAGTTCCGAGCCTTCTGCAAGAAGGTTTCGCTGAGCTACCTGCCTACCACGGACCTGACACTCGCGCTGTACCTCGTGCACGCCCTCAAGCACAAAGCCACGCTATCTGCTATCACACTAACATGCTCTGCGGTAGCCTTCGCACACAAAATGATTGGGACGGCGTGTCCCACCGACGGCCCCTTCACATCGCAAGTACGCGAGTTCGCCAAGCGCCACGCACCGCGCCCCAACCGGACCAACGATCCAGTCCCGCTTCACCAGGTCCATAGCATGGCTCAAGAGTTTCTCACATCCCACATCCCATCCGAATTTCAGAAAGGTCTCATTCCGCTCTTGATGTACACTGGGTTCCTACGCTACTCCGACCTGGTCGCGATTCAGTGGCAGGACATTCAATTCGAGGATACGGCAATGTGGGTTCTAATCCCACACTCCAAAACTGATTAGGAGAGCAAAGGAGTGTGGGTCCCAGTCGCGGCAACAGACGGGCCATACTGCCCAGTCCAAACCACCCAAAAATTCATCAAGATTGTCGGCTGTGACTCATCAACCGAAGGCCCCCTCATCCGAGTTTTCCCATGTGGCGCAAAGGCAACACCACAAGACAAATCTCCCTCATACCCCACTCTTCGGAACTGGCGTTTGGAAGCCTTCTGCAAGGTCGGGCTCGACGCAAAGCACTTGGGCACCCATTCATTTTGCAAAGGTGCAGCAACGACAGCTGCCGGAGTCGGGATCACGGATCGAATGTTCAAACGTCTAGGCCGTTGGCGCAGCGACACTTCGAAGGAGCTCTACGTCACCATCGCTCAAGACCAGCTCGTTGCAGCATCCCGGCTGATCCAGGACCCCATACGAGCCCCATCCTCCAACCAGCATCAGCTGTCTATCCAGCGACAGCGCCGTCCTCCTCTGCACATGTCTCAGCAGACCCAGATGAAATGAAGTACGATGCCTATTACAAGTTGCAATAAGCAAGCTTTCACAATATTATAATTTTTGAAAGTGTATTCACTTTCTAAAATTTTGTATTGTGATAGTAAAGCGATTGCCAACGCAGCAAAGGCAGCGTCGCATCGCTACTCGCCCTCTTTTGGCTACAAAAGAGGGGTTGGAGGCCATTTGGCCTCACTCACGTTCTTCTTTTCAGATTTTAGTTTGAGTTCCCCACCCTCCCACCCTATGTAGTGAAATTGTATGTTGTAGACCTTTGGACGAGATTGATGTACTCTTACCCAGATGAAATGAAGCACGATGCCAGATGAAATGAAGCACGATGCCTATTACAAGTTGCAATAAGCAAGCTTTCACAATTGTAATATATGTTTCGTCTGAAATCGAAACATGTTAGAGTATGGGGATTTCCCGCAGAACATGCTCTGACAGGGCAAATCTGTCGGCAAAGCGAATCTGTTGTGTTGTGTAAGGTCGAATCTCTGTTCGCAGCAAGAACGAGAAGAGTTTGTGGCTCCAAGTTGACATGGTAGTGTACTGGACAGTGCGCTGCGCTGCGCTGAGAAATAATTGTTCAAACCCCATGCGAGCACCCACCACCACTCTCACATTGGCCAAAAAGGTGACCTTCATTCTTAGGAAGAGGTAGGCATGGCAGACACCTCCACTTGGCTGACAAACGGCATGTTGGAGAATCAAGTTTCTGCCGCCCCAGCCCTTTGCACACAAGGAGCAGCAAGAGGGGGAATGTCGGCGACGGATTGAAGGCTTCACAAACAAATCAAAAAGTTTCTCAACCAATCAGATTGAAGCCGGATTCTCGATACAGTTCGGAATCGTTTTCAAGAAGAAGTGTCAACTATTTCTACAGGTCTCTACCAAACAAAATCAGCTATGATAGAGAATTCCAGAGCTTTCTTATTCATGCACCTCATGTGGTTCTCAAGTCACTCAAGGTTCATGGAATCTGAATTGTGTCTAAGTTCTCTAGGAAATTGCCTTGTCTAGCAGCCTAGTTTGAGCTATCAATCTGCATGACTGTAATGCTTAAGAAGTTGTGCCTTAGTGGGCTTGTACAATCTTGAGCATAGTGTAAGTTTTCTCTCACAAGTCCAGCAGCTCTGTTGAGCTTTTCCAGCCAAGTTTCCAGCCTTCGAGTCATCAGAGCTACTCTGTTTTACAAGTCGGCAGACTTGAGTCCTGCGCAGCGTTCGCCTAGCCCCTGAGGACGCGTCACAATTGCGGCATCGAAGAGGATTGCGGTCACAGACCGAAGCTACAAGAATCGATCTCCTCTCAGCCAGATGTGTCGCGATTGTCTTCAGGTTCGATAGCTAGCGGGGTTAGAAGCCTTTTTAAAAGTAAAAAATTCACTACGTAGGATTTTAGTGCGGTGACGGATCGATCTGGAAGGGACATCACGTTCGGATCTTAGCGTATTTTAACAAAAACGGGATACAAGACACGGCGAACTACTGTACACTCGGAAATTCGATCTCCCGCAGGATCGATAACGCAATTGTGACGCGTCCTGACAGCCTGTATCCATGCCATAAGAGGGTGTCTCAGAAGTCTGAGTCCACGTGGGTCCGGCTCGGACCTGACAGACCAGCTCAAGAACCAGCGCGTGAACCAGGGCGGACCGGGACCAGGATGCGGGGCCTGTAACGCCGTTATACCGTTTGAATGGCACTAAAACGGTGCCATTTATTTGGCCCTCCAGACCAGTCCGCGCCTGGTCCGTAAACAATAGGTGGTGAAACATTTATTTTTGCGAAATTTCTTGTTTTGTAAGTTTCGCGTGAGATTTTTTTGCAGACGAAGAAAATGGGTAACTAAATTTCAAATTCGTTGCTACTGCTGCATCTCGCAAATACTGTGCAGCCCGAAACGCGACGGATTTGCCAGACCAGTCCGTGTCTTGTCCAACGCTGGTCCGCCAAGTGTGTCCGTTGGACCAGAACCCCGGACCAGGCGTAGATTCTGATCGCGGACCAGATCCAGCAGACCCTTCACATAAGATACGTCCTAATTCCCAAGATATTATCAGCTCCTCCTTCAGTCTTGCTCGTGATGCGGCATTCAGTAGCAGTTGCCTGCCAGGGCAACGATGTCTTCCCCTTCCGCCGGTGTGTAGTGCATTTGGATTGGATGTGCGAGCTGGCCGAGAGGCCGATAGGAGCTCGCAGCTGCAGCCAGCGGCGTCGTTTGTCTATCCACTATCCGATTTCGAACGAAACGCAAACGTCTGGAAGGTTTTCACCGCTGGCCGGTGTACACGTGCCTCATATCACACAACGACCCTCCCACCCCCCCCCCCCCCCCCATTCTACATGCATGTGACAGGCCGATTTCGAGAGGATCATCAGATGCTAGTGTGCGATATATTATTAAATATCAAATCGCCACCTCCTATTGGAGGTTTTACGTCCGGAAATGTCGGACATCAAGCCACAACTAAGCGAGTGCAATGATTGCCGGTACCCCTTCTCGTCAGCCCACTTGGCCACACTTGACCTCGACATCCTTGCACGCGCATCACATCGCATCGCATCACCACCTTCCACCAGCTGCACTTCGTCGCACACCTCCTCCTCCCACGCGAGTCAGCGCGCGTTTGACGAAGAAATGTGGCGAGAAAGCATCCCTCGCATGCCAAGACGAGACGAGACGGCATCATCAAGAAGCGCACGATCAAAGCCCAGGCCTGAACGCCACACTGTGGCGAATCAGAGCCAGGGACTGAACACCTGCCCACAATGACGCCTAAGCTGTGTGCATGGGTCGGTGATGTCATTCCATCCCCTGATAGAGTCTTGCGAGACTCAAAGTCATGCTTTCGTCAGCTAGCTCCGAGCTACCAGCATGACTTGTCTGAAAACCAGCACTACTTCCACCGCTATCACGAGCAGCTCGACCGCTATTGCAACCGTTGCGCTGTGGGCTGGGCTAGTGTTAAGGGCATCTGCTGCGCCTAAAGAGCAGCCTCGATTTGGCTCAGCAAGGCGTTATAGCCGATATACCGCATTCCTCTGAAGCCGTTGACTCGCCGGCCTCGCAATCTCAATCTACAGCGCCCGGCATGCAGCCATGGTCGCCAGAGGTGGGTCGCCAGAGGTGGGTGGGTTGCCAGAGGTGGGTGGGTCGCCAGAGGTGGTCGCGGCGAGGGGTGCGTCCGGAAGATTTCAAGATCCGCCGGATTCTACGCTTGGAATGGGATTCAGAATTCACTTTTGCATTTCCCCTGTTATGTCAGCATTCACACCCCAATGCCGCTCATCATGGGAATGCCGCACTCACTCTGTCTTTCCCTCCGTTCCACACTGAGTGGGCAGGAGGACGCGGTGCTGCTGCGCCACGCGCTGCAGTGTGGCACGAAGCAGTGGGGCGAGCTGGAGAGGAGCGGTCAGCTCAAGAGGAACAACAAGTCGTGCTGTAACTGTTACATCTTCCTCCGAAGGTAACCCATGCTTCATGCCACATTTGTGATTTTCTGAATCCAGGCGTCGTGATACCCGTGAGCATTTCTAACACGCCTCAGCCTTCCATAACGCTTCTTCTCTCCCGAGGCCGTGTGCTGATGGAAGGAAGTTCACAGACCGCTTTCGCCAGAACTTCCTGCGAAAGCACCTGGGAGCTACTGCACTCCTGCAGCATATTCCATTGGATGGCCACAGCCAGGCATTGCTCTGTCAGGATCTCAAGCAGCAGCAGTCGGAGCATTCGGAGGGCGTGGGAGCAGCAGCCCTGGCGTTCGGAGGGCTGTCGTATGAGGAGTGCGTGATGGCGTTCTTCGCCCCCCATGCACCGTTGCCAACAACAATGCTCCCCAAACTCGCTGCTCTGTCTGGCTCCGCTCCCTGCATTGGGGATGGTTCCACACTGCAGCATGTGGAGTGGCCGCGCGTTGGATCGGAGAGTGCCCTTTTAGACGACATGCTCCTGAGACTATGCTGCGAGGACCCTGCCTCCGCACAACGTGCTGCTCTCTCTGCTCCTCCGCCGACGCAGCCACGCGCACCCGCTGCTCTTTGTGCCTCCACTCTCGGCAGCACGAGCAGCTGCATTTCAGCGGTGCTTGCGGGGAGTACGTGTGGCACAGAGGAGCAGGAATACGTTGATGCATGCATTGACGCGCTCTGGAACGGAAGCAACACGGACAACAATAGCAACGGCGCTGACAACAACAGCAACGGCGCTAACAACAGCAACGACGCTGACAACAACAGCAACGGCACTAACAACGGGGGCATTGACAACCATAGTGACAGGGACATGGGTGCTCTCTTTCTCAACATTCCTGTTGTTCATGTGCTGCTGAGTGGGAGTGCCCTCACCATGCCCTTGCCCAGTGGGCCTCAATCTCAGGGGCCTGCACCCCCTTGTGCTGCCGGGACAGTCGTGTCAGGGTGGGCGGTGGAGTAGGGAGTGACCGGGGAGGAAGGTCGTCAGTTACACAGGCAGCAACAGTTTCTCACCAACGTGGCTACGCTTGCACAGTGGAATGATTGTCGGCATGTAGAGTTTGAGAGCGTTATCTCTATGCCACCGCACCAGCCACAGCCACAGTTACAGCCACAGCCACAGCTACAGCCACTGCCACCAATGCCTTGGCTGATAGTGCCTGGTCAACTTTCAATGGCCCCTGGCACCACCAATGGCCTGTACACGCCGTCCAATCCAAGGGGCTCGCACATGCAAGCCCCCATACAGCCACGCCCAGTTGTGCTGCAACAGCCCTTCTCCTCCGGTGCTCTATCAGCTCTCTGCCACCCCCCTGTTGCCTCCTTAGCCCGACATGGCCTTTACTCTGGGAGCTGATGTCGCTGCTATGAATCCCATAAATGGTCGTCAGATCAGACTGGATGTGCGATGCTATACTAATCTGTTCAGAATCAACTTGCTCAATACTAGCGGGGATGGGATTAATGGTTGACCATACGATTGTTGGGCATAAGGCACATTCTTCTGACTGAACTGAGATCACAACATGTTTTGCTGACTTGCTCGCGACACTTGCTGCTAAGTGGAGCTTCTGTCGTTTTGTGTATAATACTTTGTGTATGCAATGGAAACAACTACTGTATTGCACTAAGGGACAAAAATGGTACAATGTGTGGGTAGATGGGCGCATAAGCATCCCCAGGTAATCCCATCTCATCTCCTTAGGTTTTGTTGCAGGGAAGGAGCAAGTCCACTCTTAGGCATATGGTTACTGGTGTTGTGGTGGCGATTGTGGTGAGTACATTTGTGGCCAACATACGGTATGTTACTGTGAAAGAGAGAACGAGGATGGAATGACTATGAAAGAAGTGAGTACAAATAGGAAACCCTAATTGGGTTGTACCCCCTATGGGATACCCCACTATAGCCTACACAATAGTATAAGCTATATAGTTCTGACACACCCCCATAGGCAAAGTGGGGGAGAACAAGGGGTCACAAGACCAGTCAAGCAAAGCAAAGCAAAGCTCAGGGTGGATCACAAAGTCACCACACATTCCGAGCACAAGTTCAAGGCCACATGACCAGTTCACATGCAAGATCATATATAGAGATATACAAGAGTCAAGTAAGCAAGAGTATATATAGGCGAAGGTACAAGCAAGGTCAAGAGGAGAGCAAGTGAGGCAAGACAGGCACAAGACCCAACTGCGTGCAACAACGCTGATGATCACAAGGCGCAAGTGCCTTGGTGAAGACATCAGCAGTGTTGGCCTCAGAGGCCACGTACGCAAGTCGCAACTGTCCACGCTGCTGTAGCTCACGAGCAAGAAAGTAGCGGAGAGCAATGTGCTTCGTTCTGTGCTCCAGTCTCTGCTCTCGACACAAGGCCAGCATGGCCTTGTTGTCTACGTACAGGACTGGAGGAGAACGAGGCTGCTCTCCAAGGTCGGTCAACAGGTAGGTGAGCCAGCGTAACTCCTGTGCAGCCATAGCCCCGGCGTAGATCTCAGCCTCACAACTGGAGCCGAGAACAGAAGACGAGCGGGTAGCTCGCCACGAAACAGAGCCGGAACCAAGGCTGAAGGTGTAACCCTGTGACGACCGCTGCGTAGCCTGGTCGTCAGCCCAAGAAGCGTCCGCGTGCCCAGTGAGGACCACTGGACTGCGCCCTCCAAGCACTAGCCCCATGCCCGACGTACTGCACAAGTAGCGCAACACCCTCTTCGCTGCAGCCATGTGCTCTGGTCGGTGTCTCCCAGGAGCAACATAGCGTGCGAGAATGCTAAGAGGGTATGCAAGGTCAGGTCGTGTGCAGGTCATCAGGTACATGAGGCAGCCAACAAGCTCTGCATACGGGCCACTCGACTCTACGGACTCATCCGAAGGCAGAGCTGAGAGCGAGTGGCGAGTAGGCAGAGGAGTGGCCTGAGGCGAGGAGTACGTGAAGCCGAAGCGCTGAAGGACCTGCTGCACCATGTGTGACTGAGTCAGGGTAATGGTGCGGCGTGCTCTGTCCCGGGTGATCTGCAAGCCAAGATAGCTGCGTAGTTCACCCAGGTCAGTGCACGTGTGTCTCTTCTGCAGCTCGGACTTCACGTAGGCGAGTCCAGCAGTGTCAGCTGTGGCAAAGACCAAGTCGTCGACGTACACGAGGATGTAGAACGGCGGCAGAGAGGTGTCGGTGCGCAGAAACAGCGACGGGTCGGCAGTAGAAGGAGCAAACCCAAGTGCCGCGAGCGTAGTCCTCAGTGTGTCGTGCCACTCACGTGGCGCCTGGCGGAGACCGTAGACTGGACGCCGGAGACTCCACTGGGTACCAGGAGGGAAAGACCCAGTGAAGCCAGGTGGGCGACGCAGCCAGATCTCCTCGTGCAGGCTGCCCTGCAAGAAAGCTGTGCTGAAGTCGAGAGAGTGCAGCTCGTAGTCACGGTGAGCAGCAACGTGCAGCAGGACCCGAAGAGTGGTCATCTTCGGGGTGGGGGAGAAGGTCTGAAAGTAGTCAACCCCCTGCCGCTGACTGAAGCCACGAGCCACGTAACGCGCCTTGAAGACAGGCGGAGAACCCGGCGGCCGCTTCACCCTGAAAATCCACATGCCACTGACGATGTTCGCCCCAGGGGGGGGAACAGCGTCAACGTAGGTGCCTGTGGACTTCCAGGAAGCCATCTCTGCATCCATAGCTGCCTGCCACTGAGAGGAGTAGGGACCCTCTATCGCCTCCGCGTAAGAGCGCGGAGTCGGGATGTCTGGTGCATCCGGGTCTCCCTCAGGGGCTAGCAGTACAGACGCGAGACGAGGTGAAGCGGCGGCTAGACACTGGAACTCCTCCTGCCTGTCCTCAAGGACGTCCGTGCCAAGGGCACACTCACCCCCGACGGACGGAGGACAGGCGGACTCAGACTCAGTGACAAGACGGGCAGCGTAGTCTAGACGACAGCGCGCAGCAAAGTCGACAAGCTCAGTGAGAAGGGCAGACGCAGCAGACGACTCGAAGGAAGGGTCAGTGACAGCTGTAGCAAGGAGACGCGTGACAGTAGGACTGGCAGCACGAAGGGAGTCCGACTCCGGGTCGGCAAGAGCAGGAAGAGAGGAAGCAGGAGGAGAAGGCAAAGGGGCACGCAGAGGAGCAGTGGACGGACGCAGTGACATCCGGTGCGTGCCAGGGACAGGAGGAGGACGCTGACGCGACCCGCGACCACTAGCGCGCTCAGTACGAACAGGCGACACAGGACGAGACGCAGGCTCACGACGCTCAGTAAGACCTCCAGTCGGACCAGTGTAGGGAGACGGAGCAGGCAAAGGGGAGGCAGGCTGTAGCTGTGGCTGTGACCGGACAGGCTGCGGACCCTCTAAGGGAGGAGGAGGAGGAGGCGGAAGACCAAGAACCTGCTGCAGTAGCGGAACGAAGTAAGGTCGGGGCCGCGCGGCGACACCAGAAACAGCAGGAACAGTACCAGCAGCCCCGGCAGGAGTACCCACTCCAGCAGCACCTCCAGCAGCACCACCAGGAGCTCCAGAACCTCCAGCAGCAGCACCAGGAGCACTGTCAGTCGGACCGCCAACGGCAGGCTCAGCGCCAACACCCTCAGTAGCACCAGCTCCAGGAGAACTCTCAGACCCAGCAGCTCCAGCACCCACAGTACGAGCACCGCCGGGACGCGAGGCAGCAGTACCCTCTGCAGCCGAAGAACCACCAGCACCAGCAGCACACCTCCAGCGCCTGGCAAACCACTCACGCAGCTCCTGCGGGGAGAGTGGCTCCCGGCGAGACGAAGCACCCCCAGGCACAGCACCCCCAGGCTCAGCACCCCCAGGCACAGCACCCCCAGGCTCGGCACCTCCAGGCTCAGCACCCCCAGGCTCAGCACCCCCAGGCTCAGCACCCTCAGGCTCAGCACCCCCAGGCTCAGCACCCCCAGGCCCAGCACCCCCAGGCTCAGCACCCCCAGGCCCAGCTCCCGCAGCAGCACCAGAGTCACCAGTGACCTCGACAGGCTCGACCGCGTCTACCTGGGACACACCTGAAGGGGCAGGACCCTGAGGGGGGAGGGGGACTACCGGGGGGGGACCTGGTACCAGGAAGAGCGGGGGTGGGGGGAGGGACGGAGTGCGGTAGGGGAAGAGGCGGTAGTAGGGTACCGACTCGTCGAACGTGACGTCCTGGGAGGACAGAACACGTCGAGAGGTGGGGTGGTAAAACTGCCACCCAGGGGCGTCGGGGGGGAACCCCAGGAAGACGCAGGGAGAAGCACGAGGGGACAGCTTGTCCGCAGACAGGTCGCGAACAAACGCCCGAGATCCCCAGACCCGGAACGCCGACGCATCGCCAACCTTCCCCGTCCACAGCAGGGCTGGGGAGGTCTCCGGTCGAGAGACCCTGGGGTGGAGGTTGATCTGGTGCGCAGCGTACCTGACCGCAAACGGCCACAGAAAATGGGGAGCAGCCGCATGCATCATGGACGTACGAGCGACGTCCATGACCATGCCAATGCGGCGCTCAGCAATCCCATTCTGCTGTGGTGAGTCCGGAAGCGTGAAGGTCTGACGGATGCCTCGTGCACGACAGTAGGCACTCAGGAGGCCAGAGGAGAACTCTCCGCCTCTGTCCGAGTGCAGACGCAAAACAGGGAAGTCAAAGCCAAAGCTCCTCCGAAGCTGGAGACGAGCTGCGCGGATCCAGTCGATCAACACCGCAGTGACCTCACCCTTGCTGCGCAAGGGGAAGACTGTGGTGTAACGCGAGTAGTCGTCAACCACCAGCAGGAAGTAGCGCTCCTGACCCTGTCCACGGACGCGGGCTGGGCCCCACACGTCCATGTGAAGCGTCTGCAACGGGGCCTCTGTCGGAGGAAACTGGGAGGAGTGAGGGGCAGCACGCTGGCGCCCCTCGACACAGGGGACACAGGTAGGGCCAGGGCCCGGAGGAAGGGGAGGGAGAGACCGGGGAAGACCAGACACAAGGACTCGCGAGGCCATGCCTCTGAGCCGAAGCAGAGAGGGGTGGCCAAGGCGGTGGTGCCAGAGGAGGGTCTCGTGAGACAGACGACGACACGAGCAGGGGGCAGACTCAGGACCAGACCTGGACGCTGCAGCAAACACCTGACCAGACGAAGGGACCCTACCAGACTCAGCACCTGGAGGAGAAGCAGTGGTCAGTGTGTACAGGCTCGACCCTGGCCGACGTGTAAACGTAGCCAGGTGGCGACCTGTATCCGCCTCCGTGCAGTGGGTCACCCGCTGACGAGCAGGGGTGAACTGGTGGACACCCGCATCCTGGAGGTCAGCACCACTCACCAAGTTCGTCGAGAACGAGGGGAGGGAGAGACCAGTCAGGGTGCCAGAGGGGGCCGCCAGACAAGGGAGGACAGTGGAGAAGCGAGACAGGACAGGCCCCCCAGAGGGGTCAGCCAGGGACACCGCAACCGGCCGACTCAGCGGCGTGAGAGTGGTGCGGTCCCGAAAGAAGGAGCGAGACGCTCCAGAGTCAAGGGTGAAGGTGTGAGAGGCCGAAGCCGACACAGTACCTGAGAGGGCAGACTCACCAGCACCTGAGAGCACAGACGCACTGGCACCTAGAGCAGCAGCCTCACTAGTACCTGACACGGCAGTACCAATGCCCGGGTCGGGCGGGAAACACCGGTAACAGTCATCCTCATCACTACCAGTCACAGCATACATAGCAGAGAGAATAGCATCAAAATCAAGATCATAAATAGCTACACCAGCCCTAGACAGCTCTCCCCAGCGGGGGATCTCAGCGGCCTCCGGAAACTGCTGACGCCAGGCGTCGGTCAGGCGGCCAAAGCAGCGGCGGGCTGTGTGGGCGCCTCCACACCTCTCCCCTGCACGGTCACCTGTGCGAAGAACGTAGGGGCAGGGACCAAGCGCACCACCACGCTGACGCTGCAAGTACCACTCACGGAGCTGCTGAGGGCCGGGGACGGTGCGAGAGCGCTGCTGCTGCTGTGGCTGCTGCTGCGGCTGCTGCTGTTGCTGCTGCTGCTGCTGGCGCTGACCACCCCCAGAGCTGCTCCGCTGGGACGAGCCACTCCGACCCCCGCCTCCACCGCCACCCCCGCCTCCACCGCCACCCCCGTCTCCGCCGCCACCTCCCCCACCAGGACCGTCGCTCCCACCGCTCCCACCGCCTCCTCCGCTACCACCTCCGCCGCCACCTCCGCCTCCACCGCCGCCACCAGTACCTCCACTCCCGCCACCACCCCCACCGCCACCCCCACTCCCCCCGCCACCCCCACCGCCTCCTCCACCGCCCCCTCGAGCTCCACCCGCTCCCCTGCCCCCCTTGCTCTTGCCAGAGCGGCGTCTGCCGCTGGGGGCAGACGCCGCGCCGACCGACTCAAAACCAGCGAGGTCGGCCGCAGCGGCAGAGGCGACAGAGGGCAGCAGGGGGGAAGGACCACACCCCTCAAAGATGGGGGTGCGAGGGTCACCCCGAGAGGCCCCTACAGCGACAATACTCTTCTCAGCCGCTAGCAGGGACTCCTCAAGGAGGTCGACAGTGAGAGTGGTGGGACAGACAGAGAGAAACTGGTCCCGAACGACACGAAGGGACTCAGGGAGACGGGTGACGAGAAAGTAGAGGGTGATGTACATGGGAGGAGGGTTCGCAGCGCGGAACTCAGCAGGAAGGGCAGCGCGGTAGCGGGTGTCACTAGCACGGAGGTGGGTAACAAGGTCAGCGACAGTGGGAAAGGAAGCGAGGTCAGGGAAGAGAAACGGTAGCATGAGGCGGCTAAGGGTAGCGGAGGAAGGGGAGGAGTAGCGTGCAACTACAGCGTCGTACAAGGCCTGAGCAGTCTTGCACTGACTAAAGTGGGCACGCTCAGAGGAAGGGAGGTGGCGACGCACAGCAAGACGTGCAGCAGCATCGCGGGTCGCCCACTTGGAGCGAACGGCAGAGTCAGCATCAGCAGGTGGGGCAGGAACAGCGCCAGAGACAAAGTCAAAAAGAGAGACCTCATCTATCGCATCACACAGTAAGTACAGCTGCAGGTCTTCAATCCAGACGGCAAAGTCAATGGCCCTCCCCTCAGCGTCAAAAGTAAGAACATTGGGGGTGGCCATGGCAGCAGCTGGAAGTCTCACCGGGCTGGGAGAGTCGGGTAGGTCAGCAGCAGAAGAACACAGCTCAGGAACAGCAGCACGGCGGCTCGGGCGGCTCGGGCGGCTCGGGCGGCTCGGGCGGTTCGGGCGGCTCGGGCGGCGGCTCGGTCGCAGCTCAGCGGCGGCTCGGGCGGCGGCGGCTCGGCGGCGGCTCGGCTGCTGCTGGGCGGCTGGGCGGCGGCTCGGGCGGCTCCGGCTCGGCGGCGCAGGCGGCGGCGGCTCGGCGGCGGCCCGGGCGGCGGCTCAGGCGGCGGCGGCTCGGCGGCGGCTCGGCTGCTGCTGGGCGGCTCGGCTGATGCTGGGCGGCTCGGCGGGGCCGCGGAGCAGAGGGCGGCGGTGCCGCGTAGGAGAGGGCGGCGGGGCCGCGTAGCAGAGGGCGGGGGGGCCGCGTAGCAGAGGGCGGCGGAGCCGCGTAGCAGAGGGCGGCGGGGCCGCGATCGAGGGGCGGCGGGGCCGCGTAGCAGAGGGCGGCAGGGCCGCGTAGCAGAAGGCGGCGGGGCCGCGTAGCTGAGGGCGGCAGGGCCGCGACGTAGGGCGGCGGGCGGGCCTTCGAAGTAGGGCGGCGGGCGGCCGGGACGTAGGGCGGCTGGGCCGCGACGTAGGGCGGCGGGCGGGCCGTCGAAGTAGGGCGGCGGGCGGGCCGGGACGTAGGGCGGCGGGGCCGCGACGTAGGGCGGCGGGCGGGCCGTCGAAGTAGGGCGGCGGGGCCGTCGAAGTAGGGCGGCGGGTAGGCCGCGACTTAGGGCGGCGAGGCCGCGCGATAGGGCGGCGGGGCCGCAAGGTAGGGCGGCTCGACAGGCCGCTAGGGAGGGCGACACGACGGGTCGCTAAAAAAAAAGGACGCGCGCCTCGGGGCGCGCTTCGGTGGGCCCAAGAAACAGTCCCTAGTAGGGGACCTGCTCTGATTCCATGTGAAAGAGAGAACGAGGATGGAATGACTATGAAAGAAGTGAGTACAAATAGGAAACCCTAATTGGGTTGTACCCCCTATGGGATACCCCACTATAGCCTACACAATAGTATAAGCTATATAGTTCTGACATTGTAGTGGAACTGTTGTAGTCAAGTGTTGACTCTATGCTTAGAAGAGTATTTGTTAGGGGGAGAAGCGGGCATTGTTCACAAGAAGCAGGATGTAAGGAATTTTCTCGGCATTCCTTACGGAGCCGACTACATCGCGTACAGCAACCGCCGTTGTTCGCCCGTTACTGCTAACGGAACTTCGCCGACTTCGCGCGCACTGTTTTGCCAAACCTCGCACTGCTGGCATGGCCGTATCGGCCTACGCTTCGGGACTAGCCCGAGCCTCGCTCCAGCGTAGCACTAGCAAGCTCGCACGCACCGCGTTACCGTTTTGCATGTTTCGCGTATAAATGTTCGCTCATGCCTTCGCTCACATTTTGTACTCGTTTGACACCTTAGTGCAATTCTCGCTACTTCGATTCATTGCACCCGTAACACTTGGTTATCAGAGCCCCTTTCTTTCGGACCGCGCATCTCCGCACACCAGGAAATCAACTTTTGATTTTTCACTCGAAGGGACTCACGCACCTTAGCCCCTAGGAGCCGCTGTCCTCGCGTTCTCTCGTAAACGCGTGCAGCCACGACTGCGCCTAGACTAAGACGAGCCGACGCCCTTCGTCATGGCTGAAAATATCGACGTCACCACCCTCACGCAGGAGCGTTTGAACGATCTGCTGCGACAGCTGCGCGAAAGTTCCGAGGAAATCGCGGCATTGACGGCAGAACGCTCATCGCTGCAAAATGACCTCATGAGGGCACAACAAGCACAATCTCAAGCACCTGGCACTCAGATTCAACCTGCACCCTCAACATCACAACACGGGAGTGTGGGGCAACCCGCGAGCGCGGCCAGTGATGGCGTCGTCCGCCCCGACGGAGACGACGACCACGGCACGACACACCCCAGAGCGACGCATGCGGCCCCAAGTCAGCCTCGCGTCACGATTTCGGCACCAACCCACGATTCGGGACTGCCTTCACCGATGCCGCTGAAGCCGCAGCGCCCGCCATGCTTTGACCCGACTCAACGGGGTGGTCCTACCGTTCAGGCGTGGTTGTTCACAATGAATGTCTTCTTCGACGCCAACTACGTCTCGGAGGACTCGGCGAAGATTCGATACGCCGTGTCGCTGCTGCGAGGACCCGCCATGGACTGGTGGCGCGTCATCGTCACGAAGCCGACAAACTACGCGACACTACCGACACGGGAAGGACAAACCGGACCCTGGGCGCCGTCGTATTTCGTGGAGGTGCCCCAGTATCGCACGTGGGATGCGTGGTGCGCAGGTTTGCGCGCTCGATTTGAGCCAATTGCGGCTTCGATCGCGGCGCGACAGAAGCTCCGCACTTGGCGCCAACTCGGTTCCGTCCAGGACTACACGAGCGGATTTCTGGCGCTATGCGAACAGGTGGGCTACATGCATGAGAGCGAGCGCATCGACCGCTACATCGGCGGCCTGAAGCAGGACATCGCTCAGGAAATTCAGCTTCGCGGCGTCACCGAATTTCAGGAAATTCTCGCTATGGCGGAGAAGCTCGACTTCTTTCGCCGACCGAGACCGGGGTCCTACGGAAACAACAACTGGGGACATCGGCCTCGTGGGACGAACGAAAGCGCCACGATACGCGCCGTCGCCGCAAATGCCGCTGCCGCACCGTTCAAAGGGCGCTGCTTTGCGTGCAATCGGCCGGGACATCGCAAGAGTGAATGCCCGGAAAACGCTAAGGGAAAGGGGGAAGCTGAGCAGCAGACACAGACCAAGCAGCAGGGAAACGCTGGAAGTCAGTAGCAGACGGGCCCTCTACTGACAGGTCACGCCGCTCGCCCGACCCAACCGTGTCAGAATATTATAGCTGATACATGTTTGTAGGCTATAGTGGGGTAGCACATATGGGGTACAGCTTTCTAGGGTTGTATTTGTACCCAACACTGGCTTAGTCATTTCATTCCTGTTCTCTTTTCTCACATGGTATAGAGCGAGTCCTTCCTAAGGACCGTTTGTTTAGGGCCCACCGAAGCGCGCCCCGAGGCGCGCATTTTTTTTTCGCGACCCTTCGGGTCGCCATTGCTCTCGCGGCCCCGCTGTCCCTCTGACATGGACCCGCCACCCCTGCTTGACGCGGCCCCGCCGCCTCCTCTGCAGCGGCCCCGCCGCCTCCTCTGACGCGGCCCCGCCGCCCGCTAATCGCGGCCCCGCCGCCGGCTCTGACGCGGCCCCGCCGCCGGCTCTGACGCGGCCCCGCCGCCCGCTGATCGCGGCCCGCCGCCGGCCCTGACGCGTCCCCGCCATCGGCTCTGACGTGGCCCCACCGCCGGCTCTTAGCCGGCCTCGCCGCCGGCTCCAACGCGGCCCTGCCGCCCGCCTCGACGAGGCCCCGCCGCCGGCTCTAACGCGGCCCCACCGCCGCCTCCTGATCGCGGCCCCGCCCCGGCTCTCTCGCGGCCTCGCCGCCGGCCCTCACGCGGCCCCGCCCCGGCTCTCTTGCGGCCCCGCCACCGGCTCTCTTGCGGCCCTGCCCCGGCTCTCTTACGGCCCCTGCCGCCGGCCCCAACGCGGCCCCTGCCTCGGCTCTCTTGCGGCCCTGCCGCCGGCTCTCAAGCAGCCCCGCCGCCGGCCCTCACGCGGCCCTGCCGCCGGCTCTGACGCGGCCCCGCCCCGGTTCTTTCACGCGGCCCTGCCGCCCCTCCTGCAGCAGTCGGGCAGCCGTGCAGCCGAGCCGCCCGGAAGCCGGGCCGCCCTACGCTCGAGCCGCCCTGTCGCCGAGCCGCCCGGGACCCGAGCCGCCCTGCCGCCGAGCCGCCCGGGAGCCGAGCCGCCCTGCACCCGAGCCGCCCTGCCGCCGAGCCGCCCGGGAGCCGAGCCGCTGTGCACCCGAGCCGCCCGGTCGCCGAGCCGCCTTTCTGCTGAGCTGCACGACCTGCCCTGCCTGGTGAGCACAGTCCCACTGTCACTGCGAGCTCTTTCCCTATTGCTTGCACTGCGTCGCTGTCGTCGCCATGGCTACCCCTAGTGTCCTAGCTTTTGACGCTGAGGGTCGCGCCATTGATTTTGAGGTCTGGTTAGACGACCTGCAGCTGTTCTTACAGTGCGACAGGGCTGACGGCCTTTCTCTCTTTGACCTCACCTCTGGCGCCTCTCCTGCTCCTGCTGCTGATGCTGATCCCACTGTCCGCTCTCAGTGGGCCACCCGCGATGCTGCTGCACGTCTTGCTGTGCGTCGCCACCTCCCTACCTCTGAGCGTGCGCACTTTAGTCAGTACAAGAGTGCTCAGACCTTGTACGACGCTGTAGTTGCGCGCTACTCCTCCCCTGCCACTGCTGCACTGAGCCGTCTCATGCTTCCCTACCTCTTTCCTGACCTCTCTGCCTTTCCCACTGTCGCTGACCTCATTACGCACCTCCGCACTAGTGACACTCGCTACCGCGCCGCCCTTCCTGCTGAGTTCTGCGCTAAGAACCCACCCCCCATGTACATCGCTCTCTACTACGTAGTCGCGCGCCTCCCTGACTCCCTTCGCGTCGTCAGGGACCACTTTCTCGCAGTCTGTCCCACCACCCTCGCCGTCGACCTCCTCGAGAAGGCCCTCCTCGCAGCGGAGAAGAGCATAGTCGCTGTAGGTGCTTCTCGTGGTGACCCTCGCACCCCCATCTTTGAGGGGTGCTCTCCTTCCCCCTTGCTGCCCTCTGTTGCCTCTGCTGCTGCTGCCGACCTGCTTGGTCTTGAGTCGGTCGGCGCGGCGTCTGCCCCTAGTGGGAGACGTCGCTCCAGCAAGGGCAAGGGGGGCAAGGGCGCGGGTGGAGCTGGAGGGGGCGGTGGCGGTGGCGGCGGTGGCGGCGGAGGGAGTGGGGGTGGCGGCGGGACTAGTGGCGGGGGTGGTGGTGGTGGTGGCAGCAGCGGCGGAGACGGTGGTGGTGGTGCCAGCGGTGGTGGTGGAGGCAGCGGCGGAGGTGGAGGCGGCGGAGGTGGAGGCGGTGGAGGCGGCAGCGGAGGGGGCGGTGGTGGTGGAGGAGGTGGAGCTTGTCGGGGTGGTACCCAGCAGCGTAGCGGCGGTGGTGGTGGCCAGCGCTCGCAGCGGCAGCAGCAGCAGCGCTCGCGGGACATCCCTCCGCCTCAGCAGCTTCGTGAGTGGTACGCTGGGCGTCAAAGGGGTGGGGGTGGTCCCTGCACCTACGTTCTTCGTTCCGGCGACCGCGCGGGTGAGGATTGTGGGGGTGCCCACGCCGCCCAGCGCTGCTTTGGCCGCCTGACGGACGCTTGGCGTCAGCAGTTCCCTGGGGCTACTGAGATCCCTCGCAAGGATGAGCTTCTTAGGGCTGGTGTAGCGATCTTTGATCTTGATTTTGATGCTATCCTTGCTGCTATGTATGCTGTGACTTATAGTGAGGAGAATGAGGGTTACCGGTGTTTCCAGCCCGACCCGGGCATTGGTACTGCTGCGCTAGGTGCTTGTGAGGCTGCTGCTCTAGGTGCCAGTGCGTCTGCGCTCTCAGGTACTGGTGAGACTGCGCTCTCAGGTACTGCGTCGTCCTCGTCCTCCCTCACTTTCACACTTGACTCTGGGGCTTCTCGCTCCTTCTTTCGAGACCGCACTACCCTTACGCCGCTCGACCGGCCGGTTGCAGTCTCCCTTGCTGACCCCTCTGGGGGTCCTGTCCTGTCTCACTTCTCCACTGTCCTCCCGTGTCCGGCTGCCCCTTCGGGCACCCTGTCTGGTCTGTACCTTCCCTCGTTCTCTACGAACTTGGTGAGTGGCGCGGACCTGCAGGATGTGGGGGTTCACCAGTTCACTCCTGCGAGTCAGCGGGTGACCCACTGCACGGAGGCACGCACAGGCCGACACCTGGCCACGTTCTCGCGTCGGCCGGGGTCGAGTCTCTACACCCTGACCGTTGAGTCTCCTCCTGTCCCTGCGTCTGGTCAGGTGGCTGCGTCAGGACAGGTGCTTGCTGCTGCGTCCCGGTCAGGTCCTGAGTCTGCCCCCTGTTCTTGTCGCCTCCTGTCTCACGAGACTCTCCTGTGGCACCACCGTCTTGGCCACCCCTCCTTGCCCCGTCTTCGGAGCATGGCTTCCCGTGTCCTTATCTCTGGTCTTCCCCAGTCTCTCCCTCCTCTCCCCTCAGGGCCAGGACCTTCCTGTGTCCCCTGTGTCGAGGGTCGCCTCCGGGCTATTTCCTCACTTCTCCCACTTCCCCCCGACAGAGGCTCCACTGCAGACGCTTCACATGGATGTGTGGGGCCCAGCCCCCGTCCGTGGGCAGGGTCACGAGCGCTACTTCCTGTTGGTGGTTGACGACTACTCGCGTTACACCACAGTCCTCCCCTTGCGCAGCAAGGGTGCGGTCGCTGAGGTGCTGATCGACTGGATCCGCGAGGCTCGTCTCCAGCTCAGAAAGAGCTTCGGCTCGGACTTTCCTGTTCTGCGTCTGCACTCGGACAGAGGCGGAGAGTTCTCTTCTCGCCTTCTGCGAGACTACTGTCGTGCACGGGGGATCCGCCAGACCTTCACGCTTCCGGACTCACCACAGAAAAATGGGATTGCTGAGCGCCGCATTGGCATGGTCATGGATGTCGCTCGTACATCCATGATGCATGCGGCTGCCCCCCATTTTCTGTGGCCGTTTGTGGTGAGGTACGCAGCGCATCAGCTCAACCTTCACCCCCGGGTCTCTCGGCCTGCGATGTCCCCAGTCTTGCTGTGGACGGGGAAGGTTGGCGATGCGTCTGTGTTCCGTGTCTGGGGATCTTGGGCGTTTGTCCGCGACTTGTCTGCGGACAAGCTGTCCCCTCGTGCCGCTCCCTGTGTCTTCCTTGGCTTCCCCACTGACGCCCCAGGGTGGCAGTTTTACCACCCCTCCTCTCGTCGTGTTCTGTCCTCCCAGGACGTCACGTTCGATGAGTCAGTCCCCTTCTACCGTCTCTTCCCCTACCGCACTCCTTCCCTCCCCCCTCCCCCGGACTTCCTTGTGCCGGTTCCCCCCCCGGTAGACCCCCTCCCCCCTCAGGTTCCTGCCCCCTCAGGTGTGTCCCAGGTAGACGCCGTTGACCCGGTCGAGGTTACTGGTGACTCTGGTGCTGCTGCGGGTGCTGAGCCTGGGGGTGCTGACTCTGGGGGTGCTGTGCGCGGGGGTGCTGAGCCTGGGGGTGCTCCTGCTGGGGGTGCTGGGCCTGAGGGTGCTACTGCGGAGGGTGCGGAGCCTGGGGGTGCTGAGCCGGGGGGTGCTGTGCCTGGGGGTGCTGGGTCTGGGGGTGCTGGGTCGGGAGCTGCTGAGCCTGGGGGTGCTGAGCTGGGAGCTGCTGAGCCTGGGGGTGCTGCGTCTGGAGCTGCTGAGCCTGGGGTTTCTCCTGCTGCTGCGCCTCGCCGGGAGCCCCTCTCTCCACAGGAGCTGCGCGAATGGTTCGCTCGCCGCTGGAGGCGTGCTGCTGAGTCTGGAGGTGCTACTGGAGTTGGAGCTGGAGCTTCTTCGACCGTCGAGGGTGCGGGTGCTGCCTGTCCCGGAGCTGCTGGACGTGCGGGTCCTCCTGGAGCTGGAGCTGCTGAGGGCGTTGGTGCTGAGCCTACGGCTGTTGGTCCTGCCGCTGGAGGTGTGGGTGGCGCTGGTGCTGTCGCTGAGGGTACTGGTGCTGTCCCTGCTGAGTCTGGAGCTGCCGCGCGGCCTCGGCCGTACTTCGTTCCGCTCCTGCAGCAGGATCTTGGTCTTTCTCCTCCAGTAGAGGGTCCACCGCCTGTCCAGTCGCAGTCCCTGCTGGAGCCTTCCTCTCCACTGCCTGCTCCCTCTCCTTACACTGGTCCTACTGGAGGTCTTGCTGAGCGTCGTGAGCCTGCGTCTCGTCCCGCGTCGCCTGTTCGTGCTGCTCGCGCTAGTGGTCGCAGTTCGCGTCAGCGTCCTTCTCCTGTTCCTGGCACGCACCGGATGTCTTTGCGTCCGTCCACTGCTCCTCTGCGTGCCCCTTTGCCTTCTCCTCCTGAGTCCTCTCTTCCTGCGCTTGCCGACCCTGAGTCGGACTCTCTTCGTGCTGCCAGTCCTACTGTCACGCGTCTGCTTGCTACTGTTGTCACTGACCCCTCTTTTGAGTCCACTGCTGCGTCTGCTCTAGTCGCTGAGCTCGTCGACTTTGCTACTCGCTGTCGTCTCGACTACGCTGCTAGTCTAGTTACTGAGTCTGCGTCTGTCTGTCCTCCGTCCGTCGGGGGTGAGTGTGCTCTTGGCACGGACGTCCTAGAGGACAGGCAGGAGGAGTTACAGTGTCTAGCGGCTGCTTCACCTCATCTCGCGTCTGTACTGCTTACCCCTGAGGGAGACCCGGATGCACTAGACATCCCGACTCCGCGTTCTTACGCGGAGGCCGTAGAGGGTCCCTACTCCTCTCAGTGGCAGGCAGCTATGGATGCAGAGATGGCTTCCTGGAAGTCCACAGGCACCTACGTTGACGCAGTTCCCCCTCCTGGGGCGAACATCGTCAGTGGCATGTGGATCTTCCGGGTGAAGCGGCCGCCGGGCTCTCCACCTGTCTTCAAGGCGCGGTACGTTGCTCGTGGCTTCAGTCAGCGGCAGGGAGTTGACTACTTTCAGACCTTCTCTCCCACCCCGAAGATGACCACTCTTCGGGTGCTGCTGCACATAGCCGCTCAGCGCGACTACGAGCTTCACTCTCTCGACTTCAGCACTGCGTTCCTGCAGGGTAGCCTGCACGAGGAGATCTGGCTGCGCCGTCCACCTGGCTTCACTGGGACTTTCCCTCCTGGCACCCAGTGGAGCCTCCGACGGCCAGTCTACGGTCTCCGCCAGGCACCGCGTGAGTGGCACGACACACTGAGGACTACGCTTGCGGCTGTTGGGTTTGCTCCGTCTACTGCTGACCCGTCGCTGTTCCTACGCACCGACACTTCACTGCCGCCGTTCTACATCCTCGTGTACATCGACGACTTGGTCTTTGCCACAGCGGACACTGCTGGACTCGCCTACGTGAAGTCCGAGCTACTGAAGAGACACACGTGCACAGACCTGGGTGAACTGCGCAGCTACCTTGGCTTGCAGATCACTCGGGACAGAGCACGCCGCACCATCACCTTGACTCAGTCACACATGGTGCAGCAGGTCCTTCAGCGCTTCGGCTTCACGTACTCCTCGCCTCAGGCCACTCCTCTGTCTACTCGCCACTCACTCTCAGCTCTGCCTTCGGATGAGTCCGTAGAGTCGAGTGGCCCGTACCCAGAGCTGGTTGGCTGCCTCATGTACCTGATGACCTGCACTCGACCTGACCTTGCATACCCTCTGAGCATTCTTGCACGCTATGTTGCTCCTGGGAGACACCGACCAGAGCACATGGCTGCAGCGAAGAGGGTATTGCGCTACCTGTGCAGTACGTCGGGCATGGGGCTAGTGCTTGGAGGGCGGAGTCCAGTGGTCCTTACAGGCCACGCGGACGCTTCTTGGGCTGACGACCAGGCTACGCAGCGGTCGTCACAGGGTTACACCTTCAGTCTTGGTTTCGGCTCTGTCTCTTGGCGGTCTACTCGTTCGTCTTCGGTTCTCAGCTCCAGTTGTGAGGCTGAGATCTACGCCGGGGCCATGGCTGCACAGGAGCTTCGCTGGCTCACCTAACTGCTAACTGACTTTGGAGAGCCGCCTCGTTCTCCTCCAGTGCTGTACGTAGACAACAAGGCCATGCTGGCCTTGTGTCGAGAGCAGCGCTTGGAGCACAGAACGAAGCACATTGCTCTCCGTTACTTCCTTGCTCGTGAGCTGCAGCAGCGTGGTCAGTTGCGACTTGCGTACGTGGCCTCTGAGGCCAACACTGCTGATGTGTTCACCAAGGCACTCGCGCCTTGTGACCATCAGCGCTTCTGCACCCAGCTGGGTCTTGTGCCTGTCTTGCCTCACTTGCTCTCTTCTTGACTTTACTTGTACTGTGACATATATATACCTGCTCCTGCTTGTCTAGTTTTATATATATGTCTGTACTCCTAAATGTGAACTGGCCTCTGGCCCTGCTCTTGTGCTCGGACTGTGTGGTGACTTTGTGATCCACCCTGAGCTTGCTTTGCTTTGCTTTGCTTGACTGGTCTTGTGACCCCTTGTTCTCCCCCACTTTGCCTATGGGGGTGTGTCAGAATATTATAGCTGATACATGTTTGTAGGCTATAGTGGGGTAGCTCATATGGGGTACAGCTTTCTAGGGTTGTATTTGTACCCAACACTGGCTTAGTCATTTCATTCCTGTTCTCTTTTCTCACAAACCGACCCTCACCGAGTGATTGTGCCGGTTCACGCAATCGACCACACCCGGCCGAATAAGGAGGGTACCACGGTAGACAGCCCTATACTGCTCAGTGGGAAAATTGGGATGGACTTAGTTAAAATCTTCGTAGATGGGGGAGCCAGCCACAGCCTCATTAACACTGCTACGGCACGAAAACTGCGACTGCCACTGGACAGATGCTTACCTGAGATCGACGCACGACTGGTAGACGGCACGCCACTGGCAATACGGGAACGCGTAGACCGAGTTCGGATTCGATGTGGGGGTAACTTCACATTCAGCCAGGAAATGCTCGCAACGACCCTCGACGGAACCGACATTTTACTCGGGCGTGATTGGCTGCGACGACACAATCCGCGAATCGACTGGACGACGGGTGACTGCACCGTGCGAGTGAACGGTAACAACATCGCCTTACCTCGCTGGGGATCGCCTGAGTCTTCGTCGGTGCGTGTCAATGCGATCACGATGAAACGCGCTGTAGCGGCCGGAGCTGACGTGTACGCGGTTGACATTCGGGAAGCCGAGGCAGCAGACAAGGGAGGGGATTTACAGAAACTGCTGACCGACGTACCGAGTGATCTGGCAGCACTGTTAACACGATACAGTGACATTTTCCCTGATGACTTACCGACGGGACTGCCACCTCAGCGACCGCACGATCACAGGATAGAACTGGAACCGGGGGCACAGCCAACAGTACAGCGACAGTTCCGACTGACCCAACCCGAACTAGACGAACTAAGGAAGCAGCTCGATTACCTGCTCGAGAAAGAATTCATTCGCCCTAGCTCGTCGCCCTTCGCCGCACCAATACTGTTCACACCGAAAAAGGATGGGGGATTTCGCATGTGCATAGACTACAGAGCACTGAACAGGGTTACCATCAAATCTCATTACCCCATCCCACGAGCTGACGAACTGATCGACCAACTGCGCACAGCCCGGGTTTTCTCGAAAATCGACCTCCGAGGAGGCTACCACCAAATCCGCGTCAACCCACCCGACTGTCCTAAAACTGCATTCCGAACACGCTACGGATCTTTCGAATACACTGTCATGCCATTTGGGCTGACCAACGCCCCCGCCACTTTCCAAATGACCATGAACGAAGCATTCCGCCCACTTTTAGATAAGTGCGTCATCGTTTATCTGGACGACATACTGATTTACAGCCCTGACAGAGCACAGCACTTACAAGACATCGAAGCAGTTTTTAAAATCCTGAGTGAGAACCGCCTACTGACCAAAGCATCTAAGTGTGAGTTTTTACAGGACCGCCTGGAGTTTTTGGGACATGTTATTTCAGCTGCAGAAGTGGAAATAGACCCGAAGAAAATTGCGACGATTCAGGCTTGGCACGCGCCGACCAACTTGACCGAGTTGCAGAGTTTCCTGGGGTTCGTCAACTACGTGCGCCGGTTCGTCCCCGACATGGCGAAGCTGACTGCCCCGTTGACCGACCTGCTGAGGAAGGGGGTTGAGTACACGTGGGGGGAGAAAGAGCAAGCTGCCTTCTCGGCTCTCAAAAACATTTTGTGCTCACCGCCCGTGCTTCACATCGCAGATCCACACCGTCCGTTCGAGCTCGTCACTGACGCAAGTGACATCGCTGTGGGAGCGGTACTGTTGCAGGACTTCGGGAATGGCCTCCAGCCAATCGCGTACGAGTCCCGCAAGCTACACCCGCCCGAACGCAACTACCCGATACACGACCGTGAAATGCTGGCGATCGTGCACGCGTTCAAAGTTTGGCGGTGTTACCTGACTGGCGCCGACGTGACAGTACGGACAGACCACCGTTCACTAGAGTACCTTCGCGCCCAACCGAATCTCAACCCACGACAGATTCGCTGGTTGGACTATCTTGAGTCCAATTTTCACTACACCGTCACGTACAAAAAAGGAGCATCCAACATCGCCGACGCTCTCACCCGCCCCACCGCCCAACTCCACGCCATCCTACTCGCCCAGACCAACCCACTTTTAACTGGCCTATTCACCCACGGATACCGCACCGACCCATTTTTCACGACCGGAAATTCACAGCAACTGGCAGAAGCAAAAGGAGTCTATTACGTAAAAATAGGCACCAACCGCATTTGGGTACCCGCGTACTCGCTATTGAGGGAGCTGCTACTGCAGGAGGCACACGACGGGATTACCTCAGGACATTTCGGGGTAGAAAAAACACGACAGCAACTGCAGCGGTACTATTACTGGCCGGAGCTGTTGACCGACGTACAGCAGCACGTGGGCTCGTGCCCTACGTGTCAGGTGATAAAGAGCTCAAGGAAGCGGAAGGCGGGTCAATTGCAGCCGATCCCACCGCCCGAACGCGCCTGGCAGCAAGTAACCATGGACTTCGTCACAGGGTTACCTTCGAACCCTGGGGGTAACGATGTCAGAACATTATAGCTTACTCATTTATGTAGGCTATAGTGGGGTATCCCATAGGGGGTACAACCCAGTTAGGGTTTCCTATTTGTACTCACTTCGTTCATAGTTCACCCATTCTCTCGTTCACTTCTTCTCATGGAATCAGAGCAGGTTCCCCTGTGGGAACTGTGCTTCGGGCCCACCACCTAGAACTTTTTTTCTGCCCTTGCGCCCGCCCTAGCGCCCGCCCTAGCGCCCGCCCTTTCGAGCCGCCCGTTAGCGCCGCCCGTTAGCGCCGCCCGTTAGCGCCGCCCGTGCGGCTGCCCGTTCGCGCCGCCCTTTGCGCAGCCAGTAGCGCCGCCCGTGCGGCCGCCCGTTAGCGCCGCCCGTGCGGCCGCCCGTAGCGCCGCCCGTGAGCCGCCGCCCGTAGCGCCGCCCGTGAGCCGCCGCCCGTAGCGCCGCCCGTGAGCCGCCGCCCGTCGCGCCACCCTTGAGCGCCGCCCGTGCGCCGCCGCCCGTGAGCGCCGCCCGTGACGCAGCCGCCCGTGAACCGCCGCCCGTGACGCCGCCGCCCGTGACGTCGCCGCCCGTCACGTCGCCCCCCCCCCCCCCCCGTGACGCCGCCGCCCGTCCCGCCGCCCACCCGTCACGCCGCTCGCCCGTGAGCCGGCGCTGCCCGCGAACCGCCCACCCGTGGGCCTTCAGCCCGCCCGTGAGCTGCCGACGCCGCCCGTGAGCAGCCGACGCCGCCGACGCCGCCCGTGAGCCGCCGCCGCCGCCGACTCCACCTGTGAGCCGCCGACGCCGCCGACGCCGCCCGTGAGCCGCCGACGCCGCTGCCGCTGCCGTCGCCCGTGAGCCGCCGACGCCGCCGCCGCCGCCCGTGAGCCGCCCTGGCCGCCCGCCCAGCCGCCCGTGAGCTCCCCGCGCGCCGTCCCAGCCGCGCGTGAGCCGCCACCGAGCCGCCCCAGCCGCTCGTGCCGCCGCCTGAGCCGCCCGAGCCGCCTGAGCCGCCCGCGCCGCCCTAGCCACCCGAGCCGCCCGAGCCGCCCGAGCCGCCCGAGCTGCCCGAGCCGCCCGAGCCGCCCGCGCCGCCCGAGCCGCCCGAGCCGCCCGAGCCGCCAGAGGAGCTGCACTCCTGCTCCTGTCGGACTACTGCTGCTCCTGGGCTGTGTACCTGCGCCGCTGACCTACCCGACTCTTCCTGCCCGGTGAGACTGTCAGCTGCTGTCATGGCCACCCCCAATGTCCTGGCTTTTGACGCTGAGGGTAGAGCCATTGACTTTGCAGTCTGGATTGAGGACCTGCAGCTGTACTTACTGTGTGATGCGGTCGATGAGGTCTCTCTCTTTGACTTTGTCTCTGGCGCTGTCCCTGCCCCTCCTCCTGATGCTGATTCCGCCGTTCGCTCCAAGTGGGCGACCCGCGATGCTGCTGCACGTCTTGCTGTGCGTCGCCACCTCCCTTCCTCCGAGCGTGCCCACTTTAGTCAGTGCAAGACCGCTCAGGCCTTGTACGACGCTGTAGTTGCACGCTACTCCTCCCCTTCCTCCGCTACGCTGAGCCGCCTCATGCTACCTTTTCTCTTCCCTGACCTCGCTGCCTTTCCCACTGTCGCTGACCTCATTACCCACCTCCGCGCTAGTGACGCTCGCTACCGCGCTGCCCTTCCTGCTGAGTTCCGCGCCGCCAACCCTCCTCCCATGTACATCACTCTCTACTTTCTTGTCACCCGTCTCCCTGAGTCCCTTCGTGTCGTTAGGGACCAGTTTCTCTCTGTCTGTCCCACCACCCTCACTGTCGACCTCCTTGAGGAGTCCCTGCTAGCGGCTGAGAAGAGCATCGTCGCTGTAGGGGCCTCTCGGGGTGACCCTCGCACCCCCATCTTTGAGGGGTGTTCTCCTTCCCCCCTGCTGCCCTCTGTCGCCTCTGCCGCTGCGGCCGACCTCGCTGGTTTTGAGTCGGTCGGTGCGGCGTCTGCCCCCAGCGGTAGACGCCGCTCTGGCAAGGGCAAGGGGGGCAAGGGAGCGGGTGGAGCTAGAGGAGGCAGTGGCGGAGGAGGTGGGGGTGGCGGGGGGAGTGGGGGTGGCGGTGGAGGTGGTGGCGGGAGTGGAGGTACTGGTGGAGGCGGTGGAGGCGGAGGTGGCGGCGGAGGCGGTAGCGGAGGAGGCGGGGGCGAGGGTACCAGTGGGGGCGGTGGCGGTGGAGACGGGGGCGGTGGTGGAGGCGGGAGTGGCGGTGGCGGCGGGGGTCGGAGTGGCTCGTCCCAGCGGAGCGGCTCTGGGGGTGGTCAGCGCCAGCAGCAGCAGCAGCAGCAGCAGCAGCAGCAGCAGCGCTCTCGCACCGTCCCCGCCCCTCAGCAGCTCCGTGAGTGGTACTTGCAGCGTCAGCGTGGTGGTGCGTTTGGTCCCTGCCCCTACGTTCTTCGCACCGGCGACCGTGCGGGGGAGAGGTGTGGAGGCACCCACGCAGCCCGCCGCTGCTTTGGCCGCCTGACCGACGCCTGGCGTCAGCAGTTTCCGGAGGCCGCTGAGATCCCCCGCTGGGGGGAGCTGTCTAGGGCTGGTGTAGCCATTTATGATCTTGACTTTGATGCTATTCTTTCTGCTATGTATGTTGTGACTGGTAGTGATGAGGATGACTGTTACCGGTGTTTCCCGCCCGACCCGGGCATTGGTACTGCTGCGTCAGGTACTAGTGAGGCTGCTGCTCTAGGTGCCAGTGCGTCTGTGCTCTCAGGTACTGGTGAGTCTGCCCTCTCAGGTACTGTGTCGCCTTCGGCCTCTCACACCTTCACACTTGACTCTGGAGCGTCTCGCTCCTTCTTTCGGGACCGCACTACTCTCACGCCGCTGAGTCGGCCGGTTGCGGTGTCCCTGGCTGACCCCTCTGGGGGGCCTGTCCTGTCTCGCTTCTCCACGGTACTTCCGTGTCCGGCGGCCCCCTCTGGCACCCTGTCTGGTCTCTACCTCCCCTCGTTCTGGACGAACCTGGTGAGTGGTGCTGACCTACAGGATGCGGGTGTCCACCAGTTCACTCCTGCTCGTCAGCGGGTGACCCACTGCACGGAGGCTAGCACGGGACGTCACCTGGCTACGTTTACACGTCGGCCAGGGTCGAGCCTGTACACCCTGACCACAGCTTCTCCTCCAGGTACTGAGTCAAGTAGGGTCCCTTCGTCTGGTCAGGTGTTTGCCGCAGCGTCCAGGTCTGGTCCTGAGTCTTCCCCCTGTTCGTGTCGTCGTCTGTCTCACGAGACCCTCCTCTGGCACCACCGCCTTGGCCACCCCTCTCTGCTTCGGCTCAGAGGCATGGCCTCCCGTCTTCTTGTGTCTGGTCTCCCCCGGTCTCTACCTCCCCTTCCTCAGGGCCCTGGCCCTGCCTGTGTCCCCTGTGTCGAGGGGCGCCAGCGTGCTGCCCCTCACTCCTCCCAGTTTCCTCCGACAGAGGCCCCGCTGCAGACGCTTCACATGGACGTGTGGGGCCCAGCCCGCGTCCGTGGACAGGGTCAGGAGCGCTACTTCCTACTCGTTGTTGACGACTACTCGCGCTACACCACAGTCTTCCCCTTGCGCAGCAAGGGTGAGGTTACTGAGGTGCTGATCGACTGGATCCGCGCAGCTCGTCTTCAGCTCAGGCAGAGCTTTGGCTCCGACTTTCCTGTGTTGCGTCTGCACTCTGACAGAGGCGGAGAGTTCTCCTCTGGCCTTCTACGTGCCTACTGTCGGGCGCGAGGCATCCGCCAGTCCTTCACGCTTCCGGACTCCCCACAGCAAAATGGGATTGCTGAGCGCCGCATTGGCATGGTCATGGACGTCGCCCGTACGTCCATGATGCATGCGGCTGCCCCCCATTTTCTGTGGCCGTTTGCGGTCAGGTACGCAGCGCATCAGATCAACCTCCACCCCAGGGTCTCCAGGCCGGAGACCTCCCCAGCCCTGCTGTGGACGGGGAAGGTTGGCGATGCGTCGGCGTTCCGGGTCTGGGGATCTCGGGCGTTTGTCCGCGACTTGTCTGCGGACAAGCTGTCCCCTCGCGCTGCTCCCTGCGTCTTCCTGGGGTTCCCCCCCGACGCCCCTAGGTGGCAGTTCTACCACCCCACCTCTCGACGTGTTCTGTCCTCCCAGGACGTCACGTTCGACGAGTCGGTGCCCTACTACCGCCTCTTCCCCTACCGCACTCCGTCCCTCCCCCCACCCCCGCTCTTCTTGGTACCAGGTCCCCCCCCGGTAGTCCCCCTCCCCCCTTAAGGTCCTGCCCCTTCAGGTGTGTCCCAGGTAGACGCGGTCGAGCCTGTCGAGGTCACTGGTGACTCTGGTGCTGCTGCGGGAGCTGAGCCTGGGGGTACGGGGTCTGGGGGTGCTGAGCCTGGGGGTGCGGAGTCTGGGGGTGCTGAGCTTGGGGGTGCGGAGTCTGGGGGTGCTGAGCCTGGGGGTGCTGAGCCTGGGGGTGCTGAGCCTGGAGGTGCTGAGCCTGGGGGTGCCGAGCCTGGGGGTGCTGAGCCTGGAGGTGCCGAGCCTAGGAGTGCTGAGCCTGGGAGTGCTTCGTCTCGCCGGGAGCCACTCTCCCCACAGGAGCTGCGTGAGTGGTTTGCCAGGCGCTGGAGGCGTGCTGCTGGTGCTGGTGGTTCTTCGGCTGCAGAGGGCACTGCTGCCGCGCGTCCTGGCGGTGCTCGTACTGTGGGTGCTGGAGCTGCTGGGTCTGCGAGTTCTCCTGGAGCTGGCGCTACTGAGGGTGTTGGCGCTGAGCCTGCTGCTGGCGGTCCGACTGACAGTGCTCCTGGTGCTGCTGCTGGAGGTTCTGGAGCTTCTGCTGGTGCTGCTGGAGGTGCTACTGGAGTGGGTGCTCCTGGCAAGGGTGCTGGTGCTGTTCCTGCTGTTTCTGGCGTCGCCGCGCGGCCCCGACTGTACTTCGTTCCGCTCCTGCAGCAGGTTCTTGGTCTTACACCTTCTCCTCCTCCCTTAGAGGGTCCGCAGCCTGTCCGGTCACAGCCACAGCTACAGCCTGCCTCCCCTTTGCCTGCTCCTTCTCCCTACGCTGGTCCGACTGGAGGTCTTACTGAGCGTCGTGAGCCTGCGTCTCGTCCTGCGTCGCCTGTTCGTACTGAGCGCGCTAGTGGTCGCGGGTCGCGTCAGCGTCCTCCTCCTGTCCCTGGCACGCACCGGATGTCACTGCGTCCGTCCACTGCTCCTCTGCGTGCCCCTTTGCCTTCTCCTCCTGCTTCCTCTCTTCCTGCTCTTGCCGACCCGGAGTCGGACTCTCTTCGTGCTGCCAGTCCTACTGTCACGCGTCTCCTTGCTACTGCTGTCACTGACCCTTCCTTCGAGTCGTCTGCTGCGTCTGCCCTTGTCACTGAGCTTGTCGACTTTGCTGCGCGCTGTCGTCTAGACTACGCTGCCAGTCTTGTCGCTGAGTCTGAGTCTGCCTGTCCTCCGTCCGTCGGGGGTGAGTGTGCCCTCGGCACGGACGTCCTTGAGGACAGGCAGGAGGAGTTCCAGTGTCTGGCCGCCGCTTCACCCCATCTCGCGTCTGTACTGCTAGCCCCTGAGGGAGACCCGGATGCACCAGACATCCCGACTCCGCGCTCTTACGCGGAGGCGATAGAGGGTCCCTACTCCTCTCAGTGGCAGGCAGCTATGGATGCAGAGATGGCTTCCTGGAAGTCCACAGGCACCTACGTCGACGCTGTCCCCCCTCCTGGGGCGAACATCGTCAGTGGCATGTGGATTTTCAGGGTGAAGCGGCCGCCGGGTTCTCCGCCTCTCTTCAAGGCGCGTTACGTGGCTCGTGGCTTCAGTCAGCGGCAGGGGGTTGACTACTTTCAGACCTTCTCCCCCACCCCGAAGATGACCACTCTTCGGGTTCTGCTGCACGTTGCTGCTCACCGTGACTACGAGCTGCACTCTCTCGACTTCAGCACAGCTTTCTTGCAGGGCAGTCTGCACGAGGAGATCTGGCTGCGCCGCCCACCTGGCTTCACTGGGTCTTTCCCTCCTGGTACCCAGTGGAGTCTCCGGCGTCCAGTCTACGGTCTCCGCCAGGCACCACGTGAGTGGCACGACACACTGAGGACTACGCTCGCGGCACTTGGGTTTGCTCCGTCTACTGCCGACCCGTCGCTGTTTCTGCGCACCGACACCTCTCTGCCGCCGTTCTACATCCTTGTGTACGTCGACGACTTGGTCTTTGCCACAGCTGACACTGCTGGACTCGCCTACGTGAAGTCCGAGCTGCAGAAGAGACATACGTGCACTGACCTGGGTGAACTGCGTAGCTACCTTGGCTTGCAGATCACCCGGGACAGAGCGCGCCGCACCATTACCCTGACTCAGTCACACATGGTGCAGCAGGTCCTTCAGCGCTTCGACTTCACGTACTCCTCGCCTCAGGCCACTCCTCTGCCTACTCGCCACTCGCTCTCAGCTCTGCCTTCGGATGAGTCCGTAGAGTCGAGTGGCCCGTTTGCAGAGCTTGTTGGCTGCCTCATGTACCTGATGACCTGCACACGTCCTGACCTTGCATACCCTCTTAGCATTCTAGCACGCTATGTTGCTCCTGGGAGACACCGACCAGAGCACATGGCTGCAGCGAAGAGGGTGTTGCGTTACTTGTGCAGTACGTCGGGCATGGGGCTAGTGCTTGGAGGGCGCAGTCCAGTGGTCCTCACTGGGCACGCAGACGCTTCCTGGGCTGACGACCAGGCTACGCAGCGGTCGTCACAGGGTTACACCTTCAGCCTTGGTTCCGGCTCTGTCTCGTGGCGGGCTACTCGCTCGTCTTCTGTTCTCGGCTCCAGTTGTGAGGCTGAGATCTACGCGGGGGCTATGGCTGCTCAGGAGCTTCGCTGGCTCACCTACCTGCTGACCGACCTTGGAGAGCCGCCTCGTTCTCCTCCAGTCCTGTACGTAGACAACAAGGCCATGCTGGCCTTGTGTCGAGAGCAGCGACTGGAGCACAGGACAAAGCACATTGCTCTCCGCTACTTTCTTGCTCGTGAGCTGCAGCAGCGTGGACAGTTGCGACTTGCGTACGTGGCCTCTGAGGCCAACACTGCTGATGTCTTCACCAAGACACTTGCGCCTTGTGATCATCAGCGTTGCTGCACGCAGCTGGGTCTTGTGCCTGTCTTGTCTCACTTGCTCACTTCTTGACCTTGCTTGTACCTTGACCTATATATACTCTTACTCTTGCTTGCTTGATTCTTGTATATCTCTATATATAATCTTGTATGCGAACTGGCCTTGTGGCCCTTGACCTTGTGCTCGGAATGTGTGGTGACTTTGTGATCCACCCTGAGCTTTGCTTTGCTTTGCTTGACTGGTCTTGTGACCCCCTGTTCTCCCCCACTTTGCCTATGGGGGTGTGTCAGAACATTATAGCTTACTCATTTATGTAGGCTATAGTGGGGTATCCCATAGGGGGTACAACCCAGTTAGGGTTTCCTATTTGTACTCACTTCGTTCATAGTTCACCCATTCTCTCGTTCACTTCTTCTCAAACGACGCGGTGATGGTCGTCGTGGATAGGCTGACGAAGATGGCACACTTCGCTGCGTGCAAAAAGTCGATCTCAGCCGAGGAGACCGCTCGCCTGTTCATCGCAGCCGTTGTTCGCCTGCACGGGATACCAGCAGCAATTATCAGCGACAGGGATACGAAGTTTACCAGCAACTTCTGGAAGAACCTCTGGGAGCAGTTCGGGACCAGGCTACAGTTCAGTTCGTCGTACCACCCCGAGACCGACGGCCAAACGGAGCGGACGAATCAGACGATGGAGCAGTTGATTCGTGCCACGTGCGACGACCCCACGACCTGGGAGCAGCAGCTGCCACTGATCGAGTTCGCGTACAACAACGCCACATCAGCCACGACGCAGTAGTCCCCGTTCTACCTGAACTATGGGCAAAACCCCACAGTGCCCATGACGCCGAGTCCGGACAACCCAACGCCACGTGCACAACAATTCGCCGAAGTCCTGCAAGCTGCCCGCGCCAGAGCCGCCGAAGCAATAAAAAAGGCCAACGTCATCGCTAAGCGCAACGCTGATCGCCACCGCCGCCCTGTCACGTACCAATCTGGAGATTACGTGCTGCTCGACACGCAAAATCTGCGACTGCCCGACGTACCGAAATTACGACCGCGCTACTGTGGACCATTCCAAATCAGTCACATGATTACACCCGTCACTGCACACCTACTGTTGCCAACCGACTGGTACATCAGCCCTTCGTTCCACGTCAGCCTACTTCGTCCATACATCCCGACTGTCAAACATTATATATGTTATGAATGTGTAGGCTACAGTGGGTTAGCCTATAGGGGGTACACAATTCTAGGGTTTACTACTTGTACTCATTTCACTTCTAGTTCATCCATTCCTGTTCGCTTATTCTCACATGGTATAGAGCGGGTCCTTCTACGGACCGTTTTTTTGGGCCCACCGAAGCGCCCCCCGAGGCGCGATCTTTTTTTTTTTAGCGACCCCTCGGGTCGCCATTTCCCCTGCGGCCCCGCCGCCTTCACTGACGCGGCCCCGCCGCCCTCTCTGACGGGACCCCGCCGCCGGCCCTTACGCGGCCCCGTCGCCGGCTCTCACGCGGCCCCGCAGCAGGCTCTGTCGCGGCCCCGCCCCGGCCTTTACGCGGCCCCGCCGCCTGCTCTCACGCGGCCCCGCCCCGGCTCCTTCGCGGCCCCGCCGCCTGCTCTCGCGCGGCCCCGCGCCGGCTTCTACGCGGCCCCGCCCCGGCTTTCACGCGGCCCCGCCGACGGCTTTGTCGCGGCCCCGCCCAGGCCCTTTACGCGGCCCCGCCGCCTGCTCTCACGCGGCCCCGCCCCGGCTCCTTCGCGGCCCCGCCGCCTGCTCTCGCGCGGCCCCGCCCCGGCTTCTACGCGGCCCCGCCCCGGCTTTCACGCGGCCCCGCCCCGGCTTTCACGCGGCCCCGCCGACGGCTTTGTCGCGGCCCCGCCCAGGCCCTTTACGCGGCCCCGCCGCCTGCTCTCACGCGGCCCCGCCCCGGCTCCTTCGCGGCCCCGCCGCCTGCTTTCGCGCGGCCCCGCCCCGGCTTCTACGCGGCCCCGCCCCAGCTTTCACGCGGCCCCGCCGACGGCTCTGTCGCGGCCCCGCCCAGGCCCTTACGCGGCCCCGCCGCCTGCCCCCGTCGCGGCCCGGTCACCTCCTGACGGCCCCGCCGTCCCTTCGTGACGGCTCCGCCGTCCCTTCGTGACGGCTCCGCCGTCCCTTCCTGACGGCCCCGCCGTCCCCTCCTGACGGCTCCTGCCGTCCCCTTCTACCGGCCCCGCAACTGCACCTGCTGGCCCCGCCGCTGCACCTACCGGCCCCCACCACCCACCCCCCCTTTTCCCGTCGCCTGTCGAGGCGACCTGAGGGGGCCGCCCAGCAGAGGGGTGGCAGGTGTGTGGCCTCCCCTGCTTCTCCTCCTCCTTCGTCTCCCGCTGCAGCAGCCGAGCCGCTCACCTGCAGCAGCCGAGCCGCCCCACCGCCGAGCCGCCCTGCACCCGAGCCGCCCAGCAGCCGAGCCGCCCTGCCGCCGAGCCGCCGGGTCGCTGAGCTGCTGAGCTGCAGTTGCTGCCGAGCCGCCCTGCCTCAGAGCCGCCGAGTCACCGAGCTGCTGAGCTGCAGTTGCTGCCGAGCCGCCTTGCCGCCGAGCCGCCCGAGTCGCCCGAGCCGCCGAGCCGCCGAGCTGCCGAGCCGCTGAGTCGCCGAGCCTACTCTTCCCACCACTGGTGAGCTCTTGCCCTGCTTGCACGCTGCGCGTCGCCTGCTTGCCTGCCTGCCTGCCTTTTGGCTTGCCTGGCTGCCTGCCTCCCTGCTGCTAGTCCTGCTCCTGCTTCTACTTGCGGAGCCGAATGCAGCCCCAGCGACGCCGGCGTGAGTCCCTCACGCCCCAGCAGCTGCGTGAGTGGTACGCTGGTTGGGGCTGTAGGGGTGGCGACGCTACTCCTACTACCACTCCTGCTGCTTCTACTCGTGGTGGCGGCCAGATGCAGCTCCCGCGACCCTCTCGCGTGTCTCTCACGCCTCGCCAGCTTCGTGAGTGGTACGCTCAGAGTGGAGGGTCTCTCAGTGCTGTTCGCTGCTCTTACGTGATTCGCACTGGTACTCGGACTGGTCAGCCTTGTGGGACACGTAGTCATACACCGTCCCGCTGCTTCGCCCGTCTGAGCGACGCCTGGCGTACCGTGTTTGGCGACGAGGCTGAGCTTCCCGACTGGGTGGAGTTGCTTAGGCAAAGGGTAGATATATATGCTCTTGACTATGATGCTATGCTCACTGCCATGTATGCATTGCCTACTAGTGCTGACCGTGCCGGTCACCTGTGCGTCCCGCCTGACCCAGGTATAGGACCTGCTGCTCTAGCTACTGGTGAGGCTGCTGCTCTGGGTGCTAGTGAGTCTCCTGCTCCAGGTACAGGTGCGGCTGCTGCTCTAGGTGCTAGTGAGTCTGCTTCCTCAGGTGCGGGTGAGGCTGCGCTCTCAGGTACCGCGTTGGCTTCGGCCTCTCTCACCTTTACACTTGACTCTGGGGCTTCTCGCTCCTTCTTTCGGGACCGCACCACACTCACGCCGCTTGGTCGGCCGGTTGCTGTCTCCCTGGCTGACCCCTCTGGGGGTCCTGTCCTCGCTCACTTCTCCACTGTCCTCCCGTGTCCGGCTGCCCCCTCGGGCACCCTCTCTGGCCTGTACCTCCCCTCGTTCTCGACGAACTTGGTGAGTGGTGCAGACCTACAGGATGCGGGGGTTCACCAGTTCACTCCTGCGAGTCAGCGGGTGACCCACTGCACGGACGCACGCACAGGCCGGCACCTGGCCACGTTCTCGCGTCGGCCGGGGTCGAGCCTCTACACCCTGACCACTGAGTCTCCTCCTGTCCCCGCGTCCGGTCAGGTAGCAGCGTCGGGTCAGGTGTTTGTTGCTGCGTCCAGGTCTGGTCCTGAGTCTGCCCCCTGCTCGTGTCGCCTCCTGTCTCACGAGACTCTTCTGTGGCACCACCGTCTAGGCCACCCCTCCTTGCCCCGTCTTCGGGGCATGGCTTCCCGTGTCCTTGTCTCTGGTCTTCCCCAGTCTCTCCCTCCCCTTCCTTCGGGACCAGGACCTTCCTGTGTCCCCTGTGTCGAGGGGCGCCTCAGGGCTGCTCCTAACTCCTCCCAGTTTCCCCCGACAGAGGCTCCTCTGCAGACGCTTCACATGGACGTGTGGGGCCCGGCCCCCGTCCGTGGGCAGGGTCACGAGCGCTACTTCCTGTTGGTGGTTGACGACTACTCGCGTTACACCTCAGTCTTCCCCTTGCGCAGCAAGGGTGCTGTCACTGAGGTGCTGATCGACTGGATCCGCGAGGCTCGTCTCCAGCTCAGGAGGAGCTTCGGCTCGGACTTTCCTGTTCTGCGTCTGCACTCTGACCGAGGTGGGGAGTTCTCCTCTCGCCTTCTGCGAGACTACTGTCGTGCACAGGGGATCCGCCAGACCTTTACGCTTCCGGACTCTCCACAGCAAAATGGGATTGCTGAGCGCCGCATTGGCATGGTCATGGATGTCGCTCGTACGTCCATGATGCATGCGGCTGCCCCCCATTTTCTGTGGCCGTTTGCGGTTCGGTACGCGGCGCATCAGCTCAACCTTCACCCCAGGGTCTCTCGGCCCGCGATGTCCCCAGTGTTACTGTGGACGGGGAAGGTCGGCGATGCGTCTGCATTCCGTGTCTGGGGATCTCGGGCGTTTGTCCGCGACTTGTCTGCGGACAAGCTGTCCCCCCGTACTGCTCCCTGTGTCTTCCTTGGCTTCCCCCCTGACGCTCCAGGGTGGCAGTTCTACCACCCCTCCTCTCGTCGTGTTCTGTCCTCCCAGGACGTCACGTTCGACGAGTCAGTCCCCTTCTACCGCCTCTTCCCCTACCGTACTCCTTCCCTTCCCCCCCCACCGGACTTCCTGGTACCAGTTCCCCCCCCGGTAGACCCCCTCCCCCCTCAGGTTCCTGCCCCTTCAGGTGTGTCCCAGGTAGACACGGTCGAGCCAGTCGAGGTTGCTGCTGAGTCTGGTCCTGCTGCGGGTGCTGAGCCTGGGGGTGCTGCTGCTGGGGGTGCTGAGCCTGGGGGTGCTGAGCCTGGGGGTGCGAGGCCGGGGGGTGCTGAGTCTGGGGGTGCTGAGCCGGGGGGTGCTGAGCCGGAGGGTGCTACGTCAGGAGCTGCTGAGCCTGGAGGTGCTGGGCCTGGAGGTGCGGAGCCTGCTCCTGCTGGACCTGGGGGCTCTCCGGTTCTTCCGTCTCGGCGGGAGCCGCTCTCTCCACAGGAGCTGCGCGAGTGGTTTGCTCGCCGGTGGAGGCGTGCTGCTGGAGCTGGAGCTTCTTCGCCTGCTGAGGGTGCTGCCGGTCCCGGAGCTGCTGGGCCTGCGGGTCCTACTGGAGCTGGAGCTACTGAGTCTGGGGGTGCTGAGTCTGGAGCTGCTGAGCCTGGAGGTGCTGAGTCTGGAGCGGCTCTGCCTGGGGGTGCTGAGTCTGGAGCTGCTGAGCCTGGGGTTTCTCCTGCTGCTGCGTCTCGCCGGGAGCCCCTCTCTCCACAGGAGCTGCGTGAGTGGTTTGCTCGCCGCTGGAGGAGTGCTGCTGGAGCTAAAGCTTCGTCGACCGTCGAGGGTGCTGGTGCTGCCGGTCCCGGAGCTGCTGGGCCTGCGGGTCCTACTGGAGCTGGAGCTGCTAAGGGTGTTGGTGCTGAGACTACTGCTGTCTGTCCTGGCAGTGGTTCTGCTGCTGGTGCTGCTGGAGGTCCTGCCGCTGGAGGTGTTGGTGGCGCTGGTGCTGTCGCTGAGGGTGCTGGTGCTGTCCCTGCTGAGTCTGGAGCTGCCGCGCGGCCTCGGCCGTACTTCGTTCCGCTCCTACAGCAGGTTCTTGGTCTTTCTCCTTCGGTAGAGTGTCCACAGCCTGTCCAGTCGCAGTCACTGTTGGAGCCTTCCTCTCCTCTGCCTGCTCCCTCTCCTTACACTGGTCCTACTGGAGGTCTTGCTGAGCGTCGTGAGCCTGCGTCTCGTCCCGCGTCGCCTGTTCGTGCTGCTCGCGCTAGTGGTCGCGGTTCGCGTCAGCGTCCTCCTCCTATCCCTGGCACGCACCGGATGTCTCTGCGTCCGTCCACTGCTCCTCTGCGTGCCCCTTTGCCTTCTCCTCCTGAGTCCTCTCTTCCTGCGCTTGCCGACCCTGAGTCGGACTCTCTTCGCGCTGCCAGTCCTACTGTCACGCGTCTGCTTGCTACTGTCGTCACTGACCCCTCTTTTGAGTCCACTGCTGCGTCTGCTCTAGTCGCTGAGCTCGTTGACTTTGCTGCTCGCTGTCGTCTCGACTACGCTGCTGGTGTTGTTGCTGAGTCTGCGTCTGTCTGTCCTCCGTCCGTCGGGGGTGAGTGTGCTCTTGGCACGGACGTCCTAGAGGACAGGCAGGAGGAGTTACAGTGTCTAGCGGCTGCTTCACCTCATCTCGCGTCTGTACTGCTTGCCCCTGAGGGAGACCCGGATGCACTAGACATCCCGACTCCGCGTTCTTACGCGGAGGCCGTAGAGGGTCCCTACTCCTCTCAGTGGCAGGCAGCTATGGATGCAGAGATGGCTTCCTGGAAGTCCACAGGCACCTACGTTGACGCGGTTCCCCCTCCTGGGGCGAACATCGTCAGTGGCATGTGGATCTTCAGGGTGAAGCGGCCGCCGGGCTCTCCACCTGTCTTCAAGGCGCGGTACGTTGCTCGTGGCTTCAGTCAGCGGCAGGGAGTTGACTACTTTCAGACCTTCTCTCCCACCCCGAAGATGACCACTCTTCGGGTGCTGCTGCACATAGCCGCTCAGCGCGACTACGAGCTTCACTCTCTCGACTTCAGCACTGCGTTCCTGCAGGGTAGCCTGCACGAGGAGATCTGGCTGCGCCGTCCACCTGGCTTCACTGGGACTTTCCCTCCTGGCACCCAGTGGAGCCTCCGACGGCCAGTCTACGGTCTCCGCCAGGCACCGCGTGAGTGGCACGACACACTGAGGACTACGCTTGCGGCTCTTGGGTTTGCTCCTTCTACTGCCGACCCGTCGCTGTTTCTGCGCACCGACACTTCACTGCCGCCGTTCTACATCCTCGTGTACGTCGACGACTTGGTCTTTGCCACAGCGGACACTGCTGGACTCGCCTACGTGAAGTCCGAACTGCTGAAGAGACACACGTGCACAGACCTGGGTGAACTGCGCAGCTACCTTGGCTTGCAGATCACTCGGGACAGAGCACGCCGCACCATTACCTTGACTCAGTCACACATGGTGCAGCAGGTCCTTCAGCGCTTCGGCTTCACGTACTCCTCGCCTCAGGCCACTCCTCTGCCTACTCGCCACTCACTCTCAGCTCTGCCTTCGGATGAGTCCGTAGAGTCGAGTGGTCCGTATGCAGAGCTTGTTGGCTGCCTCATGTACCTGATGACCTGCACACGACCTGACCTTGCATACCCTCTGAGCATTCTTGCACGCTATGTTGCTCCTGGGAGACACAGACCAGAGCACATGGCTGCAGCGAAGAGGGTATTGCGCTACCTGTGCAGTACGTCGGGCATGGGGCTTGTGCTTGGAGGGCGGAGTCCAGTGGTCCTTACCGGCCACGCGGACGCTTCTTGGGCTGACGACCAGGCTACGCAGCGGTCGTCACAGGGTTACACCTTCAGCCTTGGTTCCGGCTCTGTCTCGTGGCGGTCTACTCGCTCGTCTTCGGTTCTCGGCTCCAGTTGTGAGGCTGAGATCTACGCCGGGGCCATGGCTGCACAGGAGCTTCGCTGGCTCACCTACCTGCTGACTGACCTTGGAGAGCCGCCTCGTTCTCCTCCAGTGCTGTACGTAGACAACAAGGCCATGCTGGCCTTGTGTCGAGAGCAGCGCTTGGAGCACAGAACGAAGCACATTGCTCTCCGCTACTTCCTTGCTCGTGAGCTGCAGCAGCGTGATCAGTTGCGACTTGCGTACGTGGCCTCTGAGGCCAACACTGCTGATGTGTTCACCAAGGCACTCGCGCCTTGTGATCATCAGCGCTTTTGCACCCAGCTGGGTCTTGTGTCTGTCTTGCCTCACTTGCTCTCCTCTTGACTTTACTTGTACTGTGACATATATATATACCTGCTCTTGCTTGTCTAGTTTTATATATATGTCTGTACTCCTGCATGTGAACTGGCCTCTGGCCCTGCTCTTGTGCTCGGACTGTGTGGTGACTTTGTGATCCACCCTGAGCTTGCTTTGCTTTGCTTGACTGGTCTTGTGACCCCTTGTTCTCCCCCACTTTGCCTATGGGGGTGTGTCAAACATTATATATGTTATGCTTGTGTAGGCTACAGTGGGTTAGCCGATAGGGGGTACACAATTCTAGGGTTTACTACTTGTACTCATTTCACTTCTAGTTCATCCATTCCTGTTCGCTTATTCTCACACCGACCACAAGTCAACTGCCGCGTTGCCGCCCACAATCAATGACTCGCCCTGCATCGGAGCCGATCATCGAGCCCGAAAGAATCCTGAGCCATCGGATCCGCCACCCCACGGGAATCAGGAGGATTGAATTCCTCGTTCGCTGGAAGGACCGCACGCCAACTGAAGATAGCTGGGTACCCCTGACCAACATTGAAAAACACCCTGCCCTGCAAGTGTACCTGAGGAGCCGGGGATTCCGCGATATACACGCACTCGCGTAACGGAGGGGGCTTCTTAAGGGGGGGGGGTAGTGTAAGGAATTTTCTCGGCATTCCTTACGGAGCCGACTACATCGCGTACAGCAACCGCCGTTGTTCGCCCGTTACTGCTAACGGAACTTCGCCGACTTCGCGCGCACTGTTTTGCCAAACCTCGCACTGCTGGCATGGCCGTATCGGCCTACGCTTCGGGACTAGCCCGAGCCTCGCTCCAGCGTAGCACTAGCAAGCTCGCACGCACCGCGTTACCGTTTTGCATGTTTCGCGTATAAATGTTCGCTCATGCCTTCGCTCACATTTTGTACTCGTTTGACACCTTAGTGCAATTCTCGCTACTTCGATTCATTGCACCCGTAACACAGGACCACACATACGTATTTAGCACAACTTGAGATGCATTTTGAAATGAATGATTATTTCGAACCCACGCGAGTACACCCACACGCGTTTGGGCACAAGGCGACCCTCAAGTTCAGGAAGAGGCAGACACACATCTCCACCTGACCACACCGTCAAGAGTGACAGTTGCCCAGCCCATAAACTGCTATTGCACGCCACAACAGTTGCCCAACCCTCAAGATAGTATCCGTTCCGCTTTCAGCCTTGCCCTTGATGCGGCATTCAGCAGCAGTTGCTTGCTTGCATTGCTTGCTTGAACGGTGGATGGAAGTTGGGCCAATGGTGTTGAGCAGCTTCAGCCAGCGGCTTCGTACGAAATCGTCCGATGGTGCAGTCTCTAGTGCAGTACACGTATCAACTATCCGATTCGAACAGATCGCAAGCATTTGGACAGTTTCCACTGCTGGCCGGTGTTCACGTGCCTCGTGTCGCACGACGGACTCCTCCCATCCACACTCAAGTGACAGGCTATCACGAATTCGAGGAGGACCATCTGATGCTAGTGTGCTTTATACGATTCAGCACTAGGTTGCCCATTCTTATTGGAGGGCGTGAGAGCGAGAATGCCGGAAAACCGGCTACCACTAGGCGGGTGTAATGATTCCCTCCAAGATTGTGCAATGATCACTAGGGGTACCCTTCTCGTCAGTCCACTGGTCCACACATTTGTGACGTCATCCTCGCCCACGCATCACCCGCTTTCCACCTGCCCTCCTGTGACGGGACTGGACGGGAGGCTCCCGCCCGTTGCACACTCCTGCCACGCGACGCGAGTCGCTGGCTGAGCGCGTTTGAGGTGGAATGGAACTGCGGCGAGAAGGCATTTCTCGGCCAGGACGAAGCCCCGTCGCCCGAGGCGGCAAGGCCCACACACACAGCCCGGGGATTTGATTGATCCCCAGCCCGGGGGCTTGGCAAGCCTGGGTCTTTCTGGGTCATTCCGTTGAAGAGAGATACAGACTTGCAAGGCTCGGAATCATGCTTTCGTCAGTTGCTTGGCCGCCATGTCGCATTCCTCTGAAGCCGTTGACTCGCAATCCGCGTCGCCCGGCATGCAGCCATCATGGACGCGAGAGGTGGGTTGCGAGAGGTGGTGGGTCGCGAGAAGAGCGTCCAGTGGAGAATTTTAAGTTGCTCCGATTTTAGAGTTCAGGTCGACAAGGGGATTCAGGATTCAATCTTTGCAAGTCCTTTTTATGATGTCGGTGGGATAGTACTTCCTTAGTGCATCAGGACACGTTTTGAGCCGCGCACTTCCACACTCAATGCTGAACGCCGCACTCACGCTGTCTTTTTCTCCGCTCCGCGCCGACTGCGCAGGAGGACGCGGTGCTGCTGCGCCACGTGCTGCAGTGCGGCACGAAGCAGTGGGGCGAGCTGGAGAGGAGCGGTCAGCTCAAGAGGAGCAACAAGTCGTGCTGTAACCGTTACATCTTCCTCCGAAGGTACTAACCCTGCATGCCGCATTCATAATTCATTTGGCTCAGGCGTCCTGATACTCCTCAACCTTTCTAAACCTCTCTCTCTCTCTCTCTCTCTCTCTCTCTCTCTCTCTCTCTCTCTCTCTCTCTCTCTTTCTCTCTCTCTCTCTCTCTCTCTCTCTCTCTCTCTCTCTCTCTCTCTCTCTCTCTCTCTCTCTTGCGGCCGTGCGGTGATGGCAGGAAGTTCACAGACCGCTTTCACCAGAACTTCCTGCGAAAGCACCTGGGAGCTGCTGCATTTTCCCGGCCCCTTATTCCATTGGACGGCCACAGTCAGCCACTGCTCTGCCAGGATTTCAAGCAGCAGCAGCAGCAGCGCTCGGAGGGCGTGGGAGCAGTGGCACTGACATTCGGGGGGCTGTCGTACAAGGAGTGCGTGATGGCGTTCCTCGCCCCCAATGCTCGCTGCTGCCTCCTAGCAACCCCGCCCAACCTCTCATCCCTCGCCACCCCTCCTCCCGCTTCCCAGACTCCTTTTCCTGCTTCCGAAACCGCCGTCCTCTCTGCTGCTGCTGCTTCTACCACCGAGTTTCCATTCTCCCGTGATGCCGTCCCCGTTGCTGCTGCCTCCAGTGCCGCTGCTCTGCGCCGTGCAGTGAAGCGGCCAAGGGACGACTGCATTGGGAGGGGGGACGACTGCGTTGGGAGGGGGGACGACTGCGTTGGGAGGGGGGCCGACTGCGTTGGGAGGGGGGCCGACCAACGTCTGCCGGGTGGTTGTGACAGCCGGTTGGTGCGAAGCGGGTTGGTGCGAGACGGATTGGTGCAAGGTGGGATGGTGAGTAGCACGGAGCGCCGGCATCAGTCAGCAGTGGCGGAGCAGTTTGAGCAGCAGGGGGCGAGCAGCAGCGTGCAGCAGGCAGCGGACGAAGCCCTTCTGGAGGCTCTGCTGCAGGAGGAGCGTCGCCAGCTGCAGCAGGGAGGAGCGGGTAGCAGGGCGCAGCGGGTGCTGTGGCCGCGCGTTGGGTCGGAGAGTGCCCTTCCAGACGACGTGCTGCTGGGATTCAGCTGTGAGGACCCTGCCTTCACGCAACGCGCCGCTCTCTCTGTTCCTCCGCCTACCCAGCCGCCCAAACCTCTGCCATCGCCATTGCCTCCCCAACTCGCTGCTCCGCCTGGCTCTGCTTTCTGCATTGGTAATTCCACCCCCTGTGCTGATTTCGCGGTGCAGCGGGTGGACTGGCCGCATGTTGCGTCGGAGAGTGCCCGTGACCTTCCACACGACGTGCTGCTGGGAGACCGTACCTCCGCGCAACGTGCTGCTCTCTCTGCTCCTCCGCCCACCCAGCCACTTGCACCGCTGCCAACAGCAATGGCCTCCCCACTCGCTGCTCTGCCCGGCTCTGCTCCCGGCAGCACAAGCAGCTGCATCGCAGAGGTACTTGCTGGGAGTACGTGTGGGTGTGGCACAGAGAGCAGGAATACGTGGATGCATGCATTATCGTGCTCGACAACGGAAGCTCCACCGACAACAACAGCAACGGCACCGACAACAACGACAACAGCAACAGTGGCAACGACAACCAGAGTGACAGGGACAAGGATGCTCTCTTTCTCGACACGCCCATGGCCCACCTGCTGCTGGCTGGGAGTGCCCTCGCTGTGCCCTTGGCCAGTGGGCCTCAGGCTCAGGGGCCTGCACCTCCCGGTGCTGCTGGGCCACCCCCCGGTGCTGCTGGGCCACCCCCCGGTGCTGCTGGGCCACCCAGTCGGGCTGCTGGGTCAGCCGTGGCAGAATGGGCGGCAGAGCAAGGAGGGGCCGGGGAGGCAGGTGCTGACTGGCACAGGCAGCAGCAGGGGCTCACCCAGGAGGCGACGCTTGCACAGTGGAAGGCGTGTGGGTGTGTAGAGCTGGAGTACATGCCCTCGCTGCCACTGCACCACCCACTTCCACAATCACAGCCGCCGCCACAGCCACAATTACAGCCGCTGCCACGGCCACTGCCGCGGCCGACTCCAAAGCTACTCGCACTGCCACTGCCACCAACGCCTTGGCTGAGAGTGCCTTGTCAACTTCCACTGGTCCCTGCCGCCACCAGTGCACTGAACACGCCCTCGAACCCAAGGGGCTCGCACATGCAAGCTCCCATACAGCCACGCCCAGCCGTGCTGCAGCAGCCCTTCCCATCCGGTGCTCTACCGGCTCTCTGTTTGACACGCCCTGCCATGCTGCCTCCGTGGCCTGACATGGCCGTTACTCTAGGAGCTGATGGCATGCTTTGAATGGTACTAAAGGGGATGGGGCATTGGGGCTATGCTTGACCATGGGAATGGTGCATACAGCCCTTCTTCCTCATGGGATGTCTCCAAGCTTCATCCCATCATCATACTGAGACTGCACATAGTTGAGCAGAAATCATTCTGCCTTGATTGACTCCACCGAGTTGCCAAAGTGAAGCTCACATGCCAGTTCGTAGAGTAGGTGTTTTTTATGTCTGTTTTTTTTCTAGAACTGTATTTTGTAACCTCAAACTCCCGTCAACCATCTCAATATCCGCGTTAGTCACCTCTTGTGAATGTTGTTCTCCATCGCTGCGTGGCAACCCTACCAGTCCAACCCGCCGTTCACATGTAACAGTCACACTGTGGCAGCTTGTTGGTCCGATCCGACGGCGCGCCTTACTACTGAGGGCGTCACTGTTCGCAACTCCGCGTTTCACGGCGTCGGCTCACGCTCGCTCGGCGTTATTGCATACATGTCCGTACCTGGGGCTGAAATACGCATTGCGCTACGAAGAACCGCAATAATGACGGCCGTTCTGGCATTCTTTCCACCCTCGCGAGCTTCGCCGCCCGCAGCAGCCTCGCCTCGGACGTGCCGAGTCGCATGAGTCGAATCAGGGCATGGCCTGACGATCCTTGCATTCTTCACAACCACATGACGACCCTGGCCGCAGCAGGCTCGCTTTTGCCGAGTCGCATGTGCCAAATGTGGACAATTCGTGTCGCATGGGTGACGACCAAATTCCGCGAAATGCAGTCAATCTCGACTCCGGCGCGATTCCGGTGTGTGTGGGTGGATGAGTGCTCGCAAGGTTAGGGACCACACGTTGTGAGCGACACGTGGGGGGATGAGCGACACGTGGGGGGATGAGCGAGACGTGGGGGGATGAGCGTCGCGTGGGGGGATGAGCGTCGCATGGGGGGATGAGCGTCGCACGGGGGGATGAGCGTCGCATGGGGGGATGAGCGTCGCATGGGGGGATGAGCGTCGTATGGGGGGATGAGCGTCGCATGGGGTGATGAGCGTCGCATGGGGGGGAAGAGCGACATGTGGGGGGATGATAACGGGCTGTGAGGATGAGACAGCGATTGGATTCCGTCACGGGTGAGCAGTCAGTGGCCATTCATCAGTGGCCGTGCATCAGTGGCCATGCATCAGTGGCCATGCATCAGTGGCCATGCATCAGTGGCCATGCATCAGTGGCCATGCATCAGTGGCCATGCATCAGTGGCCTCCGCCCGCCTTTGAGAATTCTCAAAAGTGAATTTAGCATGGCTGCATTAGTGGCCGTGTACCTCCGCTCCGCCCGCCTTCCCCCACCCACTGCCTCCCTTCCTTCACCCAAGCTTTCTGCGCCCCTCTCTCTTGCTCCCTCCTTTCCTTCGCCGTGGGAGTCCCTCGCCCGCTCCCTCCTCTCTTTGTATCCCTTCGCAAATCTCTTCTGCCAATCCCTCCCTCCCCCCCTTCCCTCTCTCCCCCCTGCCTGTCTCCCCCTCACCCCACCGTGTCTCCCCCTTCCTATCTCCCCCCTTTCTCGTCCTTCCGCCATCCCACCAAGTCGGAGCACAGCAGGGCGAGGGAGTGGATGCGGCAAACAGTACAGTTGCAGCGGGCAGAGGGAATGGGGAAGGAGCAGTGGCGGGAGAAGGGGAGCTGAGAGTGCTGGGAGGGTTGGGAAAACCAAAGGAGAGCAGGGGGTGGGAAGCGGAATGGGAACACCCAGCTGCACTCCTTGTGATACGGATGGGAGGCCCGGGGCAGGGGGAAAAGGCGCGAGCCATGGGGTGAATTGGGTGAGAATGGTGCGGGAGAGGCTGGTTGACTTGGTGGAATAAGAAAGGGGGAGGAGGAAGGGCGAAGTGGGGGAATGGGGGAAGGGACTTGATTGGGCTGGGAAGGAGTGCGCTGGATTCTCAAAGGCAGCTGAAGGGGAAAGGTGTTGAGGCAGTAGTGGGCGCTTTCAGGCCAGCTGCTGCTGCCCGTGCAAGGTGAGCATGGCACAGGTGGGATTGATGCGAAGTCCCATTAATTTTTGTGCGAGTCATCAGACGCGAGCAGAGTCAGGTTCGACTGGACCCATGACACACCGAGCGGTCGCTGCATCGCCATCTGGACCGAGGCTCGATCCGAGATGAGTCACATAGAGGAAGGAATCCGACTTAATTTGACTTTTTTTCGAGCCGAGTCAAAATCGAAGAGGAGCATGATTGCATGGCAGAGCGAGTCATGTGGCACAGCTGCTGTGGGTGCTGGAGGGATTGGATGGGAGACAGAGCCAAGAGCAGTGGAAAGTGAAGGGTGAGATGGTGGGGAGAGAAGGGCAAGAAGGGGGGAGAAGTAGCGAAAGCTGAGAGCAGCGTAGAGCTGAGAACAACAGTAGAGAAGGGGGACCTGTGAGCAGCGGACGGTGGGAGGGGCAGTTGGGAGCAGCTGGGAAAAATGGGGGAGCTGAGAGCGGCGATGGAAAAGGGGCAGGTGGGAGCAGTGGGGCTGGGGAAAGACGGGGCCAGTGAGAACTGCGAGGAGGAGATACGTTGGAACCAGATGAGGTTGACACGTTGGAACTGGATGATGTTGACACGTTGGAACCGGATGATGTTGACACGTTGAGGGTGGGTGGCGTGGCGTGGGATGGGATATGAGGGTTAATATAATATGGACTGGAATGGGGCTGGATTGGGTGGGATGTAATAATCTGGGACAGGGTAGAGTGTTACAGGGTGGATGAATTGAGCCAGATGGGACGGCTGGGGTTGGGTTGGGAGGTATGTGAAGGTTAAGACTATGGGTTGATGTATATGCATAAGCATCTCCTTGTCACTCTTTCATTTCACTGAATCTGGTTGCAGGGAAAGGAGCAAGTCCACTCGACCAATATAGGTCATGAGCTCAGGCATATGGTCAGTCAACTCAGCTTATTGCGTCTAAGGGCTAGTGTAGTGGATGACTGGGAAGTATATTTGTGTTCTACATAGCGTGTTGAACTGTGTTACGTAATGGAACTGTTGTAGACCTTGTTGACTGGTATGGTATTCTTACGGTATATGGAGGAATTCTGGGGGGGAGAATGTGGAAAGTTTGTATGGAATACAGTATTCATTGGTCACAGCAAGATCAAGCACCACACATAGCGTTTGGTTGCATGAGTCCCATATTCCACAAAAACTATCCTTGCCAGTTTCCCACCCAACCCCCTCCGCAAACACTGTTTCAATTTTGCTAGCCAATCAGCTCAGTGTTTCAAATTGACTAGCCAATCAACTTCCTTCGTACAACCCGTAACCTCAATTCGCAAAACCAGCACCTGCAAAACAACTATCAATCAACCTTAGTAAGGTTGCCCAGCGCGGCCCGCAATTTGGGCCGCGAGCTTTAACACAACTGTACATAGTCCATGCTAAGGGCACAAATGAATGATTGTTCCCATCCACGCGTGCACACCCACACGAGCCTAGGTGAAAAGCAGACACACTCACTCGGCTGCTGCTGACGGATGGCTGATCGCACAGTCTACGGCAACACTTGATGAGTCCCTAGTTGCTGCTATTGCACGCCGCAATCTTCAAGATAGTAGGTTATTCCCGGTCTTGCCCGAGATACGGCATTTGACAGCAGTTGCTTGCCAGGTCAACGATGTCTTGCCCTCCCGTCCACCGTGATTGGATGTGCGATCCGGGGGGCCAATGGAGCTGGCAGCTGCAGCCACCGGTTTCATTTGGTGGTACTGTACACGTGCTCTCTTCCCCTATACTGTCTGATTCGGAAAAATCGCGAACACGACAGTTTTCACTGCTGGCAGTAGTTCGTTCACGTGCCTCGTATCACACGGTGAATGCCTCCCATTCCACACTCATGTGACAGGGCGAAATTCGAGGGGTACATCACATGCAACTAGTGTACTTTATACGATTTATTATGTTGCCACCTCCTATTGGAGGATTCAAGTGCGGGAATGCTGGCTATCAGTCGACAGCTAGGTCGGTGCAATGATTCCCATTACCCTTCCTAGTGAGCCCACTTGGCCCACACTTAACCGCCGCATTCTCGCTCACGCCGCATCACCCAGCTGCCCCCGTCGTACACCTTCCCGGGAGTCACCAGCTGCGCGCGTTTCAAGTCGAAATGGGGCAAGAAAGCGTTCCTCGGATGTCAAGAACGAAACGAAGCCCTGTCGTGTCGTGTCGACTCATTCCGGCTCATCAGAAGCCTCGGAGAGTCGGAGGCCCACAGTCCGGAACTGAAGCTCATCACGTTGTGCCACTGACAGTGGCACAATCAAGCCACGGCCTTGTGCATGGATCTTTGCTCGACGCTGACGTCATTCCGTTCCCTCTTGAAGGAGGGATATAGACTTGCAAGACTCACTGGCACACTCATGCTATCCGCCAGTTAACTCTTCTGGCTAAAAGCAGCACTAATGCTTTCTAATAACAGCAGCTTGGCCGCCATGCCGCATTCCACTGAAGGCGTTGACTCGTCGGCCTCGCAATCCGCGTCGCCCTGCATGCAGCCATGGTCGCGAGAGGTGAGTCGCGACTCGCGTGATCGGCCAGATTTTAAGCTTGCAATGGGAAACAGGATCCAACCTTGCATTTCCTTTTGTTATGTCGGAGGGATTATGCTACCTGTACGCGTCAGGACACGTTCAGTGTGCCTGGAGCCGCGCACTTTCGCCTCAATGCTCATGCCATTGCCTGGAGATTATACTCCGCACTCACTCACGCTGCCATTGCCTCCCGCACTGGGTGGGCAGGAGGACGCGGTGCTGCTGCGCCACGCGCTGCAGTGCGGCACGAAGCAGTGGGGCGAGCTGGGGAGGAGCGGTCAGCTCAAGAGGAACAACAAGTCGTGCTGTAACCGTTACATCTTCCTCCGGAGGTACCCCTGCATGCCACAATCTTGATTTTCTGAATCCAGGTGTCTTGATACCCCTGAGCATTTCTCACACCCCTTCTCTCCTGTGGCCGTGTGGTGATGGCAGGAAGTTCACAGACCGCTTTCGCCAAAACTTCCTGCAAAAGCACCTGGGAGCTGCTGCACAACCCCAGAATATTACGTTCAACCGACACAGTCAGCCACTGCTCTGCCAGGATGTAAAGCACCACCAGCAGCAGCAGCGCTCGGAGGGCGTGGGAGCAGCAGCCCTGGCGTTCGGAGGGCTGTCGTATGAGGAGTGCGTGACGGTGTTCCTCGCCCCCCACGCTCGCTGCTGCCTCCCACCCGCCCCGCCCAACCTCTCATCCCTCGCCACCCCTCCTCCTGCTTCCCAGGCTCCTCCTGCTGTTTCCCAAGGCGCCACCTTCTCTGCTGTGGCTGATTGTACCTACGAGTTTCCCTTCGCCCAGGATGCTTTTCCCGTTGCTGCTTCCTCTAACACCGCTGCTCTGTGTCGGGCAGTGAAGCGACCAAGAGACGATTGCCCTGAGGTGGGGGCACAAAAACCGCTGCTGGGACGCGACAGCCAGTTGCTGCAAGGTGGGGTGGTGCGAGGCGGGACAGTGCGAGGAGGGATGGTGCAAGGTGGGATGGTGTGTGGCACAGAAAGCCGGCGTCAGTTGGTGGCAGAGCAGTTCCAGCAGCAGGGGGCGAGCAGCTGCGTGCAGGCAGGTGAAGCAGCCCTTCTGGAGGCTCTGCTGCAGGAGGAGCATCGGCAGCTGCAGCAGGGAGGAGCGAAGAGCAGGGTGCAGCAGGTGGACCGGCCCCGCGTTGGTTCGGAGAGTGCCCTTCCAGACGACGTGCTGCTGGGATTCAGCAGCGACGAACCTGCCTTCACGCAACGTGCTCCTCCGTCCACCCAGCCACTAGCAGCGCTGCCAGCGCCAATGGCCTCCCCACTCGTTGCTCTGCGTGGCTCCGCGCTCTGCATTGGGGATTCCACCTCCTGCTGTGGGGATGCAGCTCGGTGCAGTGGGGATTTCGCAGTGCATCCAATGGACCGGCCCCACGTTGGGTCGGAGAGTGCTCTTCCAGACGACGTGCTGCTGGGGTGCAGCAGCGACGGACCTGCCTTCATGCAATGCGCTGCTCTCTCTGCTCCTCCACCCACCCAGCCACATGCAGTACTGCCAGCGCCGATGGCCCCCGTCCTCGCTGCTCTGCTTGGCTCCGCTGCTTGCAGCACGAGCAGCTGCATCACAGGGTCGCTTGCTGGGAGTACGTGTGGCAGAGAGGAGCAGGAATACATGGACGCATGCGTCAACATGCTTGGCAACAGACACAACACCGACAACAGACACCGTACCAACAACAGACACCATACCGACAACAGACACCATACCGACAATAGACACCATACCGACAACAGACACAACACCGACGACAGACACAACCCGGACAACAGACACAACACGGACGAAAATGATAGCGAAGACCACAGTGACAACGATGCTCTCTTTCTCAACACGCCTTTGGCTCACGTTCTGCTCACAGGCAGTGCCCTCACCGTGCCCTTGGCCACTGTGCCTCAGGCTGAGCGACCAGCAGCCCCTGGCGCTGCTGGGACAGCCGAGCCAGAGTGGGTGGTGGAACAGGGAGGGACCAGGGAGGAAGGTCACCCGCACAGGCAGGAGTGCTTTCTCACCCAAGAGGCTGCTCTTGAGCAGCGGACTGCTTGTCAGGGTCTAGAGCTTGAACGCATGCTCTCGCTGCCAACGCACCAGGCACAGCTGCAGTTACAGTCACAGCCACTGCCACTGCCACTGCCACTGCCACAGCCGCAGCTGCAGCCACTGCCGCAACAAGTGCCTCTGCCACAGCCACAAAAGCCCTGGATAGCAGTACTTTCTCAACATCCAGTGGCCTCTGTCGTCACCAGTGCACTGCACACACCCACTAACCCCACGGGCACGCACATGCAAGCTCCCATACGGGCACGCCCGGCCATGCTGCAGCAGCGCTTCTCCACTGGTGGTGCTTTACCAGCTCTCTGCCAACCCCTTGCTGCCTCCTTGGCCCATCATGGCCGTTACTCTGGGAGGTGATGGTGTGGCGCTCCTCTGAATGCAACAGTTCGTTATAAGCACATCTTGGATGTGCACGGCATGTTCCAGGAACAGCTGATTTGATACTGACGGGGATGGGGTTCTGATTGACCATAGACGGGTGCACATGAACCATTCGACTTCCACACATACACACAGCCGTTCTTCCTTGTGGGATGCCTCCTGGCTTCATCTCAGCAAATACTTGCCCAAAGACATGGGTATCATGCTAATCGAGCTGAGATTGCACCAAAAATTGCGAGAAGCTTGCTTCAATTCGCTAAAGAGTTTGTGCTGCTTTTATTTTTATTTTTTGCTTTGTAGAACAAGTTACGGATCTTGAAAATCCCCTCTACAAATCTCGCGTTACAGTCACCTCCCTTCCAAGACGATGAGGTACCTCCCTTCGTCAGGAAGTGTAAGGAAATTCCCTTTTCCTTACTCTGCATCCCTGCTCAACGCGTACGTCACTGTAGCACCTCAGTCAGCACCGTTACCACTCGCGACCATCGCATCATTCATCATCCCGCCATTTTCGCACATCGCATCCCGACCTCACGGCTCGGCTGGTAACCCGCGCTCCGGGCCTACGCTTCGACACTTTCCCAACCTCAGTCCCAGGCTCGTCGCGCGACCATTACCGTTACCACTGTAGTTTCGCTATATATTCTTCGCTCATGCCTTCGCTCATTGTATTCTTGCTTCGATAGTGCGATTCTCGTTCGTTCACTCAATTGCACTCGTAACACTTGGTATTCAGAGCCTACGATCTCACCTCGGACCGCATCCACACCTTCGCTTCCCATTATCTCAATTTTTGGGGGGGGTAGACGTCTCTCAGCGATACAGCACCGCCGCTCGTAGTGCTCTCTCGCAAGCACGCACGGCCACGACCGAGGCTCTCGCTGAGCTTGCCCGACACCCCCGCCATGGCCGATTTCACGCTCGCAACATTGACGCAAGAGCAACTCGATCGTCTCGTGCGTCAACTGGAGGACTCGGCGCTCGAAATCGCGACTCTCACGGCGGAACGTGACTCCGCCCGTCAACAGTCTACGGTGAACCTACCGACGACATCCCACGCACCAACAAACACATCTGCACATTCGGACGAGCCGATCATCATCTCGTCCGGCACACCAACATAACACGACAGCACGGGACAACGCTCAGGCGCAGCCAGTGAGGGCGCCGCCCAGCCGATGCCTGGCATGGGAGGAAACAGGATCGCACCAAGCCCATGGGAGCCCCGAGAAGTCCGTCGGCACGTGGAATTTGCGGCGACAAGTGGCGAACACTCCAACATGGCACCAATGCGGCTCAAGCCGCAACGCCCGCCCTGCTTCGACCCAAGTCAACGCGGCGGTCCGACAGTTCAATCGTGGGTCTTCACGATGAACGTTTTCTTCGACGCCAATTACGTCGAGTCGGACGCCGCAAAAATCCGGTATGCGGTTTCACTGCTAAGGGGCCCCGCCATGGACTGGTGGCGAGTCATCGTGACGTCGCCACGCGCCTACGAGCCACCGTCGCACGAGGAAGGGCCCTCGGGTCCAGCTCTCACCTGGAGTTCGTTCTGCGAGACCGCCCAATACAGCACGTGGGATGCGTGGTGCGCAGGGCTTCGGGCGCGCTTTGAGCCGATCGCGGCTTCAATTTCGGCGCGTCAGAAACTGCGCACTTGGCGCCAGCTCGGGTCAGTTCAAGACTATACCAGCGGTTTTCTCGCACTTTGCGAGCAGGTCGGCTACATGCACGAAGCGGAGCGGGTGGACCGTTACGTCGGAGGGCTGAAGCCGGACATCTCGCACGAGATAATGGTGCGCGGACTCACTAACTTCAACGAGATTCTCGCGCTCGCCGAGAAGATCGACATTCTACGCCGACCGAGACCGGGGTCCTATTACGGACATCGTCCTCGGGGACCGACCGAGCACGCCACTGTACATGCCGTCGCAACGAATGCAGCTGCCGCACCGTTTAAGGGGCGCTGCTTTGCTTGCAACAGGCCGGGCCACCGCAAGAGTGAATGCCTAGAGGAGCTGAGACGCCGAGGAGCAGAGCAGGGAAGGGAGTCTCAGAGGCAGGGAAACGCCAGCAGTCAGTAGAAATCGGGCCAACTACTGACGAGACTGCCTGCTCGCCCAACCACACCGACCCTCACCGAGTCACAGTACCGATTCACGCCATCGATCGGGCTCGGATGAATAAGGAGGGTACAGCGACGGATTGCCCAGTACTGATCTACGGGAAAATACAGGGAGCAGCAGTGAAGATTTTTATTGACGGAGGAGCAAGTCACAGCTTAGTTAATACCGCGACCGCACGGAAATTACAGTTGACACTTAACCGTGTCAGATATATATGACATAGTTGTTGTAGGCTATAGTGGGGTAGCACATATGGGGTACAGCTTTCTAGGGTTTGCTTTTGTACCCAACTTTCACTTAGTCATTCTCATTCCTGTTCATTATTCTCACATGGTATAGAGCGGGTTCCCTGTGGGAACTTCGCCTAGGGCCCACCGAAGCGCGCCCCGAGGCGCGCAATTTTTTTTTTTAGCGACCCCTCGAGTCGCCCTGTCCCTCGCGGCCCTGCCGCCCCTTCAGACGCGGCCCCGCCGCCATTTCAGACGCGGCCCCCCCGCCCATTTCGATCGCGGCCCCGCCGCCTGCTCAGACGCGGCCCCGCCGCCCGCTCAGACGCGGCCCCGCCGCCTGCTCGGACGCGGCCCCGCCGCCCGCTACGACGCGGCCCCGCCGCCTGCTCAGCCGCGGCCCAGCCGCCCACTACGACGCGGCCCCGCCGCCTGCTCAGCCGCGGCCCCGCCGCCCGCTCAGACGCGGCCCCGCCGTCCCCTCTGCCGGCCCCGCCGCTGCACCTGACGGCCCCGCCGTCCCCTCTGACGGCCCCGCCGTCCCCTCTGCCGGCCCCGCCGCTGCACCTGACGGCCCCGCCGTCCCCTCTGCCGGCACCGCCGCTGCACCTGACGGCCCCGCCGTCCCCTCTGACGGCCCCGCCGTCCCCTCTGCCGGCCCCGCCGCTGCACCTGACGGCCCCGCCGTCCCCTCTGCCGGCCCCGCCGCTGCACCTGACGGCCCCGCCGTCCCCTCTGACGGCCCCGCCGTCCCCTCTGCCGGCCCCGCCACTGCACCTGACGGCCCCGCTGCTGCACCTGCCGGCCCCGCCGTCCCCGCCGCTGCACCTGCCGGCCCTGCTACTCCGGCCCCGCCGTCCCTGCAACGCCGGCCCCGCCGCCCCTGGTCTCGCGGCCCCGCCACCCTACCTGCAGCAGCCGAGCCGCCCACCTGCAGCAGCCGAGCAGCAGTGCACCCGAGCCGCCCGGCACCCGAGCCGCCCGGCACCTGAGCCGCCCTGCCGCCGAGCCGCTCGGGAGCCGAGCCGCCCTGCACCCGAGCCGCCCGACACCCGAGCCGCCCTGCCACCGAGCCGCCCGGGAGCCGAGCCGCCCAGCACCAACTCGCTGAGTCGCCGAGCCGCCCTTCTGCAGAGCTGCCCGGCCTGCCCTGCCTGGTGAGCACAGTCCCACAGTCACTGCGTGCTCTTCCCCTACTGCTTGCACTGCTTCGCTGTCGTCGTCATGGCTACCCCTAGTGTCCTAGCTTTTGACGCTGAGGGTCGAGCCATTGACTTTGAGGTCTGGGTCGACGACCTGCAGTTGTTTTTACAGTGCGATAGGGCAGACGGCCTCTCTCTCTTTGACCTCACTTCTGGCGCCTCTCCTGCCCCTGCTGCTGATGCTGATCCCACTGTGCGCTCTCAGTGGGCCACCCGCGATGCTGCTGCACGTCTTGCTGTGCGTCGCCACCTCCCTACCTCTGAGCGCGCGCACTTTAGTCAGTACAAGATTGCTCAGACCTTGTACAACGTTGTAGTTGCGCGCTACTCCTCCCCTGCCACTGCTGCACTGAGCCGTCTCATGCTTCCCTACCTCTTCCCTGACCTCTCTGCCTTTCCCACTGTCGCTGACCTCATTACGCACCTCCGCACTAGTGACACTCGCTACCGCGCCGCCCTTCCTGCTGAGTTCTGCGCTAAGAACCCCCCCCCCATGTACATCACTCTCTACTACGTAGTCGCGCGCCTCCCTGACTCCCTTCGCGTAGTCAGGGACCACTTTCTTGCAGTCTGTCCCACCACCCTCACCGTCGACACCCTCGAGAAGGCCCTCCTCGCGGCGGAGAAGAGCATCGTCGATGTAGGAGCTTCTCGTGGTGACCCTCGCACCCCCATCTTTGAGGGGTGCTCTCCTTCCCCCCTCCTGCCCTCTGTTGCCTCTGCTGCTGCTGCCGACCTGCTTGGTCTCGAGTCGGTTGGCGCGGCGTCTGCCCCTAGTGGGAGACGCCGCTCTGGCAGGGGCAAGGGGGGCAAGGGCGCTGGTGGAGCTGGAGGAGGCGGTGGAGGTGGCGGTGGAGGCAGCGGAGGGAGTGGGGGTGGCGGCGGGAGTGGTGGAGGGGGTGGTGGTGGTAGTAGTGGCAGCGGCGGAGGAGGCGGCGGTGGTGGCGGCGGCGGTGGTGGTAGCGGCAGTGGTGGCGGTGACGGTGGGGGAGGCGGCGGCGGAGGAGGCGGTGGTGGCGGAAGAGGTGGAGCTGGTCGAGGCGGTACCCAGCAGCGGAGCGGCGGTGGTGGTGGTCAGCGCTCGCAGCAGCAGCAGCAGCAGCAGCGTTCGCGTGACGTCCCTCCGCCCCAGCAGCTCCGTGAGTGGTACACTCGGCGTCAGAGGGGTGGGGGTACTGGTCCTTGCACCTACGTCCTTCGTTCCGGCGACCGCGCGGGTGAGCAGTGTGGGGGTGCCCACCCCACCCAGCGCTGCTTTGGCCGCCTGACGGACGCTTGGCGTCAGCAGTTCCCCGGGGCCAGTGAGATCCCTCGCTGGGATGAGCTTCTTAGGGCTGGTGTAGCGATCTTTGATCTTGATTTTGATGCTATCCTTGCTGCTATGTATGCTGTGACTATTAGTGAAGAGGGTGACTGTTACCGGTGTTTCCCGCCCGACCCGGGCATTGGTACTGCTGCGCTAGGTGCTTGTGAGGCTGTTGCTCTAGGTGCCAGTGCGTCTGCGCTCTCAGGTGCTGGTGAGACTGCGCTCTCAGCTACTGCGTCGCCTTCGTCCTCACTCACTTTCACACTTGACTCCGGAGCTTCTCGCTCCTTCTTTCGAGACCGCACCACCCTCACGCCGCTTGGCCGGCCGGTTGCGGTCTCCCTGGCTGACCCCTCTGGGGGTCCTGTCCTCTCTCACTTCTCTACTGTCCTCCCGTGTCCGGCTGCCCCCTCGGGCACGCTGTCTGGTCTGTACCTTCCCTCGTTCTCGACGAACTTGGTGAGTGGTGCGGACCTACAGGATGCGGGGGTTCACCAGTTCACTCCTGCAAGTCAGCGGGTGACCCACTGCACGGACGCACGCACAGGCCGACACCTGACCACGTTCTCACGTCGGCCGGGGTCGAGCCTCTACACCCTGACCACTACGTCTCCTCCTGTCCCTGCGTCTGGTCAGGTAGCTGCGTCAGGTCAGGTGTTTGCTGCTGCGTCCCGGTCAGGTCCTGAGTCTACCCCCTGTTCTTGTCGCCTCCTGTCTCACGAGACTCTCCTGTGGCACCACCGTCTTGGCCACCCCTCCTTGCCCCGTCTTCGGAGCATGGCTTCCCGTGTCCTTGTCTCTGGTCTTCCCCGGTCTCTCCCTCCCCTTCCCTCCGGGCCAGGACCTTCCTGTGTCCCCTGTGTCGAGGGGCGCCTCCGGGCTGCTCCTCACTCCTCCCAGTTCCCCCCGACAGAGGCTCCACTGCAGACGCTTCACATGGACGTGTGGGGCCCAGCCCCCGTCCGTGGGCAGGGTCACGAGCGCTACTTTCTGTTGGTGGTTGACGACTACTCGCGTTACACCACAGTCCTCCCCTTGCGCAGCAAGGGTGCTGTCACTGAGGTGCTGATCGACTGGATCCGCGAGGCTCGTCTCCAGCTCAGGAAGAGTTTTGGCTTGGACTTTCCTGTTCTGCGTCTGCACTCGGACAGAGGCGGAGAGTTCTCCTCTCGCCTTCTGCGAGACTACTGTCGTGCACGAGGGATCCGCCAGACCTTCACGCTTCCGGACTCTCCACAGCAAAATGGGATTGCTGAGCGCCGCATTGGCATGGTCATGGATGTCGCTCGTACGTCCATGATGCATGCGGCTGCTCCCCATTTTCTGTGGCCGTTTGCGGTGAGGTACGCGGCGCATCAGCTCAACCTTCACCCCAGAGTCTCTAGGCCCGCGATATCCCCAGTCTTGCTGTGGACGGGGAAGGTCGGCGATGCGTCGGCGTTCCGTGTCTGGGGATCTCGGGCGTTTGTCCGCGACTTGTCTGCGGACAAGCTGTCCCCTCGTGCTGCTCCCTGTGTCTTCCTTCGCTTCCCCACTGACGCTCCAGGGTGGCAGTTTTACCACCCCTCCTCTCGTCGTGTTCTGTCCTCCCAGGACGTCACGTTCGACGAGTCAGTCCCCTTCTACCGCCTCTTCCCCTACCGCACTCCTTCCCTCCCCCCTCCGCCGGACTTCCTTGTGCCGGTTCCCCCCCCCGGTAGACCCCCTCCCCCCTCAGGTTCCTGCCCCCTCAGGTGTGTCCCAGGTAGACGCAGTTGACCCGGTCGAGGTTACTGGTGACTCTGGTGCTGCTGCGGGTGCTGAGCCTGGGGGTGCTGACTCTGGGGGTGCTGTGCGCGGGGGTGCCGGGCCTGGAGGTGCTGCTTTTGGGGGTGCTGAGCCTGGGGGTGCTGGGCCTGGGGGTGCTACGGCGGAGGGTGCTGAGCCTGGAAGTGCTGAGCCGAGGTGTACTGTGCCTGGAGCTGCTGAGCCTGGGGGTGCTGAGTTGGGAGCTGCTGAGCCTGGGGGTGCTGAGTCTGGAGCTGCTGAGCCTGGGGTTTCTCCTGCTGCTGCGTCTCGACAGGAGCCCCTCTCTCCACAGGAGCTGCGCGAGTGGTTTGCTCGCCGCTGGAGGCGTGCTGCTGGAGCTGGAGCTTCTTCGACCGTCGAGGGTGCTGGTGCTGCCGGTCCCGGAGCTGCTGGGCCTGCGGGTCCTGCTGGAGCTGGTGCTGCTGAGGGTGTTGGTGCTGAGACTACTGCTGTCTTTCCTGGCGGTGGTTCTGCTGCTGGTGCTGCTGGAGGTCCTGCCTCTGGTGGTGTTGGTGGCGCTGGTGCTGCCGCTGAGGGTGCTGGTGCTGTCCCTGCTGCGTCTGGAGCTGCCGCGCGGCCTCGGCCGTACTTCGTTCCGCTCCTGCAGCAGGTTCTTGGTCTCTCTCCTCCGGTAGAGTGTCCTCAGCCTGTTCAGTCGCAGTCACTGTTGGAGCCTTCCTCCCCACTGCCTGCTCCCTCTCCTTACACTAGCCCTACTGGAGGTCTTGCTGAGCGTCGTGAGCCTGCGTCTCGTCCCGCGTTGCCTGTTCGTACTGCTCGCGCTAGTGGTCGCGGTTCGCGTCAGCGTCCTCCTCCTGTCCCTGGCACGCACCGGATGTCTCTGCGTCCGTCCACTGCTCCTCTGCGTGCCCCTTTGCCTTCTCCTCCTGAGTCCTCTCTTCCTGCGCTTGCCGACCCTGAGTCGGACTCTCTTCGTGCTGCCAGTCCTACTGTCACGCGTCTGCTTGCTACTGTCGTCACTGACCCCTCTTTTGAGCCCACTGCTGCGTCTGCTCTTGTCGCTGAGCTCGTCGACTTTGCTTCTTGCTGTCGTCTAGACTACGCTGCTAGTCTTGTTGCTGAGTCTGCGTCTGTCTGTCCTCCGTCCGTCGGGGGTGAGTGTGCTCTTGGCACGGACGTCCTAGAGGACAGGCAGGAGGAGTTACAGTGTCTGGCTGCTGCTTCACCTCATCTCGCGTCTGTACTGCTTGCTCCTGAGGGAGACCCGGATGCACTAGACATCCCGACTCCGCACTCTTACGCGGAGGCCGTAGAGGGTCCCTACTCCTCTAAGTGGCAGGCAGCTATGGATGCAGAGATGGCTTCCTGGAAGTCCACAGGCACCTACGTTGACGCAGTTCCCCCTCCTGGGGCGAACATCGTCAGTGGCATGTGGATCTTCAGGGTGAAGCGGCCGCCGGGCTCTCCACCTGTCTTCAAGGCGCGGTACGTTGCTCATGGCTTCAGTCAGCGGCAGGGAGTTGACTACTTTCTGACCTTCTCTCCCACCCCGAAGATGACCACTCTTCGGGTGCTGCTGCACATAGCCGCTCAGCGCGACTACGAGCTTCACTCTCTCGACTTCAGCACTGCGTTCCTGTAGGGTAGCCTGCACGAGGAGATCTGGCTGCGCCGTCCACCTGGCTTCACTGGGACTTTCCCTCCTGGCACCCAGTGGAGCCTCCGACGGCCAGTCTACGATCTCCGCCAGGCACCACGTGAGTGGCACGACACACTGAGGACTACGCTTGCGGCTGTTGGGTTTGCTCCCTCTACTGCTGACGCGTCGCTGTTTCTGCGCACCGACACTTCTCTGCCGCCGTTCTACATCCTCGTGTATGTCGACGACTTGGTCTTTGCCACAGCGGACACTGCTGGACTCGCCTACATGAAGTCCGAGCTGCTGAAGAGACACACGTGCACAGACCTGGGTGAACTGCGCAGCTACCTTGGCTTGCAGATCACTCGGGACAGAGCACGCCGCACCATTACCTTGACTCAGTCACACATGGTGCGGCAGGTCCTTCAGCGCTTCGGCTTCACGTACTCCTCGCCTCAGGCCACTCCTCTGTCTACTCACCACTCTCTCTCAGCTCTGCCTTCGGATGAGTCCGTAGAGTCGAGCGGCCCGTACCCAGAGCTTGTTGGCTGCCTCATGTACCTGATGACCTGCACACGACCTGACCTTGCATACCCTCTTAGCATCTTGGCACGCTATGTTGCTCCTGGGAGACACCGACCAGAGCACATGACTGCAGCGAAGAGGGTATTGCGCTACCTGTGCAGTACGTCGGGCATGGGGCTAGTGCTTGGAGGGCGGAGTCCAGTGGTCCTTACAGGCCACGCGGACCCTTCTTGGGCTGACGACCAGGCTACGCAGCGGTCGTCACAGGGTTACACCTTCAGTCTTGGTTCCGGCTCTGTCTCGTGGCGGGCTACTCGTTCGTCTTCGGTTCTCAGCTCCAGTTGTGAGGCTGAGATCTACGCCGGGGCCATGGCTGCACAGGAGCTTCGCTGGCTCACCTACTTGCTGACTGACCTTGGAGAGCCGCCTCGTTCTCCTCCAGTGCTGTACGTAGACAACAAGGCCATGCTGGCCTTGTGTTGAGAGCAGCGTCTGGAGCACAGAACGAAGCACATTGCTCTTCGCTACTTCCTTGCTTGTGAGCTACAGCAGCGTGGACAGTTGCGGCTTGCGTACGTGGCCTTTGAGGCCAACACTGCTGATGTGTTCACCAAGGCACTCGCGCCTTGTGACCATCAGCGCTTCTGCACCCAGCTGGGTCTTGTGCCTGTCTTGCCTCACTTGCTCTCCTCTTGACTTTACTTGTACTGTGACATATATATACCTGCTCTTGCTTGTCTAGTTCTATATATATATATGTCTGTACTCCTGCTTGTGAACTGGCCTCTGGCCCTGCTCTTGTGCTCGGACTGTGTGGTGACTTTGTTATCCACCCTGAGTTTGCTTTGCTTTGCTTTGCTTGACTGGTCTTGTGACCCCTTGTTCTCCCCCACTTTGCCTAAGGGGGTGTGTCAGATATATATGACATAGCTGTTGTAGGCTATAGTGGGGTAGCACATATGGGGTACAGCTTTCTAGGGTTTGCTTTTGTACCCAACTTTCACTTAGTCATTCTCATCCCTGTTTATTATTCTCACAAACCAATGCTTACCTGAGATAGATGCACGCTTAGTCGACGGCACGCCACGGGCTATACGGGAAAAGGTGGAGAGAGTAAAAGTCCGCTGCGGAGGGAACTTCGGGTTTACACAGGAAATGCTCGCAACGACACTGGATGGGCACGACATTTTATTGGGACGTGATTGGCTGCGACGGTATAACCCACGAATTGACTGGACGACGGGTAGTTGCATAGTGCGAAGTAGTGGTAACTGGGTCGTCCTACCTCGCTGGCAGCCACCCGAGTCTTCGACGGTCCAGGTCAACGCCATCACGATGAAACGGGCTGTCGCTGTTGGAGCTGATGTGTACGCAGTGGATATCGTAGTAGTGGAAAAAGAGGAGCAGCCGAGTGATTTGCAGAAACTGTTGGGAGCCGTACCGTCCGAACTACAGGCAATACTGAAACGGTTCCCGGGTATCTTTCCGGATGATTTTCCGCAAGGGCTGCCACCTCAGCGGGCGCATGACCATAGGATCGAATTAGAACCAGGGGCACAGCCAACTGTACAGCGCCAATTTCGACTGACACAGCCCGAGCTCGACGAGCTAAGGAAGCAGTTAGATTACCTGTTAGAGAAGCACTTTATCCGACCGAGCTCGTCACCGTTCGCCGCATCGATACTGTTCACACCGAAAAAAGACGGAGGGTTTCGCATGTGCATCGACTACCGAGCACTTAACAGAGTAACAGTCAAATCATGATACCCCATCCCCCGCGTCGACGAACTGATCGACCAGCTGCGAACAGCACGAGTATTTTCGAAAATCGACTTACGATGAGGTTACCATCAGATTCGGGTCGAACCATCGGACTGCGCCAAGACAGCATTTAGGACTAGATACGGGTCATTCGAGTACATAGTGATACCTTTCGGGCTGACCAACGCGCCTGCAACATTTCAGATGACCATGAAAGAGGCGTTTAGGCCACTTTTAGATAAATGCGTGATAGTTTACCTCGACGACATCCTCGTTTACAGTCGGGACAAGCAGCAGCACTTAGTAGATCTCGAAGCAGTTTTTTAGATTTTAGAGGAACATCGGTTACTTACCAAGGGCTCCAAGTGCGAGTTTTTTCGGGACGGACTAGAATTTTTAGGACACGTCATTTCGGAGGCTGGGGTAGAAATCGACCCTAAGAAGCTGGATATGGTCAAAGCGTGGCATCCCCCAACGAACATCACGGAACTGCAAAGTTTTTTAGGGTTTGTTAATTACGTTCGTCGGTTCGTCCCCGACATGGCACGCTTAACAGCCCCGCTCACTGACTTACTGCGTAAGGGGGTCCCTTTTATGTGGGGGGAGAAAGAGCGTGCTGCCTTCTCTGCCCTGAAAAACGTTCTCTGTTCACCACCCGTCCTACGCATCGCCGACCCACACCGCCCCTTCGAAGTTGTTACCGACGCGAGCGACATCGCCATCGGAGCTGTACTGCTACAGGACTTCGGCAACGGCCTCCAGCCCATCGCTTACGAATCACGCAAGCTACATCCACCTGAGCGAAATTACCCGATACACGACCGCGAAATGCTTGCGATCGTGCATGTATTCAAAGTTTGGCGCTGCTACTTGACCGGCGCAGACGTGACAGTACGGACAGACCACCGATCCCTACAGTACCTTCGCGCACAGCCCCACCTCAACCCACGACAGATTCGGTGGCTCGACTTCCTCGAGTCGAATTTCCACTATGAGGTCACATATAAAAAAGGAGCCTCGAATATCGCTGACGCACTGACCCGCCCCACTGCCCAAATCCACGCGATACTACTCGCCCAGACCAGCCCATTACTGACAGGACTATTTACCCACGGATATCAAACAGACCCGTTCTTCACATGAGGAAATTCAAAACAATTCGCAGCAGCCAAGGGAGTCTATTACGTAAAAACTGGAACCGACCGCATCTGGGTACCAAGATACACACTACTACGGGAACTACTGTTACAAGAAGCACACGACGGAGTTACCTCGGGACACTTCGGAGTAGAAAAAACACGGCAGCAGCTGCAGCGGTACTACTACTGGCCGGAAATGTTGACCGACGTGCAACGACATGTGGCATCGTGTCCCACTTGCCAGCTCATGAAGTCAAACATGAAGCGGCCAGCGGGACAGTTGCAACCAATCCCACCCCCAGAGCGTGCTTGGCAGCAGGTGACGATGGACTTCGTCACGGGTTTACCGGCTGGGGCGAGTGGGAATGACGCGATCCTGGTCGTCGTCGATCGACTAACGAAAATGGCACATTTCGCAGCATGCAGGAAATCAATCACAGCCGAGGAAATAGCTCGACTCTTCATCACCATGTCAGATATATATGATATAGCTGTTGTAGGCTATAGTGGGGTAGCACATATGGGGTACAGCTTTCTAGGGTTTGCTTTTGTACCCAACTTTCACTTAGTCATTCTCATTCCTGTTCATTATTCTCACATGGTATAGAGCGGGTTCCCTGTGGGAACTTCGCCTAGGGCCCACCGAAGCGCGCCCCGAGGCGCGCAATTTTTTTTAGCGACCCCTCGAGTCACCCTGTCCCTCGCGGCCTCGCCGCCATTTCAGACGCGGCCCCGCCGCCCATTTCGATCGCGGCCCCGCCGCCTGCTCATACGCGGCCCCGCCGCCCGCTCAGACGCGGCCCTGCCGCCTGCTCGGACGCGGCCCCGCCGCCCGCTACGACGCGGCCCCGCCGCCTGCTCAGCCGCGGCCCAGCCGCCCACTACGATGCGGCCCTGCCGCCTGCTCAGCCGCGGCCCCGCCGCCCGCTCAGACGCGGCCCCGCCGTCCCCTCTGCCGGCCCCGCCGCTGCACCTGACGGCCCCGCCGTCCCCTCTGACGGCCCCGCCGTCCCCTCTGCCGGCCCCGCCGCTGCACCTGACGGCCCCGCCGTCCCCTCTGCCGGCCCCGCCGCTGCACCTGACAGCCCCGCCGTCCCCTCTGACGGCCCCGCCGTCCCCTCTGACGGCCCCGCCGTCCCCTCTGCCGGCCCCGCCGCTGCACCTGACGGCCCCGCCGTCCCCTCTGCCGGCCCCGCCGCTGCACCTGACGGCCCCGCCGTCCCCTCTGACGGCCCCGCCGTCCCCTCTGCCGGCCCCGCCGCTGCACCTGACGGCCCCGCCGTCCCCTCTGCCGGCCCCGCCGCTGCACCTGACGGCCCCGCTGCTGCACCTGCCGGCCCCGCCGTCCCCGCCGCTGCACCTGCCGGCCCTGCTACTCCGGCCCCGCCGTCCCTGCAACGCCGGCCCCGCCGCCCCTGGTCTCGCGGCCCCGCCACCCTACCTGCAGCAGCCGAGCCGCCCACCTGCAGCAGCCGAGCAGCAGTGCACCCGAGCCGCCCGGCACCCGAGCCGCCCGGCACCCGAGCCGCCCTGCCGCCGAGCCGCTCGGGAGCCGAGCCGCCCTGCACCCGAGCCGCCCGACACCCGAGCCGCCCTACCACCGAGCCGCCCGGGAGCCGAGCCGCCCAGCACCAACTCGCTGAGTCGCCGAGCCGCCCTTCTGTAGAGCTGCCCGGCCTGCCCTGCCTGGTGAGCACAGTCCCACAGTCACTGCGTGCTCTTCCCCTACTGCTTGCACTGCTTCGCTGTCATCGTCATGGCTACCCCTAGTGTCCTAGCTTTTGACGCTGAGGGTCGAGCCATTGACTTTGAGGTCTGGGTCGACGACCTGCAGTTGTTTTTACAGTGCGATAGGGCAGACGGCCTCTCTCTCTTTGACCTCACTTCTGGCGCCTCTCCTGCCCCTGCTGCTGATGCTGATCCCACTGTGCGCTCTCAGTGGGCCACCCGCGATGCTGCTGCACGTCTTGCTGTGCGTCGCCACCTCCCTACCTCTGAGCGCGCGCACTTTAGTCAGTACAAGATTGCTCAGACCTTGTACAACGTTGTAGTTGCGCGCTACTCCTCCCCTGCCACTGCTGCACTGAGCCGTCTCATGCTTCCCTACCTCTTCCCTGACCTCTCTGCCTTTCCCACTGTCGCTGACCTCATTACGCACCTCCGCACTAGTGACACTCGCTACCGCACCGCCCTTCCTGCTGAGTTCTGCGCTAAGAACCCCCCCCCCATGTACATCACTCTCTACTACGTAGTCGCGCGCCTCCCTGACTCCCTTCGCGTAGTCAGGGACCACTTTCTCGCAGTCTGTCCCACCACCCTCACCGTCAACACCCTCGAGAAGGCCCTCCTCGCGGCGGAGAAGAGCATCGTTGCTGTAGGAGCTTCTCGTGGTGACCCTCGCACCCCCATCTTTGAGGGGTGCTCTCCTTCCCCCCTCCTGCCCTCTGTTGCCTCTGCTGCTGCTGCCGACCTGCTTGGTCTCGAGTCGGTTGGCGCGGCGTCTGCCCCTAGTGGGAGACGCCGCTCTGGCAGGGGCAAGGGGGGCAACGGCGCTGGTGGAGCTGGAGGAGGCGGTGGAGGTGGCGGTGGAGGCAGCGGAGGGAGTGGGGGTGGCGGCGGGAGTGGTGGAGGGGGTGGTGGTGGTAGTAGTGGCAGCGGCGGAGGAGGCGGCGGTGGTGGCGGCGGCGGTGGTGGTAGCGGCAGTGGTGGCGGTGACGGTGGGGGAGGCGGCGGCGGAGGAGGCGGTGGTGGCGGAGGAGGTGGAGCTGGTCGAGGCGGTACCCAGCAGCGGAGCGGCGGTGGTGGTGGTCAGCGCTCGCAGCAGCAGCAGCAGCAGCAGCAGCAGCGTTCGCGTGACGTCCCTCCGCCCCAGCAGCTCCGTGAGTGGTACGCTCGGCGTGAGAGGGGTGGGGGTACTGGTCCTTGCACCTACGTTCTTCGTTCCGGCGACCGCGCGGGTGAGCAGTGTGGGGGTGCCCACCCCACCCAGCGCTGCTTTGGCCGCCTGACGGACGCTTGGCGTCAGCAGTTCCCCGGGGCCAGTGAGATCCCTCGCTGGGATGAGCTTCTTAGGGCTGGTGTAGCGATTTTTGATCTTGATTTTGATGCTATCCTTGCTGCTATTTATGCTGTGACTATTACTGAGGAGGGTGACTGTTACCGGTGTTTCCCGCCCGACCCGGGCATTGGTACTGCTGCGCTAGGTGCTTGTGAGGCTGCTGCTCTAGGTGCCAGTGCGTCTGCGCTCTCAGGTGCTGGTGAGACTGCGCTCTCAGGTACTGCGTCGCCTTCGTCCTCACTCACTTTCACACTTGAGTCCGGAGCTTCTCGCTCCTTCTTTCGAGACCGCACCACCCTCACGCCGCTTGGCCAGCCGGTTGCGGTCTCCCTGGCTGACCCCTCTGGGGGTCCTGTCCTCTCTCACTTCTCTACTGTCCTCCCGTGTCCGGCTGCCCCCTCGGGCACGCTGTCTGGTCTGTACCTTCCCTCGTTCTCGACGAACTTGGTGAGTGGTGCGGACCTACAGGATGCGGGGGTTCACCAGTTCACTCCTGCGAGTCAGCGGGTGACCCACTGCACGGACGCACGCACAGGCCGACACCTGGCCACGTTTTCACGTCGGCCGGGGTCGAGCTCTACAACCTGACCACTACGTCTCCTCCTGTCCCTGCGTCTGGTCAGGTAGCTGCGTCAGGTCAGGTGTTTGCTGCTGCGTCCCGGTCAGGTCCTGAGTCTGCCCCCTGTTCTTGTCGCCTCCTGTCTCACGAGACTCTCCTGTGGCACCACCGTCTTGGCCACCCCTCCTTGCCCCGTCTTCGGAGCATGGCTTCCCGTGTCCTTGTCTCTGGTCTTCCCCGGTCTCTCCCTCCCCTTCCCTCCGGGCCAGGACCTTCCTGTGTCCCCTGTGTCGAGGGGCGCCTCCGGGCTGCTCCTCACTCCTCCCAGTTCCCCCCGACAGAGGCTCCACTGCAGACGCTTCACATGGACGTGTGGGGCCCAGCCCCCGTCCGTGGGCAGGGTCACGAGCGCTACTTCCTGTTGGTGGATGACGACTACTCGCGTTACACCACAGTCCTCCCCTTGCGCAGCAAGGGTGCTGTCACTGAGGTGCTGATTGACTGGATCCGCGAGGCTCGTCTCCAGCTCAGGAAGAGTTTTGGCACGGACTTTCCTGTTCTGCGTCTGCACTCGGACAGAGGCGGAGAGTTCTCCTCTCGCCTTCTGCGAGACTACTGTCGTGCACGGGGGATCCGCCAGACCTTCACGCTTCCGGACTCTCCACAGCAAAATGGGATTGCTGAGCGCCGCATTGGCATGGTCATGGATGTCGCTCGTACGTCCATGATGCATGCGGCTGCTCCCCATTTTCTGTGGCCGTTTGCGGTGAGGTACGCGGCGCATCAGCTCAACCTTCACCCCAGAGTCTCTCGGCCCGTGATGTCCCCAATCTTGCTGTGGACGGGGAAGGTTGGCGATGCGTCGGCGTTCCGTGTCTGGGGATCTCGGGCGTTTGTCCGCGACTTGTCTGCGGACAAGCTGTCCCCTCGTGCTGCTCCCTGTGTCTTCCTTGGCTTCCCCACTGACGCTCCAGGGTGGCAGTTTTACCACCCCTCCTCTCGTCATGTTCTGTCCTCCCAGGACGTCACGTTCGACGAGTCAGTCCCCTTCTACCGCCTCTTCCCCTACCGCACTCCTTCCCTCCCCCCTCCGCCGGACTTCCTTGTGCCGGTCCCCCCCCCGGTAGACCCCCTCCCCCCTCAGGTTCCTGCCCCCTCAGGTGTGTCCCAGGTAGACGCAGTTGACCCGGTCGAGGTTACTGGTGACTCTGGTGCTGCTCCGGGTGCTGAGCCTGGGGGTGCTGACTCTGGGGGTGCTGACTCTGGGGGTGCTGTGCGCGGGGGTGCCGGGCCTGGAGGTGCTGCTACTGGGGGTGCTGAGCCTGGGGGTGCTGGGCCTGGGGGTGCTACGGCGGAGGGTGCTCAGCCTGGGGGTGCTGATCCGGGGTGTACTGTGCCTGGAGCTGCTGAGCCTGGGGGTGCTGAGTTGGGAGCTGCTGAGCCTGGGGGTGCTGAGTCTGGAGCTGCTGAGCCTGGGGTTTCTCCTGCTGCTGCGTCTTGACGGGAGCCCCTCTCTCCACAGGAGCTGCGCGAGTGGTTTGTTCGCCGCTGGAGGCGTGCTGCTGGAGCTGGAGCTTCTTCGACCGTCGAGGGTGCTGGTGCTGCCGGTCCCAGAGCTGCTGGGCCTGCGGGTCCTGCTGGAGCTGGTGCTGCTGAGGATGTTGGTGCTGAGACTACTGCTGTCTGTCCTGGCGGTGGTTCTGCTGCTGGTGCTGCTGGAGGTCCTGCCGCTAGTGGTGTTGGTGGCGCTGGTGCTGCCGCTGAGGGTGCTGGTGCTGTCTCTGCTGCGTCTGGAGCTGCCGCGCGGCCTTGGCCGTACTTCGTTCCGCTCCTGCAGCAGGTTCTTGGTCTCTCTCCTCCGGTAGAGTGTCCACAGCCTGTTCCGTCGCAGTCACTGTTGGAGCCTTCCTCCCCACTGCCTGCTCCCTCTCCTTACACTGGCCCTACTGGAGGTCTTGCTGAGCGTCGTGAGCCTGCGTCTCGTCCCGCGTCGCCTGTTCGTACTGCTCGCGCTAGTGGTCGCGGTTCGCGTCAGCGTCCTCCTCCTGTCCCTGGCACGCACCGGATGTCTCTGCGTCCGTCCACTGCTCCTCTGCGTGCCCCTTTGCCTTCTCCTCCTGAGTCCTCTCTTCCTGCGCTTGCCGACCCTGAGTCGGACTCTCTTCGTGCTGCCAGTCCTACTGTCACGCGTCTGCTTGCTACTGTCGTCACTGACCCCTCTTTTGAGTCCACTGCTGCGTCTGCTCTTGTCGCTGAGCTCGTCGACTTTGCTGCTCGCTGTCGTCTAGACTACGCTGCTAGTCTTGTTGTTGAGTCTGCGTCTGTCTGTCCTCCGTCCATCGGGGGTGAGTGTGCTCTTGGCACGGACGTCCTAGAGGACAGGCAGGAGGAGTTACAGTGTCTGGCTGCTGCTTCACCTCATCTCGCGTCTGTACTGCTTGCTCCTGAGGGAGACCCGGATGCACTAGACATCCCGACTCCGCGCTCTTACGCGGAGGCCGTAGAGGGTCCCTACTCCTCTCAGTGGCAGGCAGCTATGGATGCAGAGATGGCTTCCTGGAAGTCCACAGGCACCTACGTTGACGCAGTTCCCCCTCCTGGGGCGAACATCGTCAGTGGCATGTGGATCTTCAGGGTGAAGCGGCCGCCGGGCTCTCCACCTGTCTTCAAGGCGCGGTACGTTGCTCGTGGCTTCAGTCAGCGGCAGGGAGTTGACTACTTTCAGACCTTCTCTCCCACCCCGAAGATGACCACTCTTCGGGTGCTGCTGCACATAGCCGCTCAGCGCGACTACGAGCTTCACTCTCTCGACTTCAGCACCGCGTTCCTGCAGGGTAGCCTGCACGAGGAGATCTGGCTGCGCCGTCCACCTGGCTTCACTGGGACTTTCCCTCCTGGCACCCAGTGGAGCCTCCGACGGCCAGTCTACGGTCTCCGCCAGGCACCACGTGAGTGGCACGACACACTGAGGACTACGCTTGCGGCTCTTGGGTTTGCTCCTTCTACTGCTGACCCGTCGCTGTTTCTGCGCACCGACACTTCTCTGCCGCCGTTCTACATCCTCGTGTACGTCGACGACTTGGTCTTTGCCACAGCGGACACTGCTGGACTCGCCTACGTGAAGTCCGAGCTGCTGAAGAGACACACGTGCACAGACCTGGGTGAACTGCGCAGCTACCTTGGCTTGCTGATCACTCAGGACAGAGCACGCCGCACCATTACCTTGAATCAGTCACACATGGTGCAGCAGGTCCTTCAGCGCTTCGGCTTCACGTACTCCTCGCCTCAGGCCACTCCTCTGTCTACTCGCCACTCGCTCTCAGCTCTTCCTTCGGATAAGTCCGTAGAGTCAAGTGGCCCGTACCCAGAGCTTGTTGGCTGCCTCATGTACCTGATGACCTGCACACGACCTGACCTTGCATACCCTCTTAGCATCTTGGCACGCTATGTTGCTCCTGGGAGACACCGACCAGAGCACATGACTGCAGCGAAGAGGGTATTGCGCTACCTGTGCAGTACGTCGGGCATGGGGCTAGTGCTTGGAGGGCGGAGTCCAGTGGTCCTTACCGGCCACGCGGACGCTTCTTGGGCTGACGACCAGGCTACGCAGTGGTCGTCACAGGGTTACACCTTCAGTCTTGGTTCCGGCTCTGTCTCGTGGCGGGCTACTCGTTCGTCTTCGGTTCTCAGCTCCAGTTGTGAGGCTGAGATCTACGCCGGGGCCATGGCTGCACAGGAGCTTCGCTGGCTCACCTACTTGCTGACTGACCTTGGAGAGCCGCCTCGTTCTCCTCCAGTGCTGTACGTAGACAACAAGGCCATGCTGGCCTTGTGTCAAGAGCAGCGTCTGGAGCACAGAACGAAGCACATTGCTCTTCGCTACTTCCTTGCTCGTGAGCTACAGCAGCGTGGACAGTTGCGGCTTGCGTACGTGGCCTCTGAGGCCAACACTGCTGATGTGTTCACCAAGGCACTCGCGCCTTGTGACCATCAGCGCTTCTGCACCCAGCTGGGTCTTGTGCCTGTCTTGCCTCACTTGCTCTCCTCTTGACTTTACTTGTACTGTGACATATATATACCTGCTCTTGCTTGTCTAGTTCTATATATATATGTCTGTACTCCTGCTTGTGAACCGGCCTCTGGCCCTGCTCTTGTGCTCGGACTGTGTGGTGACTTTGTGATCCACCCTGAGTTTGCTTTGCTTTGCTTTGCTTGACTGGTCTTGTGACCCCTTGTTCTCCCCCACTTTGCCTATGGGGGTGTGTCAGATATATATGACATAGCTGTTGTAAGCTATAGTGGGGTAGCACATATGGGGTACAGCTTTCTAGGGTTTGCTTTTGTACCCAACTTTCACTTAGTCATTCTCATTCCTGTTCATTATTCTCACACACTACCATCGTTCGATTGCACGGGATACCAGCGTCGATCATCAGCGACAGGGACACGAAGTTTACCAGTAATTTCTGGCGGAACCTGTGGCAGCAGTTCGGCACGCGACTTCAATTCAGTTCATCCTATCACCCCGAAACCGACGGACAGACAGAACGGACAAACCAGACCATGGAGCAGCTGATTCGAGCCACGTGCGACGACCCAAACACGTGGGAGCAGCAGCTGCCCCTCATCGAGTTCGCATACAACAACGCACCATCTGCCACGACCCAACAGTCGCCATTTTACTTGAACTACGGACAGGACCCAACAGTACCCATGACACCGAATCCAGACAATCCCGTTCCACGCGCACAACAGTTCGCCGAGATTCTGCAAGCAGCACGGACCAGGGCTGCGGAAGCTTTAAAAAAATCAAATATCATCGCTAAACGTAACGCCGATTGCCACCGCAGACCCGTCACTTATCAGCCCGATGACCTCGTATTACTCGACACTCAGAACGTCCGCCTGCCCATCACTCCCAAACTCCGCCCTCGATACTGTGGGCCATTTCGAATCAGCCACATGATCACACCCGTCACCGCGCACCTCCTCCTTCCTGCTGACTGGTACGTCAACCCTTCGTTCCACGTTAGACTACTTCGCCTTAACGTACCATCCACCAGCCAACTCCCACGACATCGACCACCCAGCATGACACGACCACCAACCGAACCAGTCATCACCCCCGACAAAATCTTGAGCCACAGAATTCGCGACCCTCGAGGAGCCCGAAAAAATGAGTTCCTGATCCGCTGGAAAGATCGTACACCCACCGAGGACAACTGGGTTCCCCTGGACAAAGCTGAAAACCACCCTGTCGTCGCCGACTATCTGCGCAGCCGAAACTTCAAAGACATCCACGCGCTTTCGTAAGAAGGACCTCCTTAGGAGGGGGGGTAGTGTAAGGAAATTCCCTTTTCCTTACTCCGCATCCCTGCTCAACGCGTACGTCACTGTAGCACCTCAGTCAGCACCGTTACCACTCGCGACCATCGCATCATTCAGCATCCCGCCATTTTCGCACATCGCATCCCGACCTCACGGCTCGGCTGGTAACCCGCGCTCCGGGCCTACGCTTCGACACTTTCCCAACCTCAGTCCCAGGCTCGTCGCGCGACCATTACCGTTACCACTGTAGTTTCGCTATATATTCTTCGCTCATGCCTTCGCTCATTGTATTCTTGCTTCGATAGTGCAATTCTCGTTCGTTCACTCAATTGCACTCGTAACAGGAAGGTACGTTGGTTTCGTTATGTACGTTGGTATGTTGCAGGGATAGAACTCATAACGGGTCGTACTGCAAGACTGAAACTGTTGCTCTGGCGGACTACCACGCTGGGCAGAGAGATGTGGCTGATCAACGTTCCTTGCAGGAGCAATTGCCATATCACGTGGTCGCAATCGCCCGTGATGATACTGTATATGCTTTCAAGGTCAAGGCAGCAGTGCCGATGATTGGCTGACTGGAAAGCTTACCTCATCAAAATCCAAGGCCAGGTTTCGGATGGATCCTCCTCAAAGGTTCATGCGCGCCCAAACAGTAAAGCACGGGCGAATGCGGGATCGTTTCCGCGTGCTCGCGGAAGCGAGCTGCCCTGAGGCAGAAAGAAACTAGAACCTGCTCAGAAGGCATGCGGTTAGGGTCGGGAGCATCAACCCTAAAATTTTAGTGTTGAGGTTCCCGAATGGCATGCCGGTCGCGATGGGGAATAGTTTTTTTTTTGTCCCGGGCAGACAGCTTCCGCCAGCTCGCGCGTCCTGGTGGGCTCGAAACCCACCAGAAGGGGCACCTGGTGGATTCGAACCTACCAGGGCCCGGATGGACTCCGATGGGGAAAAGATCAACGGTTTTCATTCCTAAGGGAACGGTTGGCGTGGTTGCCTTGCAGTCTGTGACAGGTTCACATCACAGTCTCTGTTTGGAGGAAAATACCCGTTGTACACCCTGTTTCGCGCTAGCAGAGCATCTGGTTGCAGAACATGCACAGGTTGTAGAACGTCACCACGTTTGAAATGGTCTTATCACCGACGGTACAAGCACATTCACAAGAAAGCGGTTAGCTAGGATGCTGCATGGTAAAGAACATTAACCAAGCGTTTCAAAGCGGTTGAAAAGGGTAAACAGCGATAAAGAAAAATTTTGCCCCCAGTACCACTCCGTCAGCTGGTGCGGCTTTGCCCGCAGGTTTCAGCCATACGGTTTATGGCACCTGACCGCACTGTAGCAGCGAATCGCGCAAGGTGAGAGGGTCGAGAAACAGGGTGTATCTTGTGTTGGGGCGGGTAGCGGGTTCGTTTACAGTTAATCGGTGGCTCAAAGACGATTCCAGACGGGGCAAAGCGGTTTTCAAGGTTCACCGTTTTGTACCGTGGCGCAACATGAGTAACCGCACAAAACGAGCGAGGGACAAACGCACTGGACCCAAGTACAGTACAGTAGTGGTGAGCTTCTCCCGTCTTAGCTAAAGCATTTCAAATACTCATCATCACTTCTGCAGCGGACGGAGCAGAACCCAGCCCGCACCCTTCATCATTACTTACTAGTCCGTCGTCTTGGGTTTGGGAGATCGGGTTTGTGTAAATGAGGATTGACCCGGCGATCTGCCAGGGGACCTTCGGTGTGGACGTGTGAATGTGGGACGGAACGGAAACCCACACTGCAAGGCGAAGAAGGTTGACGTCACGTGCTGTGCTTCGCAAGGACCATGGGAGTTCGTTCGCACGAAGCCGGATGCCGGCATGATTCGCATCGAAGCACTGATGATGGCAGACAATCATGCAGCATTCCTCCCGTTTCTGCTGGTCTTGACACCTGCTTGCCACCCCCATCTTGCCACCCGTCCTCCTCCTCGTTCGCAACATGTTGCTCGTGCTACGGCTCGTAGCGAGGTGGCCGGTGAATTGCCCCAAATGGGTGCATTGCGCTGGTTACGAGCACCGCGGTATTCCTCAGCTGAGACCCATCGCCGCCAACACCATTCGTCTGCTGCTGTAACCATCACAGGCCGCCAACCCCATGTTTGCGCATTTAAGAGACGGCGAAAGACCGTAACATCTCTGTCAGCGCGATAATCTGCGATGATTGTGGAAACCTAAAGATCGTCGAATTTCAAGCTCCACGCGAGCTCTTAGACATTATCTTGCCGCACTGCTCGTTATTGGGTAGCTGGAGTCACCATCATGCCGCATTCGTCGCCGGAAACGGCGACCAGTTCGCCGCCGTCGCAATCGTCGTCGCTCGCCATGAAGCCGTGGTCCCCCGGGGTGAGCACCTCGCCTCACCTCTCCCCCCTGTCTGTAGTCCTCAATCAACTCACTAACTCTTCACATAGTACGCATCTGAAAGCGCCCCACCCTCTCGTGTCACGGAGAGTCCAGCCTCGGTAGGCCATCTGAAATGATCCAGGTCGGACCTGACAATCTGGTCCTGGTTGCACGGCATTTGCTCGGAGTCTCATTGTGGGAACCTCTGGATCTTGCATCAAGCGCAAAAACCTGCTCAAACGATCTCAGTCACATTCTGTTACTGACATTCACGCCCATCCGTGCGTGCCTCCGCGACTTTGCTCATCATAATGGCAGGAGGACGCGGTGCTGCTGCGCCACGCGCTGCAGTGCGGCACGAAGCAGTGGGGCGAGCTGGGGAGGAGCGGTCAGCTCAAGAGGAGCAACAAGTCGTGCTGTAACCGATACATCTTCCTCCGAAGGTATTCTGCACCCCAGCACTCTAGCGTTTCAAACTTACCAAGCAATTTCATTTCTGAACTCCTCTCGGTCCGTGTCTTGGTCGCAGGAAGTTTGTTCAACGCTTTCAACAGAACCTCCTGAGGAAGCACCTGAGACGCACTTTTGCAATGGACGGCCATGGTCACTGCCAAGAGAACCAACAGCAGCAGCAGCGCCAGGACGGCGCGGTTTCACCTGAGTCTCAATCGCCCGCCCTTTCTTTCAGTGGACTGTCGTATGAAGAATGCAGGAGCGTGTTCTTCTCACCCAATGCCCGTAGCTCTACCGACCCTCATCTGCCATCTTTCTGGTTCCATCCTACCACCCACCACACTGCTGTCCTCGCTTCCACTGCCGCCTCCAATGCTCCCTTCTCCAGGTCGCCTTTCTCCGCTGCCACTTCTCCCCCCAAAGTTGCTGCTCTCCCAAATTTCATTCCTGTTCCCAATACCGCCGCTCTCTCAAATGACTCTGTGGCGACCAACACAGCGACATACGCCAGAGCAGCAGCGCTCAGCCTGCCCATGAAGAGAGCACGGGAGGAGATGAGCTCTCTCACGGCCAACCAGCCCCTCCTGTCGAATGCCTCCCGGGATGAGCTTGGGCTGCCTCGTCGTGTGGCACAGCGGCCTCAGTCCCTAAGGGAGCTGCTTCAGCTGCGCGGCGAGAGGTGCTGGCAGCAGCAAGCTCTGTGGCCTGCGGTGGGGTCGGAGAGAGCCTGGTTTGCCCATCTGCTGCTGGAGGAGCGTCGCCAGCAGCAAGTGGAGAATGGCGCGGTGCAGCGGGTGTTGTGGCCGCGCGTTGGGTCGGAGAGTGCCCTTCCAGACGACGTGCTGCTGGGGTGCAGCAGCGACGACCCCGCCTTCATCCAGCGCTCTGCTCTGTCTGCTCCTCCGCCCACCCAGCCACACGCAGCGCTGCCAGCGCCAATGCCCTCCCAACTCGCTGCCGGGCCTTATTCTGCTCTGTGCATTGATGATTTCAAGCCCTGCATTGGCGATTCCAAGCCCTGCTGTGGGGATGTGGCTCCGTGCGTTGAAGATGCGCCCCCTGCTGACGCCCGTGCTGCTGTACAGCAGCTGGCCCAGTCCGTCGACTCCTGCAGCCAGGAGCACGGCAACAGCTACGCGCATGACAGCAAGAGCGATGTGCATGCACACGGCAGCAGTAACCACGACATCCCAGTGCAGGGCAACAGCAATGTGCCCTACGGCAGGAGCGAGAGCCTCTTTCTCGACGCGCCCGTCTCCCACCTGTGCCTCGCTGAGCCTGCCTCCACGCCCCTGACAGGTGAGAGCCCGGCACCTCCAGGGGGTGGGGTGGCTCTGCCGGAGTGGGCGGTGGAGCAGGGCGGGACCCACGAGGGAGGTGTTCAATCACACAAGGATCATCGGCAGCTCCTGGGCGGTCATCACCGGCAACAACTGAGCAGTCACCAGTTGCAGCATCTGAGCAATTACCAGCATTGCGTACAGCTTGCATGTGTTCCCTCATTGTCATCACACCAGCCCCTGCCACTGCCACTGCCACTGCCACAGGCACAGGCACAGGCACAGGCAGAGGCACAGGCACAAGCACAGGCACAGGTACAGGCACAGGCACTGATGCGGCCATTGTCCCAAGTGCATGTGCTTTCAGGCTTTGGCACTAGCAGCCCTCAGCATTCAAATGACACACTCTCACACCCAAGGGCCCCACACATGCCTCCTCCTGCCCTGCCGCACTCGACGCCTAGCTCCATCTTGCCACAGCCTCATGTGATTGCCCTGCCGACCCCCGTGAAGAGAGCGGTGGGCGACGTTGGTGATGCCCTGGGAGGTGATTCTGCTTCCTGGGAGAGCTCCTTCCCTCCCGGGCTCAATTCAGATGTGCCTTCTGCAAGCAGTCTGCTTGGGCTCGGAGAAACAGCTGATTTGAAGGTGGAGGACGGCTGGAGAATGGACATGCCTGGTGTCAACTCTGTGTGTGATGAGCCATACAGCTTTTCAGATACGGCCATGCATTCTCGTGGGATATGCCCAACACAGTTTATACTCCCCCAGGTGCTGTCGTATCCACATACACTGCCCCAAGTTCACCGGGGCCATTCTGGCCAAGCTCCTGAGGTGGCACTGGAATTTGCCAATGCGATGCTGCCCAGCTTTCATCCCAAATACTTGGAAAAAAAATGATTCTAACTTGTATTGTGTTGTGTGATTTGTAAAAATGCGTGTTGATATGTGATTTGTAAAAAAATGTGCATTGATATTTTAGGACTAGATATAGCGGTCTTCTCGAGGCATGCTATTTGATGTTCGTTTTTCCTGGACACCCACACCGTCACACCCCACCGTAATGATAACATGCTGGTACTGTAGTCGTAACCCTAGCTCGTGGTTCCTCAGATCTTCTCTTCAACCGTCCGCCATAGCCTGCCCATCGCCACAGCCCGACACTGCAATCGCATTACCATGAGGTGTAGGCCTTCTTAATCTATGGCATCACCGCAACGCATCGCCGTATTTCACGGCGTGGCATCTCGCTCGTGCTGCGCCGTTAAAGCCGTGGCGCTGTGTGGAGCCAAACTTGCCTATGCTCGGCGCAGCGTCTGTGGGTATCCCATCACGAGAAGAAATGGCGGTGGCGCCGGCGGTGATTTTTTTTGGAAGCGCGGAAGACGCGGCGTAGCGACGCGCTGCACGCTCGTGTCGGGTTCTGCCGACTCGAATCCACTAGATTTGGAGTCGGCGAGAGACACCCCGCTGGGCCGCGCGGGTGGCGACGGAACACAAGATCTGCCATCGCCGTCGCCGTCGCCGTCGCCGCCGCCGCCGCTGCAGTCGGAATCGATTCTTTTCATCGGCAAGGTCTGGTGAGCCTGTGTTTCGGAAAATATAACGCTGAGATCCTTGATTATCTCTTCGCTCAACTTCGCCAGCTTTCCTTCCGAGGTCCGCTTCTGCTTTTGCTCTCCCCGCTCATCCCCTCACCGCCTCACCCGTCCTTTCCCCTGATTGCGCCGGTTTCATTGTCGCACTTTCGTTCCTTTTGCCTTTCTCTCGACTCCTCCCCGCTTCCTCGCGTGTCTTTCCCCCCCCCCTCCCTTCCCGTCTCTCCTCCCGCTCCCTTACCGCCTCCCTCTCTCCACTCCGCGATGCCTGCAGGCCGGAGCATGGCAGCACGGCAGCGGGGGTGCGCACGTCGCAACTGCTGCGCGTCCTGGCGGGGGAAACCGGCGGAGGTGGGGGCAGCGCGGGTGAGGGGAGCGCGAATCGACTGCACTTCATGAGGTGATGCGGGCGGAGGGGGGGAGGACGGGGCGAGGCGGGGTGGGATGGGGCGAGGCGGGGTGGGATGGGGCGAGGCGGGGTGGGATGGGGCGTGGCGGAGTTGAGGGGATTGCAAGAGATTTGCGTTCGTGCTTGCTGTTGGCGTTCCTCTCCACCTTTCCCCACTCGCCCCTCGCCCCTTCCCCCCCCCCCCCCCCCCCCCCCCCCCCCCCCGTCTCTCGCCCACCGTCTTTGTTACTCTACATCTTTTCTGCTGCTCTCTCGCACCAGCGTTTCTGTCCCTGCTCTCTCTGTTCCGCGCTCTGATTTTTTTTGGAATTTGCTCAAACTAACGCCCTCTCTACTTCATCTGCTCTTTCTCCCTTCTCCACCTCTTTCCCCTCTCTACTCTTTCTCCCGTCTCTGCTCTCTCTCCTCTTTCCCCTCTCTCTCCTCTCTGCTCTCTCTGCTCTGTCGCCTCTCTCTCTCCGCTCTCTGCTCCCTCTCCTCTCCTCTCCTCTCCCCTCCTCTCTCTCCTCTCTCCCCTCTCTCCCATCTCTCCCCTCCCTGCGCTTTCTGCCCCCCTTACCCGCGCTGCGCCCCCCGCCTTGCCGCAGCCCGGCGAGGAGAAACGTGTATTCGCAGGAGCTGGAGGCAGCAGGCATTGCCACGTACCAGTGTGCGCCCAACAGGTGATATTTCAGGTGCCTCGATGGGGGCAGCAGGCATTGCCACGTACCAGTGTGCGCCCAACAGGTGATATTTCAGGTGCCTCGATGGGGGCAGCAGGCATTGCCACGTACCAGTGTGCGCCCAACAGGTGATATTTCAGGTGCCTCGATGGGGGCAGCAGGCATTGCCACATACCAGTGTGCGCCCAACAGGTGATATTTCAGGTGCCTCGATGGGGGCAGCAGGCATTGCCACGTACCAGTGTGCGCCCAACAGGTGATATTTCAGGTGCCTCGATGGGGGCAGCAGGCATTGCCACGTACCTGTGTGCGCCCAACAGGTGCGATAGCTACCAGCCCTGTCCCGCCATGATGTCGCGCGTACCATATGCACCATCGCATCTCGTGTCTCTCGCATCTCGTGTCTCTCGCATCTCGTGTCTCGCCCCTCTCACCTCTCTTCTCCTCGTCTCTGCACATATGTCTCTCGTCCCTATAACCCTCCACTCCGTTCCTCTCCATACATTCGTGCTTGCCAACCCTCTTCCCTCTCCACGCCTTCCCCCCTCCTTCCACTCCCGCTCTCCCCGTCCCGCACGTCTTGCTCCCCTTTTCTCTCCTTCCCCTCGTTCCCCCTTCCCCCTCCGCGCTCCCCCTCCATGGCAGGGCGGCGGAGTTCCACGCGGTGCTGGACGCCGTGCACCCCACCATTGCCGTCTTTGACAGGTCAGCAACTGTCGCTACGCCACGTCAGTGTTCGTGGTCGACAGGCTAACAGGACAGGAGCGGGGGGGAGGGGAGGGTGGGGGGGGGGGGGGGGGAGTGGGGGAAGGGGTGTGGGGTGGGGAGGGTGGAGTTGAAGGGGGAGGGTGGAGGGGAAACTTAGGAGACAGGGTTTGATTGGGTCGGCTAAGGGGAGTGGCTGGCAGCACTTGCAGTGGCCGTCGCACCCCTGCCACCCGTGCCACCCGTGCCACCCGTGCCACCTGTGCCACCCGTGCCACCCGTGCCACCCGTGCCACCTGTGCCACCCGTGCCACCCGTGCCACCTGTGCCACCTGTGCCACCTGTGCCACCTGTGCCACCTGTGCCACCTGTGCCACCTGTGCCACCTGTGCCACCTGTGCCACCTGTGCCACCTGTGCCACCTGTGCCACCTGTGCCACCTGTGCCACCTGTGCCACCTGTGGCCCTGTCACGCGCTTCCCTCACTCCTGCTATCGTTTTCCGCGTTCCCTCCGATCCCCCCTTGCCCCGCTGCAATCGTCTCTTTCCTGCTCCACCTTTGCTCGCTTTCGATCTGCTTCCGCTCCCTCTCCCATCCATCACCCCTCCTCTAATATCCTTTCCTTCTACCCCCTCCCCCTCCCCCTTCCCCTCCCCCGCTCTCCGATTCCCCCTTGCCCCCTTGTAATCGCCTCTTTCCTGCTCCGCCTTCCTTCCCTTCTGACCTTTTTTCACTCCCTCTCCCATCCTTCACCCCAATATAATCTTCTTTACTTTTACCCCACTCAACCTCCCCCTCCCCCTTCCCTCCCCCTATCCCACCCGCACCCCCCCCCGCCCCCCTCCCGCTCTCCCCTTCCCCCTCCCCCCCCCTCTCCCGCTCCCACCCCCCTTTCCCCTTTCACCTCCCCTCCCCCCTCTCCCCCTGCATGCGCCCAGGTTCACGAGCGAGGAGGCCTTTTCCTTCCGCGTGAGGCAGCGCTGCCCCGCCTGTCTGCTCGTGCTCGACACACAGGACCTGCACTTCCTCCGGGTGGGTAACGTGCGGTGCCATGCAGTGCTGTGGGGTGCCATGCGGTGCTGTGGGGTGCCAATGCGGTGACATGCGGTGACATGGGGTGACATGGGTTGACATCGGGTGCCCTGGGGTGCCATGGGGTGACATGGGGTCTCATCCCATGCTTTTACCTCTCCTCTTGCCCCATCCCATCCTTCCCATCCTATCCCATTCCCCATCCCTTTTCCTCCTCTTTCCTCCCATCCCACTGCATCCCATCCCATCCCACCCCATCTCACCCCATCCCTTCCCATCCCATCCCATCCCATCCCAACCTATCCCATCCCACCCCCTCCCATCCATCCCCTCTCCTCCCCGGGCAGGCAGGCGGGGCGGCAGCAGGTGATATCTGAGGGGGTCTCTATCAGGGACGCGCTACACCACGTACCTGATACAAGAAGCAGGGAGCTGCTGCGCGAACTGGCATCCATGCACCGCTGTGACCTCACTCTGGTCCGTGGCGTGGCGTGGCCCCTCTTCCCCTCCAACTGCCCCCCCACTCTTCCCCCGCCCTTCTTACCCCTCCCCTCTGCCCCCACCCCTTGCCCCCACTCCTTGCCCCCACCCCTCTGCCCCACCCTGCCCCCTGCCTCCACAATCTGCCCCAACCGCCACCTTTTGAACTCGTTCCAGCGTATTTTTCTAGTTTGATTTTCTGCTGGTTGCTTGCTGGTTCGTTGAACAGATTTAGTTCCGCGTGGTTTCCAATCCCCATCCTCCCATTCGCTGTGCACACTCACACATGCGTGCATGCGCTAGTTCACTGCGCCTCACCCACCTTTTTAACCCCCTCTTTCTCTCCTTCCCTACCCTCCCGTCCGCCCACCCGCCTTCTCTCCCTCCCTCCCTCCCTCCCTCCCTCCCTCCCTCCCTCCCTCCCTCCCTCCCTCCCTCCCTCCCTCCCTCCCTCCCTCCCTCCCCTCGTCTCTCACTCGCCCCCTTCAGCTGTGTTCACAGGCGGAGCTCGCTCTCCTCGCGCGCTGCTACGCCTTCCCGCCCCACAAGCTTGCCCTCGCCTCCTTCTTCTATGATTCACCCGAGACAGTGCCAGGTGGGGCAGTGGGAGGTGGGGCAGTGGGAGGTGGGGCGGACAGGTGAGGCAGTGCGGAGGTTTGAGACATTGAGGGGTGAGGGGTGAGGCAGTGAGGGGTGAGGCAGTGAGGGGTGAGGCAGTGCCTGTCGAGGAATCAACAAGGTGGGTTTAAATGTATCAGATGCCCCTGCAATGCCTGCGCCTGCAATGCCTGCGCCTGCAATGCCTGCGCCTGCAATGGCTAATGGCTGCGCCTGCAAATGCCCGCGCGTGCAACCTAGCCAATGTACACCTATAAACGTATCATTCGCAACTCTTGGTACCCTCTTACTTGATGGTTCCGAGCTTCACAGGGCGCATGCAAGGCGCTGTTGTGCTGTTGCTCGTGAGAATGCTCAGAAGCGACCCTTGTTTGTTCCACCCACTCACCTCTTATTTCCGCCTCCCCCCTCTCCCCCCCTTGTCGCCACCACATGCAGCCATCCTCCCAGCTCTTCCTCTGTGTGCCACCCCGCCCCACCCCGCCCCATCCGAGCCTAGGATCGCAGGTTCCACCTCCCCCTGTGCCGCCCCCACACCGTCCCCCTGGGAGCAGCGGCAGCACTGTGTCGTGCTGGGCACGTTCCGCCACGCGCCCAACGTGGACGCTGTCTCCTGGCTCGCCTCCCACGTCTGGCCTCTCATTCGCGCCCAGGTCTGCCCATTCGCACCCAGGTCCGCCCATTCGCGCCCAGGTCCGCCCATTCGCGCCCAGGTCCGCCCATTCGCGCCCAGGTCCGCCCATTCGCGCCCAGGTCCGCCCATTCGCGCCCAGGTCCGCCCATTCGCGCCCAGGTCCGCCCATTTGCGCCTAGGTCCGCCCATGTCTCACTCGCTCACTCTGTCACTCTGTGCGCGGCTCCCTGTTTCCTCCTCTGCTCGCTCTCCTCTCACCCTTTCCCCACTTGACCACTACTCCTGTCGTGCCGTCGTCCCCCCCTTCCCTTTTTTCCCACCCTGCCATGTACCTCTCTCCCCACACCCCACCACCCCCCCCCCCCCTTCCTCTACCCCCCTCATGATATGCGCAGCTACCAATGGCAGAGTGCCACGTGTACGGCTCCTACGTCACAGCAACCATCTCGTCCCTGCACGACCCCTCCTCTGGCTTCATCATTCGCGGCCACGCCCCCTCCCTTCACATGCTCGCCTCCTACCGAGGTCAGCAACACCCCCTCCTTTCCCCTCCCTCCCCATCCCTCTGTTATCGCTTTGCACCCATCCATATCTCACCATTCTCACCTCAACTCTTCAGCCACCTGCATGGCCGTGCACAATCCATATTCCTCCCTGTCTTCCCCCGCCCCTTCCCTCCCCTCCCCTCCCCTCCCCTCCCCTCCCCTCCCCGTCAATCCTCTCCCCTCCGCTCCCCTCCCCTTTTCCCCCTGTCCCCCCCCCCATCCTCTCCTTCCCCTGCACAGTGCTGCTGGCGCCGCTGCGCTACGGGGCGGGCATAAAGGGCAAGGTCCTCGACAGCTGGCGCCACGGCACGCCCGTCGTCACCACCCCCATCGGCGCCGAGGGCATGGGCGGTGGGGGGGGAGGGGAAGGGGGGGAAGAGCCAGGGGAGGGGGACAAGGGGATGACAGAGGGGGCGGGAGAAGGGGATGGGGGGAAGCAGGGGGGCGGGCCTCAGCAGTGGGAGAGGGGGCAGCAGTGGGGGGGGCTGTGTGGGGCGGGGGATGCGGAGGCGTTAGCAGCGGATGCGGTGCGGCTGTACAGCGACCCTCACCTCTGGACCACTTGTCAATCCGCGGTGCGCTGCCTCCCTTTGCTCTGCATGCCTTGCACTGCCTGCCTCACACTGCCTCCCTTGCGTTCCCCTCGTCCTGCACTCGCCACTCTCCCCTCACCTCACTACACCGCAGGGCTGCCTAGGCCCCCATCCATTCCACAGCTCCCTGCCCACCTCCTACCTGTCTGTCCTCTCGTTTCTGTGCCTGCTGTGACCTTCCAAGGCTGTTGATGCGATTGCTCGATGCTGTGGTTCGGACCTTTCGACTCTGTTCATTTTGTCGTGCATTCACTCACCATGAACGACTGTTTCTCAAGCTTTCACGCCCTGTGTGTGCCATGCTCCCCTCCCTCGCGTGCGCCTCCCACAGGGCCGCACCATCCTCCACCAGCAGTTTGGCATGCTCTCCAACGCACCCGCGCTGCTTGCCGCTCTGTCTGCTGCCAAGAAAAACATGCGTGATAACAGAATGCGTGACTATACTGGGGTGAGTGCGAATCTGAATGTATTTCATGTTAACCAACCACAGGTTACTGTAGCAAACCAGTGTGCAAACTAGCACACGATGAGAACAGGCTGGCAGTTATGTCGGTTGTTTGTGACAACCAAAATCAGCCATATTATCCCCAGTATGTTATTCTCTCTGACCCTTATTTTCCTTCCCAATCTGCATTGCACTGCAGGCCATCTTGTGGCATGACAGCAACAGGGCGACCGAGTATTTTTCGCGGTGGATTGAGCTCAAAGAAATGGGTGCAAGATCACCACAGTGAATTGCTAGGCCGCCTACGGTAATTGTAGTTGCCGTGGTTTGGAAATACCTGTGACAGTGATGGCTACACCTAGCACTACCATTTAGGGTGTATTCCTACAGCCTCCTATCAAGGCCACCTCCTATCAAGATTGTACTTGATGCCTGGGAAAAGAAGTGAGGTTTCGGGTTTAGGGGATTTTCCAGTGTGAGCTTGATGGGAGGTCAGATTGATAGGAGGATAGGAATAACCCCCTCAGCAATAAGACGGCTGGGGTAATGTTTGCATGCACCAGCTCGGCTAATTCTCCACAGAAGAAACATGGCGTGAAGACACTCTACAGTTGAGACGTCATTATTTTGGACTACATGAGCGTTTTCCCTTCCATTGGAGACTCGTAAGCCATGTTGGCGGCCACACTGTTCAGAAAATCCCAGCACTTGTAGAATAACACATCACACCAAAAACGAGGACATGAAATATTCGGGTGCTCAGATATTCCATCAGGGTGAAAATCTTTGTGGCTGTCGTTCAATCTTGTAAAATCTCTGAAAGAACGTTCTGCTGTCAACTCCCATAGTTCAGGAGACTATCACATGAGATGGGGTCGGTCAAGTTAGTTGGTGAATTTTGGCCACAACACCTTCCACGGCTGTTGGGGTCCCACGTCATTAAGCCGTGGCAGCTTTGTGATGACAGCAACGCAGCGCGCATATCTTCTGTATGCACGGGGTGGCACATGGGTTTGTGGTTGAAATGATGCGACGCACGTGGTACCGTCCCATCTCCCACGAATCGCACGCAAGTCGGATCTCTCGTGCGGAGGGTGTAGTGGTTACTTTCAGTCCACAGAAGAATTTTCACCCAATAAATCGGACTCTGAAACGCATAAAACTCTCTGAAACGTACAAAACCTGAGGTAATTGTGAAGGGAGTGAAGGCCCCCCCGCCAGCTGTCAGCAGTCACTAGCAGCACGGGACGGGAACAGAGCAGAAATGGAAGAAAGCAGAGCAGACCAGCATAAAGCAGACCAGGACACAAGTTGAGCTGCTCTTAGGAAAACGGAACCCAACAGAACGGGACGAGAGCGTTAGAAAGCAGAAGAAAATGCATCTCGAGCTGACTCGCAACTGTGCTTGTTCCTTGCTCGAAAGCGCTATGGGGCATGCTGTTGTGGACCATGGCCCACCCACGCTTATTTCATGTGCATCTACATTCCGTGCAAAGACACTGTGAAGTGAAGGGGAAAGCCGGATGCGTTTGGTGCACGGGAAAGGTAAACTAGCGGCAGCATTGCACAGTAAATCGGGCGAATAGCGCCGACCCGTGCGTACTGTATCCCCCGCACGTCGGCTCCGCGCAAAATGACAAAGTCGTCTCATTGCCCGTGGCCCACTGCCATCCTCGCCAGCAGGAGCCACCCCGTCCCACCGCCATCGTCCGGCACGGACCGCTCCTGCCGTGTCGCCTAGCATCATGCGGACGATGGTTGCGCAGGACCTCCAGGCAGCCGTGCGACGCTCGCGTCGGCCGCTGGACCTCAGCCTGCGCGCTGTCTGAATGCGCCGGTCGTCACGCCCCCCTCCGCATGCAGCTCAGCCTTGGCGAGTCCTGAAACTCGCCGTTGCTCGGCACAGCCACGGGATGGACGCAGCGCAGCGCAGATGTGCGCGAGGGGAGAAAGACATCATAGAGGTCCCACGCCTTGCCACTCCACAGTACTGTATTCACTGCTTGCTCCTTGCAGCTTCCCGCTCGCACCTCGTCTACAATTAGTGCCAGAGACCGCAATACCTTAGTGATTTTGCAACCTCTCCCTTAGCAAAACAACTGCTCAATTCGGGAACAACGCTCGTGTGAAACGGAGCCTTCCGGCCTAGCATTGCGGTAGTCCCGCCGAATTCACCCGCTTCCACCCGACGCGCCGCCCTCAGCCCCGCTCGCTGTTTAGCTGCTGCACGCAGCCCGCGTCGCGGATCACATTCGCAAAAAGGCCCACCTTCACGATGCGAGCGTCGCACGTTCGCGACATTCTGCCGAGATCGCACGCCGGTGTCGCCGCAATGGAGGTAGTCGCGGAGAGCCCCTGCCCCTATACCGCAGCAGCGGACGTCGGTCTCCGCGCGCGCGCGCCGCAGCTCCGCCAGCGGGCACCCGCGGAAGCACCAGCCGCGGGCTCCGAGCCACGCCTCGCCCGGCCGGGCGCTGGCAGGAGAGCGGCGAATGCGACCCGCTCGCGGCAATACTTGGCGCGATGGACCCCCGAGGTGAGCTCTCCGCGCCCCTCCGTCTCCTCCCCTTCTAATCGTCTTGTCAGTTCTCTCCGCCGCGCTACCAGGGATGGTTGTCTCAATTGTTCCCGCCCCCCCCACCTTCGTTGGCGCGCGCAGGAGGACGCGATTCTGTTGGAGCACGTGATGGCGCACGGCACGGCGGAGTGGGGGCAGCTCAGGGCGAGCGGCCGGCTGCCGCTGCGCGACAACAAGGCGTGCTGCAACCGCTTCCTGCTGCTCAAGAGGTATGCCACAGTTGCTTCCCGCTGCTCAAGAGGTATGCTGATGGTGATGGTGAGCAGAGTTGTCGTCCTATCGTGCTTATCATAGGCACTCTGTCGTGTGGTCGATGGCTGACATCTCTCCGTGGCCCGCTCACCCTTGTCTTCTCCCTCCTTGCCCTCCACCTTCCCCTTGCGTGTGCATCCAGGAAGTTCCTCCAACTCGACGACCACCAGCAGCAGGAGCCGCATTACCAGCCGCATTACGAGCAGCCCCGCCAGCAGCACGACACCTCCCCCTGGCCCCGCCGCCAGCATGATGCGCACCCCGCCAACCTCCCCTGCTGCCTCCAACCGGCTGACACCGCACTGCACCTGATGGCCACTGCGCCACACGCCTACCCACAGGCGGCACAGGCAAGGCAGCACTCGGCGGCACGGCACAGCGGGTGGAAGGGCGAGTGGAGGGGGAGCCTTGAAGGGGTTGCGTGGTGGGAGGGGGTGGTGGACCCGCGCCTGGGAAGCACTCTCACGGTCGCACATGCGTGGGATGGCGCAGTGGCGTGCGGACGTGTTAGTGAGTCGGTGTGCAGCAAGAGTGCATGGGTTCAAGGCAATGCGGTGCGGCTGCAGCAACAAACGGCCGTGGTGAAGCAGCAGCAGCAGCAGATTCACGCAGGTGGAGTGTGGGCGTGCGTGGAGCAGGCTGTGAAGGCAAGCGCCTCTGCTGCTCCATCAGCATGCTGTGCCGTGCTGCAACCACCCTCTGCCTCGCCTGCACTCCCTACCGCTTCCAGTCGCCTCAGCCACTGTCCTCTTGGTCTGCTGCACCCAGATGCCCCACTCGTGCTACCCTCCTCACCTCCCTCAAGCCACTCTGCACCTGCAGCAGACGCTGTTGCTGCTGCTACTGCCACTGCTGCTGCTGACCCATGCCCGCCCCAGCTTCAACTGCCCACCCCACTCTCTGCTTCCTCGTCGCTGCCCTGCCTGCTCCCCGCGCTGCCTCCCCTCCACCCTCTCCCTCTCCCTCTCTCCCGTCCGGACTCTCACCTGCACGCTCCCCAGCCCCTTGCTGCACTCCGTGGCACCACTGCTGCGCCTGCCGCTGCTGGTGCTGCCATTGACGCATGTGTGAGGGCAGGGCCGTCGGACGGGCAGTCTCAGGCGGATATGGACAGGTGGGTTCTGGAGCAGGTGGGGCTCATGGTGGGCGGGCAAGAAGGGACTGCGCCCGGGGGTGGTACGCTGCTGGCAGATGTGAGAGGGGGAGGTGGGGTTGGAGTGGGTGGAGGATTGGGAGAAATGGAAATTGCGGCAGGGGATGGAGGGGGAATGGTCGGTCATGGGGGAAAGAGGACAAGGGTGAGTGGCGGAGGAAAGTGGGATGAGCAGCATGGGGAGGCGTGCATGTGGGAGGGGCCTGGAAGTCACTGTGGAGGGAGGAAGCGGGTTGAGCAGGAAGGGGAGCCAGCGATGCTGAGCCAGGAGGATGGGCATTGGCAGGCTGTTGCCAGTGACGAATCCCGAGCTCATAACCTTGATGACACAAGGGTTCTGAAGAGCCAACTCCTGACTGTGTTGCAGAGTGCCCTTAGTGGTGACGAGATAGATAGTTTCATGAATCAGTATGGAGATGTTTGTCTCCTTGAGAGAACTTGCTGAAGTATAATGACTAGTTTGAATTTGTTGGCTGAGCAAGCCCTTAGTATCTTTGCAGGACTAAACTCCTGGTAGGACTGATGTAACAGCGGAAGCGTTTAATGAAAGATTGAGAAAGCTTGCTTTTCTTATTCTTATCAATTGGCATCGTTCTCATTACAAATGGCTTATTACAACATTTGCATCAACGTTGAGCACAAGCTGGTGCAATCGAATAACACTAGCTAAGATGTACCCTATCCAAGTGGCATTAGCAAGGCGGTTTACTCTGGGGTGGGTGGTGGGAGTGTTGAGTGAGCCGTTTGAAAATCGAGAAACGTGGGTGGAGGGAAATGAACTCCAACCCACGGTTTTTGTAGTTGGAGAAGGGCGTTTAGCGCGCTTCGACGATGCCAATTGTGCAGTACAAGCAGCTTCGCTTTCACAATACACAATTTTAAAAAACACAATGTGTGTTTAAAAATTATAATGTTTGTGAACCACCTTGCGCTGGTGTGTGGGGGCAAAGTAGATTGATTAAAGCAAAGAGATACAAGGTTTTATATGAGTACAGGGAATATGGAAAGTTTCAGCTATAACTGTTTTGCTGTTGTTGTTGCGGTTCGATACAGTGACGACTCGGGCAACTGCTCTGTAACGAGTCAGTTGTGTGTCCTTGCTGTCGTGCTGTACTTGTCAGGTCAAAGGTCGCTGACCTTTGACTTTCGCGTAACCTCCAGCAGTTGCTCAACCTCCGAGGGTTGACTCGCCGATGCTTCGATATGTTTCGCCTCGTTTTACGACTTAGTGTTTCGACACGACAGAGGCGCTTAAGTTACTTGTTTCCAACACTCCCCTTCGCTTCTGGAGTGTCGCTGCTGGTGACGTGGCTCTGTCCAGTCAGCAGCATGCAATACTCAAACTTCTGCTTTCCGAGTTTCTTGGTCAAGTAATCAGCTGCCATCTCGGACGTGGCGCAGTAGGACAGCTCGAGTCTCCCTTTCTCGATCTCGTCCTTCACGAAGAAATGTCGCAGGGCGATGTGCTTCGTCCTGTTCGCGAATCCATTTTTGTTGGCTTTGCGAATTGCCGACTGGTTGTCGCAGAACAGAGTGAAGTTGGGTAACTGAGCCAGCTTTGCATCCTCCAAGAGTTTGCGAAGGTACAATCCTTCCTTGGTGGCTGAGCAGAGTGCGATATATTCTGCGTCACCTGAGGAGAGAGCGATTAGCTCCTGCTTGCTCGACTGCCAGGAAATGGGCCCGATAGGCTCGAGGCGATAGATGTACCCGGTGCGTGAGCGTCTGTTGTCGGAGTCGCCGACGTGATCAGCGTCGACCAGGCCCTCAGATTGGTTTGAGGGTATGCTGATGGATCAGCGTGCCCCTGCCAACCAGGTGTCCAAATCAGCGTTGGTGGTTTTCAATATACTGATCCTGTCAGGTTAAAATTTTCCACTGTACTGATCCTTCAGTGTAAAAAAGTCCAAAATAAATATACCTAACCTAACCTACCTAACTAGTATTACTAGAGAACTAGCTCATGTCATCATCTGAAGAAGAAACGCTACTGCTACTGCTGCCATCATCATCACTCTCACTGTCATCGCCTGCAGAACCACTCATGCCCTCATCTAGCTCCTCCTCCACCTGCACCAGCCGGCGGCCACTCCCCTTAACAAACTTGGCCTTGGCCCGCTCCTTCTCTGGCGCAGCTTGCTCCTTGCGCTTGCTGGGGCGCCTGTTCCTGGTACTCCGCCAGATGTCCACCACATTGTCCCAGTCCATGTCGTAGTCGAGCAGCGACATCGCCATCAAATCTCCCAGCTTGGCGTTGCAGAGACTCGTCCGGCGCCACGACTTTATCACATTCTGGCGGGAAAACCCGCGCTCGCACTCGACTGTGCTGAGCGGCAGTACAGCGACGGCAGCCCACAGACGGACTAGGTTGGGGTAGCTGGTTTGCCAGTCGCTGGTCTGCAAAATGGCCTTCAAGCCTGCGTGAAAGGACTGCTCTTCCTTGGGCGCAGTGGAGAGCACCGGCAGGAACGTGCGCAGCTCCGCTCGAGCTGCACGCTTCTGGACACCTGCCAAACAGGAGAGCACAACCGGGTAGAAAGTCAAGCTCTCAACATGGCAATAACGCAACCACGGAAACGGCTACGCATACACACAGAGCATAGGGGTTCCGTCTCTAGCTCACCTGGCAAGATCGTGTCCCGGTTCTTGGCCTGGAACAGATGGACGAGGCCGTGCAGGTGCTCCTTGCACTCGGCGTCTCTAGCCTCGGCGCCCCTCGGGCACGAGCGGGGCATGAAGAGCTTCGCCCCGTTCAAGCGCGTCAGGTCTCCCAAGCGCAGCTCGACGTTGTACACCAGCTCGCGGGCGAAGGAGCGGCAGCAGGTGTAGCAGCCTTGCATGTCCCCGCTGCTGGTGGTGTATCCCTTCACGGCCTCCTCGTGCAGGTCGAACTTGTGTACCCGGGCCTCACCATCCTTGTCCACCCCCTCCACAGTCACTTCACGGCAGTCCGGGGAGGCGTGCCGCGCGAGGAATGCAGACAGCAGCTCGCTGGTCCCACCGCCAAACTGCTGGCCACAGTGCAGGTACCGCTGCTCCATGTAAATGATGGTCCGCCTCACCTGGGAGTGCACTGCAGTGAGGTCAACCTGTTGGTAGGGGGAGAGTAGGTACACCGAAACAAAAGATAAGTAACTGGGTTTAGAAGATGAGAAAAGCACTACGTAACGCAACACCTCACTTGACGCTTCTGGAATAGCAAGTTGAGCGCGTTGAGTGCCGTGTGCACATCTGCCAAGAAGAACAGAAAAAAATGAAACTTGAACGACGTCACCAACTGGTACATCGTCTTGTCCGTCTCCTCGAGCATGACGATGACCGCAGGGAAAACGCGGACGAATCGGGCGATAGCATCGCCTCGACTCAACCAGCGGACCGAGTGGATCCCCTGGACCTCGAGGTTGGTGTGCGTGAACACCTCCTGCAGCTCCTTGAACTTGCGGTTGTAGTTGTTGGATCTGCCTAGATCTTCCGCCAATGCGCGGATGACCGCGTCAATGATGCCAAGCTCGGGCAGTGCCTTAGCCGCCTCCTTTGCAGCAAGCGCCTCCCTGCTACGGGTAGGAAAGCACAGGTGGGGGTGTTAGAATTCGCACTGCCACGTTGCACATTTCACACTGCTACAACACCACCACAGCATCAGCTTACATGTGTGCGATGCAGTGACAAGCCACCACGTGCGGGATCTCCAGGCGAAGGCGCCCAACGAGGCCCGTGTCGTTGCCTATCATCACAGGTGCCCCATCGGTGCTGATACCCGCAACCTTCTCTAGCGGGAGGTTGATACTGTCAAGGAATTCCGTGAGCTTAGAAAAAAGAGAAGCTGCATCACACTTCTCGATGGAGAGGTTAGTTAGGAACTCTGTGGTGACGGCGTGCTCACGTAGAAAGGTTGCAAACACAATCATGTGCTTGCCTTTGACGCGGTCCGTACTCTCGTCGCAGGTCAGACCAATAAATGGACTCGAGTTGATGAATTCTCTCTGGCGCGCACGAAGGTATGTTGCTATTGCGGCGGTTATCTCCTCGAATCCGTACCTGCATGGGCATCAACGGGTGGGGTCAGAGATAGCTGCAAGTACATCACAACCCGCTGCCAGTTGAACAAGAGCAGTGTCACTTACGTCGTATAGTACGCACCATAACTGTTCTTTGGGAAGCCCGGGGTGCCACGCTGCGCCAGGTGTTGGACGAGGTCCACGTACATCTCGATCGGGGCGTCGGACTTAGCGATGAAGAGCGCCGTCTGAAACAGCGCGAGCAGGCGCTCCTTCTCCACGTCTTTCACATTCGGGTTGTCGTCAATACGGGCATTTGCTTTGAGAGCCGCCTCGGCTGTCTTCTGTCTGCGCACAGCGCGGCGGTGCTTCCTTGTGCGCTGATGCTTCCGCATCGCCTGAGTCTGAACATCGGTCGCCCCTTCTCCTTTGGCGCCGAAGTTCGTCCCCGTACCGGCGTGCGCAATGCAGACCTTGCACTTGATTGACGGGAACCCTACTTTATTCTGCAGCAGTACAAGCCACGGGTAGTCGTCAGACCATTGTTTGTTAAACATAGCTAAAGCCTCTTGGTATTTCTCCTCGGCAATGTCGGGCAGTTCTGTATCGGAAGACACCTCAACCGCTTTCCCCTTCATTTTACGCTGACGGGCCTTCGGGGAAGAGTTACCCACACCGGACGTTGGTGTAGCTTGACTGGAACCCCACCCGATCTTGGTCTGGTGGTACCTCACTTTAATACCCCTTTTAAGACGAGGACCTTGCCGAGTAGTTCCGGCAGCGACAGGTTGACGGTTCCGTGTGGGTTCGGGAGCGGCAGGTGTAGATCCGACAGCGTCAGGAGTTGATGCGGCAGCGACAGGCGTTGATGCGGCAGCGACAGGCGTTGATGCGGCAGCGACACGAGTTGATGCAGCAGCGACAGGAGGTGAAGCGGCAGCGCCTACATGCGTCGAACACTCGCCCTGCATCCAGATGGTAGGTGCCTCGGGGCCAGTGGAAGGGAACGGCACGGCTTGAGCTGACGGCGGGACTAACGCGGGAGCAGCGTGAACGCGTCGTAAAAAGTCTAAGCCAGTAATAGCGGCTGGCCTCGTGCCTGCGACGGGCGGAGGGCCGTCACCTGCGGGCGTCGAAACCGCCATGGCTGCTCAGCGCTGCAGAGCATGCCGAGCTTGAGGGAGAAGCTACTCCTGCTTCAGCTCGAACATCACTTCCTGCAGGGGTTCACGAGGAGTGCAGGAACAGAATGAGGGAGCAGATGGGGGTACCCCCTCTCCCGAGCTGCGATGACGAGGGATCTTGGTCCAGGCCAGGGTTTCCGTCTTCCCAGGCAAGATGACAACACCCCCACTCCACTCTGCCATCCCTGGCGTGTTGGCGTGGACCCTGCCACCAGTGGTGTGTTGTCTGTGTTCTCATTGGGCAGTTGTGAACTAGGTTAGCCGTTCTCTGGTATTCTGGCTTCCAGCGCGGCAAAACGGTTCGGCGCGCACTAGCTGTAAATACAGCGCATGTGAGAAGATTCCAAGTGTGTGTGGGGTTTCGTGAATCACGCGAAGGAACAGCCTGTACACGCGTCGCCACCCCCCCCCCCCCCCCCCCCCCCCCCCCTTTCCCCCGGCCGGTCAAATCCGTTTCAGGGTGACGCGCTGAAGTATACTGATTCCTCAGTGTAACTCGTTCAGAAACACACAAAACCGTCAGTGTGGCAAACTCACATTTACTGAAATTTCAGCCCAAAATGGAAGCATTTACTGATTTTCCAGGGAAAACGAAATTCAGAGCTACAAAATCAGCGTAATCAGCGTGTTTTACGCTGACATCTGAGGGCCTGGCGTCGACGTAACCGATTAGCTTAGGTGTTGACGTTCCGTTCTAATTCTAGGTCAGACCGATTGTCGGCGTGCTGACGAGGTAGTGAAGAGCACGGTCGAGCTCCGCCAAGTGTTCCGCTTCAGGTTTCTTAAGGTAGGTGGCGAGTTGACTTGCCGAGTACGATAAATCCGGGCGGCAGGTGACGGCTGCGAAGACGAGGCACCCCAGTTTTCTCTGATAGTCGCGTATGCTGGCGGATTTTAGTGGAGCGGATCCTTCCTTGTGATTTCCTGTCGTGTAGCGGTACGGCGTAGAAATGGTAGTCAACGTGAGTGCGAACATTTGGCGATGGTGTCGGCGTATTTTGCGGCGCTGAGGTAGGTCGTGTTATCTTCTTCTTGAATGTTGGGGCCGAGGTACTGCGTGACGGTTGACGAGACTGTGAGCGTGAAATCTTGCTGCAGCTCCCCTTCGAACCAGGTAGTGACACCGTCGGTCGAGCCGATGTAGAGCAGATCGTCTACGTAGACGATTAGTATAATATAGTCGTCGCCTTTCGTGAGTCGGTACATGCCCTGGTCGTGCGGTAGCTGCCGGAATCCGATGCGAATAAGTCGACGGAGCAGTAAGGGAGAGGTACGGCTTCCTCCGAAGCTGCGTCCACGTTCTGCTCGTCCCAGTCAGCTTCGTCTGCTGCCGAGGCGAAGGCTCGGTCACCACGGAAACCACCTGTGGGGTCCCGATCTTCTTCCAGGTTGGCAAGGTACGTCGGAAGAGTGAGTCGTTCGTAGAAAATGACATCACGTGCTGCTACTGTTTCCTTGGAGTGGACGTCGAAAATCTTCCACGCGTTGTAATTCTTTTCGATGCCCATGTGTAGCCCCCAATAAGCCCGTTGGGAGAATCGGCCGGCCCGTGCAGCTGGAGGTTGGTACTGTACCATGCACCCAAAAACTCGTAACATTTTTGTACTGCCCAGTTTTTGTTATTGTTGTTGTAGCGCCGTTGAGTGTGGAACGCGAATTCAGGTACTGACGTTTTCCTCTTGTGCCGCTCCTCTTGCAGGTCCATGTCTTGCTGTTCAGCGTGAATTTTGGCGCATAATGTGAGAATAGTGAGCAGAGTGAAGAGCCATAGCTAGGGTTTAGCTAGCTAGGCAAGAGAGAAATGAAGAAAGGAGGGGTTTCACTAGCAGCAGTTTGGGATACATATAGCAAACCCTAACAGGGTTGTACTCGCTATAGAGCACCCCACTACAGGCTAGATAATAACATTCTGACACATAATGTTGCTAAGGAGATCTTCCCGTGAGCTCGGAGTATGGCGAGTAGAGCGCCAATGAGGACCAAGACCGCCAATGACGACTGTGACGAAGGCGTCGTCTGATATCGACCCTCCGAATCGAAGGAGTTTGTCGCGCAATTCGCGACAGCGGCTGATATACGCCATCCCTTTTTCGCCCGGTTTCATTTCGACTGTTGTCAGTGTCAAACATTATATATGTTGTGCTTGTTTAGGCTACAGTGGGTTAGCCTATAGGGGGTACACAATTCTAGGGTTAGGTACTTGTACTGATTTCACTGTTAGTTCAATCATTCCTGTTCGTTCATTTCAACATGGTGTAGAGCAGGTCCTTCGCTAGGACCGTTTTTTTAGGGCCCACCACTACCTACCTACCTACCTACCTAGCTGCGCCCTAGGGCGCCTCGTTTTTCACGGCACCCTAAGGCCCCGCGACCCGCCCCTTAGCGACTCGCGCGCCGCCCCTTAAGGCCCCGTCGGCCCACGCGCTCGCCCCTTACGGCCCCGCGCTCGCCCCTTAGCGACCCTGTCGGCCCCGCGATCGCCCCTAACGGCCCCGTCGGCCCCGCGCTCACCTCCCTAGAGGCCCCCGTCGACCCCGCGCTCGCCCTTAGCGGCCCCTTACGGCCCCGCGCTCGCTCCTAAAGGCCCCGAACGGCCCCGCGCTCGCCCTTAGCGGCCCCTTACGGCTCCGCGCTCGCCCCTAAAGGCCCCGAACGGCCCCGCGCTCGCCCTTAGCGACCCCTTACGGCCCCGCGCTCGCCCCTAGAGGCCCCGATCGGCCCCGCGCTCGCCCTTAGCGGCCCCTTACGGCCCCGCGCTCGCCCCTAGAGGCCCCGAGCCGCCCGACCCGAGCAGCCCGAACCGAGCCACCCAGCCCGAACCGAGCCGCCCGAACCGAGCCGCCCGAACCGAGCCGCCCAGCCCAAACCGAGCCGCGCCGCCCGAACCTAGCCGCGCCGCCCTACCTGAACCGAGCCGCGCCGCCCGTACTGGACCGAGCCACCCTACCTGAGTCGCACTGCCTACTGTTTTTGGGGTGCCCCTACTGCTATTACTCCTACTACTGCTATGGCTAGCCCTCTTGTGCTGACTTTCGATGCTGAGGGCCGCCCAGTGAAGTTCGACACCTGGCTAGATGACCTACACCTCTTCCTACAGCTCACTGCCAAGGACGACATCTCACTGTACGATCACGCCCTAGGCCATGCTCCTGCTCCTGCTGCTACTGCTGACAGCACTGCCCGCTCACAGTGGCAGACTCGTGACGCCCACGCTCGCTTCGCTATTCGCAACTCCCTGCCGATAGATGAGCGCGAGCACTTTGGGCAGCACGAGACTGCACAGGCACTGTACACTGCTGTCGTTGCCCCCTACTCCTCACCGGCCTCTGCCGCACTAGGCCGTCTCTCTCTTCCCTACCTGTTCCCCGACTTAGCCTCTTTCCACACAGTCGCTGACCTCATTACGCACCTCCGCACTAGTGAGGCTCGCTTCCGCGCCGCCATGCCTGATGAGTTCCTTGCCAAGAACCCACCCCCACTCTGGCTCACTCTCTACCACCTAGTCACCCGCCTCCCTGACACTCTGCGCTCAGTCAGGGACCACTTCCTAGCTCGCTGCCCCACTGAGCTCACCATTGCCCTCCTCGAGAATGAACTCCTTGCAGCTGAGGCTAGCATGGTCGCTGTAGGTGCCTCTCGTGGCGACCCCCGTACCCCGTTCTTTGAGGGGTGTTCTCCTTCCCCCCTTCTTCCCTCTGTCGCCTCTGTTGCTGCTGTCGACCTCCTTGGTGCTGAGAAGGTCGGGACTGCGTCTGCTTCGAGCGGGCGCCGCAGCGGCAAGGGCAAAGGGGGCAAGGGCGGTGGCGGTGACGGCGGGGGAGGCGGTGGTGGGGGCGGTGGCAGCGGTGGGGGTGGTGGCGGCAGCGGCGGGGGAGGTGGCAGGGGCGGAGGCGGTGGTGGGGGTGGCGGTGGACGCGGCGGCGGCAGGGGTTGGGGTGGTCGAGGAGGTGGCAGCGGCGGTGGTGGTCGTGGAGGCGCTGGCGGTGGCCAGGGCCAGCAGCACACTCCGTCGCCCCAGGAGGTCCGTGAGTGGTACTCTCAGCACGGGGAGGGGGGGGGGGGGGGGGGGGGGGGGGGGGGGGGGGGGGCTTAGCTGCACGTACGTCATTCGCACTGGTGACCGCACTGGTCAGCCGTGTGGGGGACCGCACGCCACACAGCGCTGCTTCGCTCGTCTCAACGACGCTTGGAGTGTTTAGTTCCCTCAGGCCACTGAGCTGCCCCGCTGGGTTGATCTCCTGAAGAAGGGGATTGATATCTATGCTCTAGACTTTGATGCTATTCTCACTGCTATGTATGTGATGTCTACTAGTGGAGAGGGTGCTGAGTACCTGTGTGTGCCGCCCGACCCGGGCATTAGGACTAGTGCGTCTGCCGCTCCAGGTACTCGCGTGTCTGCTACCCCAGGTGCTGGTGAGGCAGCTGCTCTAGGTGCTTGTGCGTCTGCCCCCCCTGGTACTGAGTCGACGGCAGCACTGCACACCTTCACACTGGACTCAGGTGCTTCTCGCTGCTTCTTTCGTGACCGCACTGCCCTTGAGCCGCTTGCTCGGCCAGTTGCTGTCTCCCTCGCTGACCCCTCTGGGGGTCCGGTCATTGCGACCCCCTCCACTGTCCTTCCCTGTCCTGCGGTCCCGTCGGGCACACTGTCAGGTCTCCACCTCCCCTCGTTCTCTACGAACTTGGTGGAAGGTAGTGCACTCCAGGACGGGGGTGTTCACCAGTTCACCCCTGCCTACGAGCACGTGACACACTGCACGTGTGCTCGTACGGGCCGCCACTTGGCTACCTTCACTCGGCAGCCGGGGTCGGACCTGTACACACTGACCACTGAGTCCCCTCAGGTCGCTGCGTCTGCGTCTGAGTCCGCGTCAGGTCAGCTGTCTGCCCCCTGCTCGTGTCGCTCTCTGGCGCACGAGACTGTCCTCTCGCACCACCGACTTGGCCACCCGTCTGTGCAGCGCCTTCGTGCCATGCACTCCCGGTACCTTGTCTCCGGTCTTCCCAGAGTCCTCCCTCCCCTCCCACCCTCGCCTGCTCCTCTGTCTTCCCTGCGTCGAAGGGCGGTAGCGCGCCGCTCCTCACTCCTCCTCGTTTCCCCCGACCACTGCTCCCTTGCAGACGCTCCACATGGACGTGTGGGGCCCAGCCCGCGTCCGTGGTCAAGGTCAGGAGAGGTACTTCCTGATAGTTGTTGACGACTACTCGCGCTACACCACGTTCTTCCCCTTGCGCACCAAGGGTGAGGTCCCTGATGTCCTGATCCCTTGGATCCGCAGAGCCCGTCTCCAGCTCAGCGAACGTTTCCACTCGGACTTTCCTGTCCTGCGCTTGCACTCTGACAGAGGTGGTGAGTTCTCCTCCGACCTCTTGGCAGCCTACTGTGCTGAGCACGGCATTGAGCAGTCGTTCACGCTTCCGGCCTCTCCACAGCAGAATGGGATTGCAGAGCGCCGCATTGGCCTGGTCATGGAGGTCGCCCGTACCTCCATGATCCATGCGGCTGCCCCCCACTTTCTGTGGCCGTTTGCGGTCCGGTACGCTGCGCATCAGCTCAACCTCTGGCCCCGTGTCTCCTTGCCGGAGACCTCGCCCACACTGCTGTGGACGGGGGAGGTTGGCGATGCGTCACGTTTCCGGGTCTGGGGATCTCGAGCTTTTGTCCGCGATACGTCTGCGGACAAGCTCTCCTCCCGTGCTGTTCCCTGCGTCTTCCTCGGCTTTGTCCCGGACGCGCCTGGTTGGCAGTTTTACCACGCCACCTCGCGCCGAGTCTTGCCCTCTCAGGACGTCACTTTTGACGAGTCCGTCCCCTACTACCGCCTCTTCCCCTACCGCACTGCCCCGCCCCCCCCCCCGCCTCTCTTCCTCGCGCAAGGTGCTGCTGTCGTAGACCCCCTCCCCCCTCAGGGTGCCGCTCCCTCAGGTGTGTCTCAGGTAGACCCGGTTGAGCCTATTGAGGTAGCTGTCGACTCTCGTCCTACTGTGGGTGCGGAGCCTGGGGGTGCTGAGCGTAAGGGTGCGGAGCCTAGGGGTGCTGAGCCTGGGGGTGCGGAGCCTGGGGGTGCGGAGCCTGGGGGTGCGGAGCCTGGGGGTGCGGAGCCTGGGGCTGCGGAGCCTGGGGATGCTGAGCCTTGGGGTGCGGAGCCTGGGGGTGCTGAGCCTGGGAGTACTGAGCCTGGGGGTGCTGAGCCGCAGAGTCCGGAGTCTGGGGGTTCTGAGTATGGAGGTCCTAAGCCTGACGGTCCTACACCTGGCGGAGCCCTCTCCTCGGAGCAGCTGCGTGAGTGGTACTTCCAGTACTGCAGCCTCAGGAGAGGTACCTCTGGAGCCAGGCGTACTACTGGGACTGGTGCTAGTGCTTCTCCTCCTAGCCGGGAGCTCCCCTCCCGTGAGTGGAACCGTGAGTGGTACGAGCGGCGCTGCACTCTTCGGAGTGGCGCGCCTGGTGTCGCGGACCCCGCTGCTGCTGGTGGTGCTACTGGTGCTGGAGACTCTACTGGTTCTGCTAGTGCTGCGGCCCCAGAGGTTGGAGCTGTTTCTAGTGCTGCGGACCCGGGCGTTGGAGCTACGGCTGGTGCTGCGGACCCGAGCGCTGGTGCTGCTGCTGGTGCTGAGGACCCGGGCGTTGGAGCTGCTGCTGGTACTGAGGATCCGGGCGTTGGAGCTGCTGCTGGTGCTGAGGACCCTGGAGCTGGTGCTGCTGCTGGTGTTGTGGAGCCGGGCGTTGGAGCTGCTGCTGGTGCGGAGGACCCTGGCGCTGGTGTCTCTGCTGGTTCTGGAGTCGCTGCACGGCAGCGGCCGTACTTCGTTCCGCTCCTTCAGCAGGTTCTTGGTCTCCCGCCTTCTCTCGGTCCTCCTCCTCCCTTAGAGTGTCCACAGCTTGTCCAGTCACGGTTACAGTTACAGCCCGCCTCCCCACTGCCTGCTTCTTCTCCCTTCAGGGTGAAGCGGCCGCCGGGTTCTCCGCCTGTCTTCAAGGCGCGTTACGTGGCTCGTGGCTTCAGTCAGCGGCAGGGAGTTGACTACTTTCAGACCTTCTCTCCCACCCCGAAGATGACCACTCTTCGGGTACTACTGCACGTAGCTGCTCACCATGACTACGAGCTAAACTCTCTTGACTTCAGCACTGCCTTCCTGCGGGGCAGCCTGCACGAGGAGATCTGGCTGCGCCGCCCACTTGGCTTCACTGGGACTTTTCCTCCTAGCACCCAGTGGAGCCTCCGGCGGCCAGTCTACGGACTCCGCCAGGCACCGCGTGAGTGGCACGACACACTGAGGACTACGCTTGCGGCTCTTGGGTTTGCTCCCTCTACTGCCGACCCATCGCTGTTTCTACGCACCGACACTTCTCTGCCGTCGTTCTACATCCTCGTGTACGTCGACGACTTGGTCTTTGCCACAGCTGACACTGCTGGACTCGCCTACGTGAAGTCCGAGCTGCAGAAGAGACACACGTGCACAGACCTGGGTGAACTACGCAGCTACCTTGACTTGAAGATCACCCGGGACAGAGCACGTCGCACCATCACCCTGACTCAGTCACACATGGTGCAGCAGGTCCTTCAGCGCTTCGGCTTCACGTACTCCTCGCCTCAGGCCACTCCTCTGTCTACTCGCCACTCGCTCTCAGCTCTGCCTTCGGATGAGTCCGTAGAGTCGAGTGGCCCGTACCCAGAGCTTGTTGGCTGCCTCATGTACCTGATGACCTGCACTCGACCTGACCTTGTATACCCTCTTAGCATTCTCGCACGCTATGTTGCTCCTGGGAGACACCGACCAGAGCACATGGCTGCAGCGAAGAGGGTGTTGCGCTACTTGTGCAGTACGTCGGGCATGGGGCTAGTGCTTGGAGGGCGGAGTCCAGTGGTCCTCACTGGTCACGCAGACGCTTCTTGGGCTGACGACCAGGCTACGCAGCGGTCGTCACAGGGTTACACCTTCAGCCTTGGTTCCGGCTCTGTTTCGTGGCGGGCTACTCGCTCGTCTTCTGTTCTCGGCTCCAGTTGTGAGGCTGAGATCTACGCAGGGGCCATGGCTGCTCAGGAGCTTTGCTGGCTCACCTACCTGCTGACCGACCTTGGAGAGCCGCCTCGTTCTCCTCCAGTCCTGTACGTAGACAACAAGGCCATGCTGGCCTTGTGTTGAGAGCCTAGACTGGAGCACAGAACAAAGCACATTGCTCTCCGCTACTTCCTTGCTCGTGAGCTACAGCAGCGTGGTCAGTTACGGCTTGGGTACGTGGCCTCTGAGGCCAACACTGCTGATGTCTTCACCAAGGCACTTGCGCCTTGTGATCATCAGCGCTTCTGCACCCAGCTGGGTCTTGTACCTGTCTTGCCTCACTTGCTCACCTCTTGACCTTGCTTGTACTGTTACATATATATATACTTGCTCTTGTTTGTCTAGCCTTATATATATATGTACTCTTGCATGTGAACTGGCCTTGTGGCCTTGAACTTGTGCTCGGAATGTGTGGTGACTTTGTGATCCACCCTGAGCTTGCTTAGCTTTGCTTTACTTGACTGGTCTTGTGACCCCTAGTTCTCCCCCACTTCGCCTATGGGGGTGTGTCAAACATTATATATGTTGTGCTTGTTTAGGCTACAGTGGGTTAGCCTATAGGGGGTACACAATTCTAGGGTTAGGTACTTGTACTGATTTCACTGTTAGTTCAATCATTCCTGTTCGTTCATTTCAACAATCAGTTGCGCCATTAACCGACTTTGATTGACGCTGTCTGTTGCTTGATACAGGTTCTTCAGATGGTTGTACGCGAGCTCTGCAGAGTTGTCGTATCCCCGATAAGACCGTATATTCTGCTGCTGATTCGGAGTGATGTTCCTCAGTAGGATTGTGTACGCCATCATTGACTGGTACGTGTACTACTGCTTGTCGTACTGTGTGCCGTGTGTTGGATATGGCAGGGACCCGTCGAAGAAGCCAAGAATCTGCGCGCCTTTCATCATTCGTTCGAACTCGAACGACCAGGTAAAGAAGTCCTTCCTGTCGAAAGGCCTTGACGTTTGCAGTTTTAAAACGTGCGCGAACTGCGACTGAACTTGAAGTGCGTCCAGTGTCTTCTCTTGTCCAGGTGCAGGCTGCGGGTGTGGTATGAAGCTGACGGAGCCGCGCTGGGGCTCGTACGGAGCAAAGGTAGGCTGCTGCTGTTAATTTCCGCATGCGTAGGATGAGCCGCCGAGACTCATGGGCGTCACGTCGTTGTTGTTGTTGCTGTTGTTTGACTGCGCAGGTGCCGCTGCTAGTGTTGCTCGTAGAAGGACATGAAGGAGAAGAACTTCTCCATCATGTTCTGGTCGAAGCCTGCTGGTTGATTCGCAGGAGTTTCAGTGGACCCTTCTGCTGGTCTTGTCGCCGTACCCTGCTCTGTCTGTAGGCCAGAGGCAGGAGGTGGAGTAGGGGTAGTGCCGGGAGAACCATTAGAGGAACTCCTTTCCTTCTGAGTAGCCATGCTTTCTGGTGTTGTAGGTGTCTTGACAGTGGAATCTGTCCTGACAACTCTCATACCATGTTGGGCTGAGCAAGCCCTTAGGATCTTTGCAGGACTAAACTCCTGGTAGGACTGATGTAACAGCGGAAGCGTTTAATAAAAGGTTTGTGAACCACCTTGCGCTGGTGTGTGAGGGCAAAGTAGATTGATTAAAGCAAAGAGATAGAAGGTTTTATATGAGTACAGGGAATATGGAAAGATTAATCTATAAATATTTTGCTGTTGCTATTGCGGTTCGATACAGTGACGACTCGGGCAAATGCTCTGTAACGAGTCAGTTGTGTGTCCTTGCTGTCGTGCTGTACTTGTCAGGTCAAAGGTCGCTGACCTTTGACTTTCGCATAACCTCCAGCAGTTGCTCAACCTCCGAGGGTTGACTCGCTGATGCTTCGATATGTTTCGCCTCGTTTTACGACTTAGTGTTTCGACACGACAGAGGCACTTAAGTTACTTGTTTCCAACAGAATTGACACCCAATTAAATGCTGGATGGGCTCATTAGTGTCAATAGTTCCACCAAATATATATGTACCAGTAGTTCAAATCCTTCTCCGGGTGCTTATGGTACTATACAAGCACATTACAAATGCGTAGTTTCGACCTCACCACGACCACAAGTAGCTTGTGGCTGTTGTTGACGGATGTTTTCTGAGAAATGGGACATCTTGCCCTCAAACCTTCTCGAACCTTGCCTTTTATTTCAGACCAATCCAATCATAGTGCTTCCAAGGCAAACTTCTCCGTGGCTATGGGAGATCCACGTCACCTAATCGTGGCACATCTGCCTTGCAGTCACATCACATGGCCCGCTCGTGGTTCTCCTAATCGGCCTTGGGCCAGACATTGGGGCTGACGGCGGTGAAGCGGGATGCACGGCATCCAGAATTTGCGCCACGACAACTCACGTGACTCAACTTCCGCCCTTCGGGTTTCCCTGATTTCGCTTGCAGCAGAGTGAACAGAAGTCAACAGAGCGAAATGCTGCCGTGCCGCTCAATGGGCAGGCTCGAGTGACGCATCGCGAGTCATAAGTCACATGGCGGACTTGGCTAGCTCGCTTTCTGCCCTCTCACCTTCCTTCCTGTAACTCTTTCCGTCTCTGCTCTCGTTACCGAGATTTACTAAATTTTAACCCAAGATTCTTGAACAAGCCCCGTCCCAGTTCCTGCATCCTCAGGCCACCGCGCAAGTTGAGCTTTACGGCGAATGAGAGAGTTCCGGCGACCGACCAGCCCCTTCCCCGCTCCCACCTCGACCTGCATTAGCTGGCGAGGCGATGTTCTAGCAGTAGGTCAGGACCACCTCGCGACAGCACAGTGTAGTGTATCTCGGGCAGAAATACGACAATCCGTCATGCGTCCGACAGAAAGAGTAGCGACGCGTTCAGACAAACACGTCATGGGGTTGGAACTGACTTGCGCGTCTCCTTGCGCTGCATCTACGTCGTTTCGGCGCGCTTTCTCCTCGTCTCGCCTTTCGTCCACTCCAAGCCCCCGCACCCCCTCACGTACTCAAATCTCGGCTCTCTCCGCCGTCCGTCGTCCAAATCGCGAGTTCAGATTCCTTTGTCGAGAAGCCGCCAGCTTTTCTGCTCGCGCAAAGCGCGTGCGACGAGACACTCCCTCCGCAGTGCGAAGGCGACGAGCCTACGTGCACTCATGGTGCTCATCTGCCTAGATGCAGCACAGTAGGAAGTACGAGCACGAGCATTATCGTAACCCTGTCTCACATTCTGAAGCTGCCTACATGAATTGCCCATCTGCGACGCTCGGTGTGACGAAGAGTGGCGAAATGATGCCAATGTCGCATGGGGAGAGACGGAATGTCACTGCGATGGATGCGATCGCAGCGAGCTGTTACACCACCGACAGCGATGACGCTCGTCCGCCGCGACTCCAAGAATTTGTTGCCGCAAGCCCGCCGATGCGACGGGTCGCTTGCAGGAGAACGGCGAATGCGGGGCGGGCGCGGCAGTACATGGCGCGATGGACGCCTGAGGTGAGCACTCGTCCCATCCCCACCGGAATACGCCACGATTTTCAGTTATTGCCATCGTGCTTTCACCTTTCTCTCCCCCATCACCTCGTCCCTTTCCCCCTTGTCTCAATTCTTCATCTTTCTATTCCCCCGCTTCCGCCCTGTGCGCGCAGGAGGACGCGGTGCTATTGGAGCACGTGATGGCGCCTCCCCTTTGTCTTCCCCTAGACTCGAACTCAATTCTTCCCCCTCCCGCTCCCCCCTCCTTGCGCGTGGCCAGGAGGACGCGGTGCTATTGGAGCACGTGATGCTTCCTTTTCCCCCCTCGTCTCAACTCTTCCCCCTCCCCTCCTCCCCCCCCACCCTGTGCGCGCAGGAGGACGCGATTCTGTTGGAGCACGTGATGGCGCACGGCACGGCGGAGTGGGGGCAGCTCAGGGCGAGCGGCCGGCTGCCGCTGCGCGACAACAAGGCGTGCTGCAACCGCTTCCTGCTGCTTAAGAGGTTTGCCACTGCCGCTTCCTGCTGCTTAAGAGGTATACCAATGATGCTCCCTACTCCTTAAATGGCATGCTACAGCCGCTTCCTGCTGCTCAAGAGGTACGCTACAGCCGCTTCCTGCTGCTGCTCCCCCTCGCCGCCACCCCTCTTCCATGCCTTGCGCCTCACCTTTCCCCCCTCACGCGCGCCACAACTTCCCCCTCCCCCTCCCCGCCCCCCCCCACCCACCCCCCACCCCCCCTGCGCCTCGCAGGAAGTTCCTGCAGCACGAGCAGCAGCACGAGCCACAGCCGGAATTTCCCTCCTTCCGCCGCCCCCACCACCCTCCGCACCCCAGCGGTCTCCCCTGCGGCCTGCAACCGCGTGACACCGCACTGCACTCCTCACCGTGGCACCTCGTGGGGACCGTACCAGCAGGGGTCCGCCTGGGGGCGTCCGTTAATGCATTCGTGAAAACGTTTGACACGCCTGATGCGATTCCTGTGACTGACATGGCATGGCAGAGCGACTTGCTGCATGCGACAGCACCGCGGCAGCAGCAGGCCCATCCGCGCCTGCTTGAGCAGTCGGTCGCGCGCCGCACAGTGATGGCGGACGACTGGCAGGGGTGCGAGAGGCAGGAGGCTAATGCAGCGTGGCATGGCATGATGGACCCCTGGCTTGAGAACGCTCTGATGGGCCCAAGTGTGCGCTCTGATGTGGTGGGATTCGACTGTGTGAGTGAGAGGAAACGTGTCAAGACTGCAGTGGCTGATTGCGGTGCACAGCAAGACCGCGAACAGTGTCGTGCGATGATGCTGCAGCTGCAGCTGCTGCACCAACCGCTGCCGCAGCACCGGCAGCAGCAGCAGACACAGCAACAGCATAGCTCCATGCAATTTGGACGGTGCAGCGATCAGAGTGTGAACGCAAGCACCAGTTCCTCCCCTCCCCTGTCCTCCTGGGGCGATGTGTCTACTACCCCCTTCGCCAGTTCCTCAGCTACAGTGCCCTCCGCCTTGAATCACACGGCTTCTCCCACTTCGTCTCTTGCCTCACCCCCTCCCATCCCTACCACGAGTGACGCCACTGCCGCTCAGCCTGCCGCCCACACAGGCCGGCTGTGTGCCGCCCAGCTCCACGTCCCGAGTGCCTTGTCTCCGTCCTCTCCGTTCTCTATGCTACTGGATCCCCTGCCTCCCCTCCCTCCCCTCTCGCCTCTGCCCCCTCTCCCTCCCTTGCCCCTTTCGCCTGGCTCTGAGCTCCCTGCAACCACTGCTCCTTCCCCACGCCACTGCGATAACACCGCTGCTCCTCCTCCTTCGGCCCCCCTTCATGGCCCTCCTGCTGCTCCTGCCGCTCCTGCCACGTCTGCTTCCATCCCATCTCCTCTTGCGGGTGCTGATGCAGTCACGAGTGTGGGGGCGGGCGCACTTGAGGGGCAGCGGGAGGCGGATCTGGACAGGTGGATTCTGGAGCAGGTGGGGCTCATGGCGGGGGGTCAGGGGGTCTGAGCAGCCTGTTTGGGATTGAGTGTGAGAGCAGGTGATGGGGGACGAGCACAGGTGGCGGGGGCAGGAGGGCAACACGAAAGGGCGTGATTGTGGTCGGGTAGGAGAGGCAAGCGGGTGGCGAGGTGGGGAATGCGAGGTCGTATCATAATGCGGCACAAGGAAGGATACGGCAAGAACTGAGGGGTGGAATGGCGTTAGGATTTGAAATGATTTGCTTAGAAGGCTCTGTTTACCTATAGTATGGTTAGACATTCATGGTTGTACATGTTGGGATGCTTAAACTAGCGTGTTCTGATCCGGATTATTCTCCAAATTGTTTACCTTGCACTCTTGGTGGTGCACCCCCGTGTGGTGCGCATGTGCGCTAACGCATGCATAGCTGCTGATACCCACTCATAAAGAAGGCGTTGATGGCTTTCACAACGCTGGCATTCTTCTCGTGCAAGATGGCATCGGCTTAAGAATAAATTGACTGATACTCGAATGAAAGGATGCTCCAGGAACACTCAGCCTGCATCAGGACATTATGTCAGCCTGGCTAGTGGTGTGGTCAGCCTCGCGTCCGTGGACGATTGTGCATTGTGGAAAGCTGTTTCAAGGTTTTCCAATATCAACGTGTTTATTCCAATTTTGCTGATTGTTCTACGTAGATAGACACTCACTTCAGTATACCTGTATCGTAAATGGTGGCGAGAGTGTAATGAATATCGTGTGTGCGTGGTCCTTCAGACCACTTTCTCGATCAATCCAATCGAAACGTGTCTTCCTGGCTGGATTGCTTGGCGGGCGGTACAGTTGCGGATATTCGTTTGTTCCGTCCTGGAGGTGCGAACAATGGTTGGAGGAGCAACACTGTGATGACCAATGGGTGCGTCTTATTGTCATCTGCCGATGCCGATTGGTCGACACTGCCCACACGGGTAAAACCAATACGCATCGAGTGCTTGTCCCACGGTATTTGGCAATCACGAGAGCTGCCCAGTTTGTAGAGCACACACTGCATTCATAAAATTGCTGCAAGACTTGAGATGAAAATAGGAAGTTTAGTCACCCAAAACTTTCACCAGGTCAGGGGAGCAAGCTTTTTGAACTTGTCACTCGCACTGTTTACAAGTGGATATTTGCCAAGTGGACCCATTCTTACCCTCAATCCAATGATGGTGGAAAGGCCAGACTGAAGGCATGTGACCACGTCACACTGATCTCCATCCGCGCTGGCAAAGGGCGCGTGTGTGAGATGTCCACCGTCACTTCGCGAAGGAATTCACCTTTCGAAGCGCCGATTTCCACGCCTGACCCGTGTGTGCCGCGCATTTTCACATGCACCACAAAATTCCGTCCTCCAAAATCCGTCAAGTTCCTTGCCCTCATCCCACGCTCAGAAATTGATGGTCCTCAGCACCCCAGCTGGAGCTGACTGCTCGCGCGTGTGCCTCAAGTCCACAGCACGCAAAGGGCATTTGCGAGACCTTTTGAACAAGCAGACCAAGGAACGGAGTGAGCAAGCGCAGCAGCCGCACGCACCACCACAAATGCACAGTGCGGATTCCTCGAGCAATATTTGATGTTTTCCAAAGACGGTGGTTCTCGCGTCACCCCTCATCGTGTGTACGTGGTTCTCGCGTCACCCCTCATCGTGTGTACGTGCAAGGAATCACAATGAGCCTGTTGATGTCGCCGAGCCCGCCAGTACTAGCGGCGTCGCGCAAGCGATTGCGACATCGCGGCGACGGGAGAGAGCTGGCCGTCGAATGTGACCTTTACGCGAAGAGGCCGAACCTCCTGTGCGGCTCGGCGCTGAACCAAAGCGGCAAGGAAATCGGCGTTCCCGGCGATGCGATTCACGCTTGGCTGAGCGCACCGGGGGCGCCGCGCGATGCGGAAGGAGCACCGTGGGAAGCGGAAGGGGCGAAGAGGGGCGCGAATGCAGCGCCATGGGCAGTGCCTCCGAAAGCTCCTAAGGGGATGCGTATGGCGCACAGCAACCGCTGGTGGACCCCTGAGGTACACTCCACGCTGTCACGTGACGTTACTACACGTACCTCCACGTGACGTGTCCGTCACCCCTCGCCCAACCGCCCCATCATTTCCCTACCTCTTCCCATATTCTCTCTCACTCCACTTTCATTCCTCCCACCCTCTCGTAACCCACTCTCTTTCCATTCCTGGGTGTTCCCAACCCACATGGCTGGATGGCTCGCACGTGGCGCGTGGCACGTGGAGCAGGAGGACGAGGTGCTGCTGCAGCACGTGTGCGTGCACGGCACACGCAACTGGAGCAAGCTGCGCGCCTCGGGGCTGCTGCCGCCACACCGGGACAACAAGGCGTGCTGCAACCGCTTCATCCTCCTTAAAAGGTGACTCGAGCAGCACGAGTGATGGGGCAGTGACTCATTCCGTGACAAGGTGACAGGGTCCCATGCCCGTGGAAGCCATGAGAGGCATTCTCCATGCCAGGCTGGACATCTTTGTGTTCTGCACCCTGTGAGGGAAAGAGACGGTCCGATCCAGTCACAATCTCTGTGTTTCCCTCAACCCATTTGAGACGATCCCTAACCGCTCGCTCTCCCCTGTCTGCTCTTCTCCCCATTCTTGTCCCCCTCCCTCTCCGTCCTCTGATCAGGCGGTTTCTAGAGACACAAGGCGTGGGCGTGAGCACCACCATCAGCAGCAGCGGTGCGGCCAGCCTTGCAGCCACAGCTGAGGCGTGGGGCTCCTCTTCCTTAGCTGCCACTCCCCACTCTCCCCCACCTCCTCCCCTTCTCCCTCCACCCCCTTCTCCTCCGCCTCCTGCTTTGGCGGCTGCTGCAGCGGCAGCACCACCAGTGCACGTGGCAGCGTGGGTGGGATGGGAGCTGGCAGCAGCGCTACTCAATGATGACAACGAAAACGATGCCGTTGGCCCTGCCACTGACGCTGCTGCCCTTCAAGACAGCCCACCAGTGGTGGGTGCGGGCGAGTTAGAGTGGAGTGCGGGCGAGTTAGAGTGGAGTGCGGGCGACGCAGCATCAGCCTTGACAGATCCGTTCAGCCTCTCGTGGGATGCCACAGATGCACCCCCCTCCACTGCCCTCACCACACACTCCCTCGCCTCCGAATCACCCCCGCTCCCTCTCTCCTTCCACCCCTCCTCGTCACCAGGCTCCTTCCTCACCCGCCCATCCTCTATCCCCGCCCATGTCCACAGCCTCGTCACCAAACCTCCCAGCCTCGTCACCGGCCCTCACAGTGTCGTAACCGACCCTCACGTCGTCACCGACCCTCGAGCTCTCACCGATCCTCAAGTCGTCACCGATCCTCAAGTCGTCACCGATCCTCAAGTCGTCACCGATCCTCAAGTCGTCACCGATCCTCAAGTCGTCACCGATCCTCAAGTCGTCACCGATCCTCAAGTCGTCACCGATCCTCAAGTCGTCACCGTTCCTCAAGTCGTCACCAACCCTCAAGTCGTCACCGATCCTCACGGTCTCATCACTGAACCTCACTGTCTCACCACCAAACCTCACGGTCTCATCACCGAACCTCACGGTCTCATCACCGAACCTCATGGTCTCATCACCGATCCCCATTGCATGCTGCCACTCCCCCTGTTTCATCGCGCCCTCCCCTGCGCCCCTGCATCCTGCTCCTCCCGTGGGCTGCCATCTCCCTTCACCCCGCTGGCTGCTGCTCCCCTCCAAGACGTCACCAACTCGCCCTTCTGCTGCCCACCCTGCCTGCCTCCTGCAATGCTCTCTGCCAACCCCTCCGCCTGCCTGCCCATCGCCGCCTCCTCACACCCCTCCTCCTCCCCCGCCTCGCTCCCTCGCCCGCCACACGCCACTCGCCCCGCGTCCGCGCCTGGCCTTCGGCGCGCACCGCAACGCTCCTACTCGCACTCACACGCGCTGCCCGCCCTGCCCTCCCCGCCCTCCCTCCTCAAGTCCGTCAGCTCCAGCGCCCTGCCGCTGCCCGTGTGCTCCCCTGCCCCGCCCCCGGCCCTGGCGGCCACTGCCACAGCCCTGCTCATGCCACCTGCATCGCCCCAGCACCAGCGGCTTTGGCCCTCACAGCGACCCCACATGGCGGCGTCACGACAGGCGACTATAAATGGATGGCAGGCGGCCACTCCCACTGCCCCCCCCTCCACCACCCACGTGCGCTCCCCTGCTGCGCCCGCCACTCCTCTCTCCCGCCCGCACGGCAGCGCAGCAGCAGCGGGAGGGAGACGGGGGGCGCGGAGGCGGGTGTGGGCGGGGAAGCAGGGGGGGGCGATGGGCGAGGGGCAGCAGAGGGCGGCGTTCATCGACAGCATGGCGCGCTACCTGGGGCTGCCCTCCCCACCTGCCCTCACCCCTGCTGCTGCCTGCACTGCGCCCCCCACCGCCAGTGCTGCTGCTGCTGCGGGTGCTGGTGGTGCTAGTGGTGGAGGTGGTGGGGGGTATGTGGTGGAAGCAGTAGGGAGGTAAGGTGAGGTGAGGACAAAAGAGTGCGCGGTCAGGTGAGCATGTCGTAACACCCTGCCAACTCAGCACCCTGCCAACTCAGCACCCTGCCAACTCAGCACCCGGACAACTCAGCTCCCCCACAACTCAGCACCCTGACAACTCAGCACCATGCCACCTCAGCACCCTGGCCTGCCCCTCGCATGCCACATAGTATATGGTTTGCCTAGTCCGATACAGTGTCTGCATGTGATTAGTATCCTATACATGATGTATTGCTGTATTTATGAATGCTATGTACCAATATACTAATGTATACTCGAATGTACAAGATTCTAAAGAAACCCCAATTCGTGAGGCAGCAGGCAGGCATGTGAAAATAGATCCCTACCATGGGCAACCACACTTGCACTCATTGCTCACTGCACCCCCACCACTTCCATGCCCTTATGTCACAACCATCACTCCCTAGTTCCCAACCCATCACAGTCCCGATCACAACCACGCTGGTACCACTACAATCACCATGGGAATGCAAGAGCGTGAGCATGAGCTTGGGCGTGGGGGAAGAGCAAGAGCATGAGCATCACATGTCACACTCTCGTGCGCCCCACACATTCTCCCCTTGAGGCAAGCGCCAGTCATCTGCCCCCGGCTCACACGACACGCGCCACACCACCTCTGCCAGCGCCGCACTCACCTCCGCTTCCCCACCGCCCTTCTCCTTGCCACCACCACTTGCAGCGGCAGCATCACCCACCGCGGCACCAGCAGCAGGACCAGCACCAGCAGCACCAGCAGCAGCATGAGGGGCAGGAGGGGCGGAGGCGAAGGCAGCGCGGGTGAGGGAGGAGAGGAGGGGTTGGAAGGCGGCGTGTGTGCGCGGCTCCCTTGCCAGACACAGTAGCATTGCTGCTGCCCGCCGCACCACTCGCTGTAATGGGTGCGGTGCGGTTACCAGCGCAAGCAGGCGCGGGAGAAGACTGTGGGAGGAGAAAGGGGGGTGGGGGGGGGAGGAAGGGAGGTGGGGGGAGGGAAACGGGGGTGGGGGGGGAGGAAGGGGGGTGGGGAGGAAGGAAGGGGGGTGGGGGGGAAGGAAGGGGGGTGGGGGGGGAGGAAAGGGGGTGAAGGGGAGGATCTGAGACAGGTGCGAGGGTTGAAAGATCGGGAGGAAGATTGCACTCTGCGACACTCACTGGAGCTGTACAGGCAGCACACGGCAGCACACGGCAGCACACCGCAGCACACCGCAGCACAGGGCAGCAGAGGGCAGCACACAGCAGCGCTCGGGCCTGCACACATAGCAGCACTCACTGTGGCTCGCGGGCGAGGCTGTACTTGGCAGCGGGGGAGGCGTGTGCGGCGAGGGCGACGCAGGAGAGCGCAGTGGCCTGCACGTGGGGGTCAGCAGAGGCCAGCAGCAGCGCCACCTGCCGGTACACCTGTGAGCAAGACGACGTGATCAGGTGCAGTGAGTGTGTGTGTGTGTGTGTGTGTGTGTGTGTGTGTGTGTGTGTGTGTGTGTGTGTGTGTGTGTGTGTGTGTGTGTGAGGAGGGGCGCAAGGAAGATGGAGGGTGGGAAAGGAAGAGGATATGTTTGTTGGGAGGGCAGGGAGGAGGAATGCGGTGTGTGTTGGTTTGGGCGTGTGAAAGGAGTCTGGAAGGGCGGGGTGTCATTCCACATGTTGAAAAAAGAAAGAAGGTCTCAGCCAAACCCCTTCCCCTCACCACACACCCCATCCCTCCACCACACACCCCATCCCTGCACCACACACCCCATCCCCGCACCACCACACACCCCATACCCCCACCACCACACACCCCATCCCCCCACCACACACCCCATCCCCCCACCACACACCCCATCCCCACACCACCACACACCCCATACCCCACCGCACACCCCATACCCCCCCCCACACCCCATACCCCACGGCACACCCCACAAACCCCAGCACACCTGCAGGGAGCCAGCGGCGGGCAGCAGCAAGAGGTCATTGTCGCGGCACAGCAGCAGGTGCGCCCACGCCTCCACCACACCACACCCCACGCCTCAATCACACACCCCATACCCTCCACCACAGTCCATTCCCCCCCACCACTCCCCACCATACTACTATCAAGCACACCTGCAGGGGCCCGGCGGCGGGGAGCAGCAGCAGGTCGTTATCGCGGCACAGCAGCAGGCGCCCCCACGCCTCTGCTGCTGCCGCCTGCCACGCCACCACGGGGCCCTGCAGCAGCGCCGCCAGCGCCCCCAGCACCCTCTCCACACTGCATTGGTGGGATGAGTGGGACAGAGGGGATGAGATGTTGAAAGGATGAGGAATAAGGGAGAAGTGAAGGGAATAAGAAGTGACTAGGAAACAAGCAGAAGAGAAAAAGAAAGAGGGGAAGAGGAGACGAGAAGGGGTGAAAATAGACAAGAGGAGAAGCAACGAGAAAAAGGAGAAGGGGAAAATATAGTCGTTGCCGTAGACTGAGAACAGCAAATGTTGCACTCACCTCATTACTCCACGACACCCTTCGCCCCCAGCAGCAGCATCAGCGCCACCATCCGCACCACTCCCAGAAGCCCCCACTGCCATGCCATGCGGGCCCGTGTCCCCCCCGGGGTGCGCCGCTGCGGAGCGAGTGAGAGAGGCGGGCAGGGCAGGTGCTGCTGATGAGAGCGTCGCTGGCAGCGCAGAGGAGAGGGGGGTGGCGGAGGAGGGGAGGGGCGGTTGGTGGGCGGGGTAGGAGGAGAGGTCGATGGCGGCTGCGATGTTGGCGAACGTGTCGACTGCATTGCTCACCACCTCCTCGTCCTCTGCCCCGTGACGGCGGTGACCAGGGGGAAAGGGAAGCGTAGGGGGGTGCAGGGAAGCGCAGAGCGGCGCAGGGGGTGCACGGGGAAGCAGGGGGGAGCAGCGGAGGAACAAGGGGAGGCAGGAGTGTAAAGGCAGGGGAGATAGAGAGAAGCGACGACCTGGCATCCGCCCTCCTTCCTCCTCCTCCTCCCGCTCTCCTCAGCCTGCTCCACCCTGGCAGGAGACAAAGAGAGCACCAATGCAACGCAAGAGGGGCCTCCCTCCCCTCCCTCCGCTGCTGCTTGCACACAACTCTCTGCTCCAATCCTGAAACCCGAATGCCCACACACGTGCGGAACCCTCTCCCCAGCACGGCAGCTCACCGCGTTGAAAGTCCTCCAGGGCGCCCACGAGCATGGCCACACACGCGGGCAGGGCGGCCATGGCGGAGGCGCAGTGCGGCAGGAAGGAGAGGTTGCGCAGCACACTGCTCGCCGCCACTGCACACTGCACCCGCTCCCCCGCACTGCTGCCCCCGCCCCTGCCTCCCCCGGTGCTGCTGGCGCTGCTGCTGTGGTTGAAGAGTGCCCGCTCCGCCCACCACACCTCCCGCTCCTCTGCACTCAGCCCCGCCTCCCCGCAACCCCCGTCCCCCACCTCGTCCCCTTCCGCCTTCCCCCCCACCCCCACTCCCGCCACGACTCCCCCATCCTCCCCCCTCCCTCCGCCCGCCTCCCCACCTGCTTCCCCCCCGCGCGACTCTACCCCGCCTCCCCTGTGCCCGCGCCCATACGCGCTCATACCGCCAGCGCCAGCAGCAGCGGAGGCAAGAGGGTCGTCCGCGGATGGCGGGTGCAGGGCGGAGATGGGGCGCGCAGGCAGGGGCGGACCCGCGGAGTGCGGGAAGTAGGTGCTGAGGGGGTGGCAGGGGGGCATGACAAGGGGGGTGCGCAGGGGGGAACGGGTTGGAGGGATGGGAGCGAGAAGTGCTGCAGGGGAGGGGAGGGGCTGCGTAAAAGGGCAGCACGAGAGGCGGGGGAGTGAGACAGATGAAAGAGGTTGTTGCGAAGGGGGGGGTGTTGGGGGCAGAGAGGGTTAGCTAACCACTCTTCAATCCACGGCCCATGATGCATGGTCCAAAAACCACAGCCCACAATCCTAATCATGCTTTACCGAATGCGCTCCCCTAGGGGGTCATGCAGCACGCGCGAGAGCCGCCCCGATCCGCTGCTCCTGCTGCCGCCACCGCCCCTCCCAGGGGGTTCACTGTCGGCTGGGCCGCCGCCCTCGGGCCCTCCTCTCATGGCTCGCCACGTGGCAGCGTCAGTTATTTCGAGCGAGCAGGCGCGCCACGACGCCACCTGAGGAGTTTCGAAAGGAGTGGCAAGGCGGGTGGCGGTAAAGCGGGAAAGAGGGCGGCGGAGAAGAAAGGTGGGGGGGGGCAAATGGGAGGTTGCGGGTGTGGGGTGGAGAATTGGGTGGCGGAGAGCAGCACATGTGAGTGAACGAAGCGAAGGGACGAGAACGGATGTAGGCAGACACGACGATCGGCTAGGTGGGGTGCAAAGCGGTGATGAGGCGTGCAAGACCAGTACCACTGATACTAAGGCTGAAAGCAGTTGTGGCGCCTTGCTGAGCGGGCCAGCCCCCTGCTGCCACGTGTCCTTGAGAGAGAAGCTGATCAGCTGCAGCGCGTTGAGCGCCCACACCACCTCGCTCGTGACGCCCGCCTCCACCGCCATCGCCAGCTGGCGCGCTCTGAAGTCTGGTGCCACGTCAGCATCAGATGGGAAGACGGAAACGAGATGGTTGGTTCGCCTGTGTGGCGCTACGGCGATCCAACGACGAAGCTTTATGGTCATGCGGGCACGCGGTCATGCGAGCATGCGTGGAAATTGGTCAGCAAATGAAAGGCTGACTCGATCCGATCGTTAGCGTGACGGAGCGGTCGAAATAAAAGAAGGTACTGCGGCTCGGATCTACACCTGGACTCATATCCCACCCCCTACTACTCATACTACTAGGAAGCGGGACTTGGGAAGAGAGGTGAGAGGGAGAGGCGGAGGGAGGCGCGACCTGTGAGGCCGGCGCGGACTTGGAACAACGGGCCGGCGCTGCTGGGAATTGGCGGGAGAACTAACGACACCGGCTTCTCCTCCCGCTCCTTCCGCTTCGCCTTCTTCGCGCCGTCTTTCCCGCCTCCCGCGACGCGCAGCGAGGCGCGTCGAGCCGGTCGCTCGCTGTCATCGGCCTCTTCGGCGGATCGCCCGCGCGTTGCGCGAGCGTCGCTGAGGGTCTTCCTCCGCTTGTACCTCACCCCCGCGCGCGCCGCATCTGGCGTGCCGCTGCGCTTCTCGTTGTGGCTGGGTGTCCGTTGCGCTGGCTGCGCGCCGGTGGAGCTTCGGCGCTGCGACCGCTGAACCGATCGAAGCGTCATCGCCGCCCTGAAAGTGCGCTAGTTGCTTCACAGGCTTGCTGCGACGAACTGGTCAAGCGAGGGGCCCAGCTCGAGTGCACAAAAGCCAAGGCGATAGCCTAGTTTATGTAGGTTCAAAACAGGAAAGCAAAAAAGATCGAATGGCGAAGCTTGTGCTCGTAGCGAAGCGGAGCGAAACCCGAGGCAGAGATCCCGTAACGAGTAGAGACAGATGGATCAAACCGTTTTACGATTTTGGTGCAGTAGGCAAAACATTATTGGAAGGAACTAATGTTCCTGACCAGGGGCATTTTTAAAGGGTGAAATACCCTGATTCCCCTTTCTAAAATCCATTTCTTTATGATTATCCTGATTCTAAAAGGGTGGGTGATTTTGTACTCTTTCTTCAAAAGTGTGGAGTTTTTTCTACCCTGTCGAAATCAGTGTGCGCTGATTCTTACCCTTACGCGTCAGAGTACCCTCGCCACTCCCAGCCCCACTCTCCCCCATTCCCTCACTTCCCCGAGCCGCCGAGCCCCATTTTCCGTATCCCTCGCCACTCCCCGCTTACCCCCCCCCGTTTCTCTCGCATCTCCCAGCCCCTCCCCACAATTCCCTCTCCACTCCCAGCCCCAATTCCCCCATTTCCATTACAAATCAGGGTGCTTAAAAGTTTACCTTGATTTTGACAGGGTGGGAGAAAAACTACCCTGACAGGCAGGGTGACGTCATCAAAGCACCCTGATTCCCAAGAGCCCCAAAAGCGAAAATAGGCCGTTGAGTTGGCTTGAGGTCAGTATGCAGTGATCTTCCAACCACAGCAGGTCCCCTTATCACCCGCCTAATATGAAGGTTATGAAGGTTATATTAAGGTCGTGACCTGTTACAAACATGCATAGAGCAAGCAGGGAATATGGTCAAAGGACCAACAGCCTATAAGGAGTACATCACAACACGTTAGGGCGCGTGAGGTCTTCGAAATCTGTAAAAGTTTATGTTTTTAGGGCGATTTTTAGTTTCGAACTTACAACGAAAGAAGTTGGAATTTCCTTCTATCGAAGTTCGAACATCGGGCTTACCACACTGTAAAAAATCACACACACATACAAGGTCGAACCCCGACATTCGAACTTGTAAAAACGAGCCGAGCCGCACGTCAACATCATAGGTTACCCGGTTCGCTCGTCTTGACGGTGCGCCACGTCAACATTTTGCGCCTCGGTTTACAAGGACCTAGAGCTCCAACTCACCTTCCGCGCCGAGTGTGTAGGGAAACTATACTCCAGGTCCATACTTTCAGATTTCTCTCAAATTTAGCCGCGGGTCGACTCAAAAATTACTACTTTCTAGAATTTCGCTCACACGAGGCCCAAAGTATGTTCAAAACTGGTCCTGCGGGGCGAAGTTTTCGACACGTGTCCAATTTCGCTTTGAAAAAAATTCGACGGGGCAAAAAATAATAAAACCCCTCGGGACCAGGGCTCACTTTATCAGAAATTTTTGGTCTGAATTTCTGGATTCTGAACACATTTTTACTGGTTCATCTGATACCGTAGACATGCTGTTTAATTTCGTCTGATTTTTTTAGAGAAGCTTTTTCTATTCATCTGATTTCTCAGACAGCCTTATACAGTATTAGAATGAGAACGAGAGAATGGTGTGAACTATGAATGAAGCGAGTACAAATATGAAACCCTAGTTGGGTTGTACCCCCTATGGGATACCCCACTATAGCCTACACAATAGCATGAGCTATAATGTTCTGACATACAGTTCATCTGAGATTGCAAATATCGAGTCTTTTTCGACTGAAGGCAAAAATCTCGAAAGTAGACTGCAAGATCCGATCTGAAAACCTTAGTTCTCACTGCTCGATACTCAACTGACTAAACCACTAGGCTATGCATAACTATTAATTTTTAATTTCTAAGTTAGAACTGCTTGCTAGTTTTATATCTAGGATTCGTCTGAAAAGCTAGACAAGGTTACAGTTTTCGCCTGACAATCAGACAAGGAGCCAGGACCCGGTCTTGACATCAGACGGGTCATTTTACTAAAGTTAGCCCTGCTCGGGACCTAGGGCACATTTGCGGGAGGGATCAACCCTAAACACCAAGCGGGTCCCCGTGTTTAGGGTTGGTCCCTCCCGAACGTGTGTCCTGGTTCCCCCAGGGGTTTTATGTTTTTTGCCCCCGTCAGAAATTGCTAATAAGAAACAGGACACGTGTCGAAAAGTTTGCCTCGCAGGACCAGTTTTGAACATAATCTGGGCCTCGCGTGAGCAAACTTCCAGAAAGTTGTACTTTTTTAGTGAAATTAAGACTAAATTTGAGATATTTTTGAAACTATGGAGCTGGGATATACTTTCCCGAGTGTGTAACCAGGGTACAAATAGCCCCCGTGGCAACACCTTGTATGCTGGACACGTGGCTACAACTGTGTGCACGAATTGTGGGGTGTCTTCGTTGTGCAACTTCATGCACTGGCGAAGCGCTCGCCCGTTTCGCCAGCTGTTTGGACGTTCTGCAAATCACATACGCTCGCATGAACATGAGCACGCACGTTCGCGCCTCCGACTCGAGTCAAGTTCATATTTCAAACTCGAACTTTTGCAGAGCCCATACAATGTGAAAATATTAGGTGTGGGGCCTAGGCTTAGTAGCCTAGGCCCACACTAGGAGATAGGTAAGTTCGAGTGGGTTAGGTGAGAGTCGAGAAATTGGAAGGGAAATGAAGTGACTAGCAAGAGTTGGGATACAAGTACATTGCCCTAAATTGGGTTGTACTCATTACAGAGTACCCCACTGCAGGCTAGACAGCAAATATATTCTGACACACCCCCATAGCCAAAGTGGGGTGAAATCAGCAGAGCAGGCAAAGCAGTACAAGCTCAGGGTGGATCACAATGTCACCACACATTCTGAGCACAAGTTCAAGAAGCAATAGTTAAAGTGCACAATTATCAGCAAAGCTAGTGGTGGTCACAACGGGCAGGTGAGGAGGAGGAGGGAGAGTGAGAGGAGAGGAGATGGGAGGCGACTGCTGAAGCTGCAGACACACGGGCAACAGGAGCGGCTGGCACAGTGGCTACCGGGACAGCGCCCCGGACTACTGGAGTAACTGGCTCGGCGGCTACGAAGAGCGGCAGGAGCAACGGACCCACGGGCGACAGGCGCAGCAGGCTCACTGGGCTACCAGGACAGCGCCCCGGACTACAGGTGCTGCGGACTACAAGACGGCAGCCTCCGCTAAACCTCCCACAAACAGTCCCACCCCCCTGACACACACCCGCTGCTACACCCCTAGCTCCACTCCCACGCACCCCCCTTAAACCCTAAACCCCAGTCTCCCACACAACCACCCCCCTCAGCGACAGCTGCAGCAGTGGGAGACGACGGAGGAGGAGAAGGAAGGGGCGACACAAACGGAGCACCCCCACACCCGCAAATGGGGGGGGGGGGGGGGGGGGGGGGGGACAGTGCGCACGAGGGCGCAGACAGTAGCAGAGCGCACGGGGGCGCGAGCACGAGACACGGGCAGCAACAGGCACGGGCAGCACAGGCACGGGCAGCACAGGCACAGGCAGCACAGGCACGGGCAGCAACAGGTACAGGCAGCACAGGCACGGGCAGCACAGGCACGGGCAGCACAGGCACGGGCAGCAACAGGCACGGGCAGCACAGGCACGGGCAGCAACAGGCACGGGCAGCTCAGGCACGGGCAGCACAGGCACGGGCAGCACAGGCACGGGCAGCACAGGCACGGGCAGCACAGGCACGCGCAGCAACAGGCACGGGCAGCAACAGGCACAGGCAGCACAGGCACGGGCAGCACAGGCACGGGCAGCACAGGCACGGGCAGCACAGGCACGGGCAGCAACAGGCACGCGCAGCACAGGCACGGGCAGCACAGGCACGGGCAGCACAGGCACGGGCAGCAACAGGCACGGGCAGCACAGGCACGGGCAGCACAGGCACGGGCAGCAACAGGTACAGGCAGCACAGGCACGGGCAGCACAGGCACGGGCAGCACAGACACGGGCAGCACAGGCATGGGCAGCACAGGCACGGGCAGCACAGGCACGGGCAGCATAGGCACGGGCAGCACAGGCACGGGCAGCACAGGCACGGGCAGCACAAGGCGTACCGGGTCCAGGGGCGGCTTCTGGGGTCCAGGGGCGGCACCTGCAGCTGGGCGGCGGTAGCTGCTGCGGCAGAGCGGCGGCGGCTGCTGCTGCTGATAGAGCGGCGGCTGCTGCTGCTGGGTCGGTGGCGGCAGCTGCTGCAGGTCTGGCGGCGGCTGCTGCTGCAGACTCTGGCGGCGGCTGCTGCTGTAGACTCTGGCGGCGGCTGCTGCTGCAGGCTCTGGCGGCGGCTGCTGCTGCAGGCTCAGGCGGCGGCTGCTGCTGCAGACCCTGGCGGCGGCTGCTGCAGCAGGCTCTGGCGGCGGCTGCTGCTGCAGACCCTGGCGGCGGCTGCTGCTGTAGGCCTGGCGGCGGCTGCTGCTGCAGGGCGGCGGCGGCTGCTGCTGCAGGAACTGACGGCGCCCCGCGGGTCCCGCATGGGGCGTCGCGACGAGCAGGGGCGACGCCCCGCGGGTCCCGCACGGACGTCGCGACGAGCAGGGGCGACGCCCCGCGGGTCCCGCACGGACGTCGCGACAAGTAGGGCGGCGCCGCGCGGGTCCCGCACGGACGTCGCGACGAGCAGGGGCGACGCCCCGCGGGTCCCGCATGGACGTCGCGACGAGCAGGGTGACGCCGCGCGGGTCCCGCACGGGCGTCGCGACGAGCAGCGGGGAGGGCAGCGCGCAGGCCCCCCGAGGGCGCATCGAAGGACGGGAAAACCGCCGCGCGCCCCGAGCGCACGGCGGGATGAAAAACTCCGAAATCCTAAAAAAAAATTCGCCGCGCGGAGCGCGCGGCAGGAAGAAGGACTGCAGCGGAAGCATAGGGGCCCACAGGCCAAGGTAGAACGGGCTCTGATAACATGTGAAAATATTAGGTGTGGGGCCTAGGCTTAGTAGCCTAGGCCCACACTAGGAGATAGGTAAGTTCGAGTGGGTTAGGTGAGAGTCGAGAAATTGGAAGGGAAATGAAGTGACTAGCAAGAGTTGGGATACAAGTACATTGCCCTAAATTGGGTTGTACTCATTACAGAGTACCCCACTGCAGGCTAGATAGCAAATATATTCTGACATACAATGCTTGGTTCGCGAAGCACCCTTCGCGAAATTAGCGAATAGGGTAACCACCCAAAGTTCGAACTTTATTTTGAACTTCTAAACAGACCACACGCGCCCTTATTCCCCTACCCCCGAGGGGATATCCCCCAACCGACGTGGGAGAGCGCTCTATGATGAGGGCAGTATCTATGGGGGACGGAAGGGGTTGCCAAGTAGCCACGATGCACGAAGAGCAGGATGGATGGAGGGGACACCTGAGGCGTCAAAACAAATAAAACGGAGGCGTATGGCGGTCCTAATCCGCCAGATAGATTTATATGATCAGCAGAACTTCACCTCTTTATCCTTACCCCCCCCCCCACACTCTTCTCATCCCCTCTCCCCACAACCCCACCTTCATCTTCTTGACCCTGGCCTCCTCCACCCCACACACAAACCCTTCTTCCCTCCCATCCCATCCATTCTCTCTCTCTACACACCAGAATACTTCTCTCCCCTCTGCAAGATGCCATTCCAGGTCCAATGGTGCCAGCATTCTATGCTGTGACTAAAGGTGCTACATTCGCAAGATTCTGGAACCCCCTGATTTGATGCCACCTCACTCATGTGCACAACATTCCGGTTTGCTCAATTTAACATAACAATATAGCATACAAAGTGATATGCAAGATAACCGGTAGCTAACAGTAGCTGGAGACGCTACCATGTCTCACTTATTGTATACACAGCCAACATACGTCAACCAACGCTTCCGCGGCCTTGCATGGCGGGGCGCAGGCCGGGGTAGTAGATGACGAGGTAGTAGCCGGACGGCTGCTCCATGTACGGCTTCACGTACGCATCGTACTGCGCCTCGGTGATGCCGTCGTACGACGCCGTGTGCTGTAGAGAGTGCCGACCCTTCATGAACGGCTTCAGCGGGTTGTACGGCGACTTGCTGCGCTGCCACCCCACCGTCTGGTACCCGCTGAACGCCTGCGAGCCGGCCGTGCCGGGCTTGCCGCGGAAGAGGCGGTAGTAGGGCGCAGCGCCCTTTGTGAACGCCTCGTTGAGATCGATCGACATCGTCTGCGTGTACGTGCCGTCCTCGCTGCGCGACGCGCGAATTAGAGGGAGGGACGCGAGGGTGAAACGGTAAGCAGCGTTTCGCGCACAGGGTTGAGGCTTGCCGCGTGGCACTCGGCGCTCTATTGAATGATTAGTTGAAAAGTGGGCGCGAACTGATGTTAAGTGGATGAGTAACGGGAAAGAAGACGCGCACACGGAGAGAGGACTAGCACTGACGAGAAGAGGACGAGTATAGACGAAAGGGGCGCGGCAGGGCGGGGGAGGCAGCTCACTTTTTGTAGACGCGCAGGCTGGCCTTGCCGCTGGAGATCACCTCCTTCTTGTTCCTCGAGTCCAGCTTGAATATCACCGAGCCTGCACGCACACATACCGCACCGTCAGTTAGTTTGGCGGCCGCTTGCACGAGCACGGGGAGATACGACGGAGAGCGGGCGCGGCGACGCGAAAAGGAAGTGAGGTGGTTCACTTACTGACTAGGTCAGCTGCAAGCGCTGGAGGAGTCAAGAGCGCGCCTGCGTGGAGTCACGGGGAATGGGATGGTGAGGAGCGCAAGGGATGCGGGTAAGCACGGGTGCGTAAACGCTGCATGGATAGCGCCTCTAAATTTTCGCGAGTGCAGTCGCAACATGTGAAGCGAGAGTTCTGTGCAATGCGCAACGTGAAAGGTGAGACCTTGAAGTGATGTTGGGCTCGTCGGGCCTTACATATTAGGGTGAGGAGAACTGCTATATGTGTGGTTCTCATGGTGGGGACGAATTAAGCGGCGTGTGTCGGTTCTAACACGTGCGCTCTCAGCTAGGTTGGTGACAGAAAGAAGTGATAAACTTCCGGGTGTTCGTCGGCACTGTGGGCTTAGTGCTCCTTAATCTTCAAGGTACATATGTACGGCCGAATTCAGATGAGGCAGTTCACTCCTGGTACTTTGAGAAGCTGCTGATATAGAAGCTGGTACCGACAGCGTCTAGCCACTACGTGAAAGCAGCAGTGGACTTGGGTCGGTGGAACATGAATGAGATGACAGAACAATGGCCGTCTTGCTGGTTGACTGGCGCGAGGGGAAGTCGTAATTTCGCCTCTGAATTGAAGGATGATGGAGCCGACAGAGAGGAGGTGGGTTCGATCGATTGGAATTTCCGTGCGTGCATTGCGATGGGGAATGCGCCAGCCACAATCCGCGCGTCGCCGTCGGAACCAAAATTTCGCGCACATGTCGGTAAGCGCGACTCATGGCACACCACGTCCGAGCACAGGGAATGACACGGCTGTTCCAAAATCAGAGGCTTTGCCACAATCACATTTCCACACGTTTGTTCATGGAGAGCCGTTGCACTTGGGAAGTTGGATTTTGCAACTCTGCAAACATATCGATCCGTGAATCCTATACAATGTTGAGAAACTCAGTGACGAACTTGTCAGAGAGCTTGACCTCTCCCAACCAATTGGGCTGATCCCCCTGCTTTTACCTCCCTTCCCGCTCGCTTCACTCTCTTTCCTTATTGTCGCAAGATCTACGATCACTCTGGCAACTTTTTCTTGGTTCTGCCTCGGCTGACTATTTTCATAATCCTGCACTCCTCCACATCTCGTACAACTAGATTCCCCATGAATCTACTAGCTGCGTCTGCCTTACAATAGCTGTCTAACGCGTTCCTGAAGAGCAAAGCGCGACTTGTTGCCGAATGCTTGGCAATCTTCACTAGCATAAGCGACTTCCGACGCTTGCTTCTCGCCTGTAGCGATCAGGCAAGATCCACAGAATGGCATGCTCTTCCAGATTCTGTGCATTCGGCATACTGCTGCTCCTGGGACTGATAGCAAGAGCGAATGCGTCCGTGCATACCTATAAGGGCAATCGCTTTTTCCACACGGCGGATGCTTTCCTTTTTCGCGGCGGACGGGAAGGACTCTTCTCGTCGACGCCTGAGGCGGTGGCTCACTGGACGACGATTGGCAAAGCCGTCGCCAATGGCAAGGCATACGTCAGGTGTGTGTGCGCTCAGTGCTCCCAGTGCTCCCAGTGCTCTCACGACCTTCCTGTCTCTGCTGATTCCCTCAAATTCGCGATGGCGACGAACGACCAAGCTGGACTCAGTGTTTGACAGCAATAACTAATTTGTTAATTGATTCGCTCAAAATGGCGACGAATGACAAGCTAGGTTAGTGTTGGACAACAATAACTAAATCTGCTGATTAATCTGAGGCTTTTAAGCAAGTGATTCATCTGGGATTGGCGGGGAGGTTTTTTAAGCACTGGTGGCGCGTAGAGTGAGGTGCGTTAAGGCCAGCCGACGCACTCTGTCGTGGGAACGCAGCCATTTTCTTCCACGTGCACCCCGCGCGCGCGTCGCCACTCGCGACTACTGGGGACTGCACGCTGGAAGGTGTCTGTCGCACCGTCGCGTGCTGTGCACTAAGCAGCACTTTAATTCGCCGGTCAATGCCGGCTTACCCGCAGATTTCGAAGCAGTTGACAGCTCTTTCTGCTCTCCCTGCTCTCCCTCCCCCGCGCGGATTCCAGCACCTCACCCTTCAGTAGTCGGCGAAAGGGACTGTCGCTACCCCTTGAATCTCATGCCAATGCGCATTTCCTCCTCCGCTGCGCTCCCCGTGCGATCCTCTCCCCACATCGGGTTCCAGCACCTTACCTTTTTTTTCCCCTCTGCAGTCTCATCTCCCATCAGCACTCTGCTCTCCCTGCTCTTTCTGCTCTCCTTGCCCACGCTGCTCGCCCTGCGCGCCCTCCCCCGCGCAGGTTCCAGCACCTCACCTTCCACCGCCCCATCTGGGAGGCGCGCGACGCGCCGGTGGCGGGGCAGACGGGGCTGATCGAGGCGCTGCTGTTCGAGGTGGGCGACCGCGCGCGCATCGGCCACACGTCGCCGACGGGCACGCGGTCGTTCTGCTGCACGCCGGAGCTCGTGCGCAAGACGGGGTGCAACCCCGGCCACCTCATCGTGCGCCCGCGCGACGACGACAGCAAGGTCAGCCGCGCGCCGTGCGGGGTGCGGAGGGCTGCAAGAGGGTGTTTGGTGAGGGTTGGGTGGAGGAAGCGCGGAGGGCATGAAGGGGTGAACTGCAATGGAGTCCCCTTGACCGTTGCTACAGTGCACCGCTTGCGAGTGTCCCTGCACCTAGCTTCGCTGCTCCGCCGTTAGCCCGTCACGGCGCACCCACCCCGCTCTCATTCCCGCTCGCCCTTCCGTTCTCCCTTTCCCCCACACGCCTCACTCCAATCGCGCGCTTTTGCCGGTGTGGTCTCGGGTCTGGTCTGGGCCGCCTCGCCGCCATCGCCGCAGTGGTCGCGCGTGGTGGACGTGAACGTTATGGGCAATGGCAATGGCAATGGCAATGACAGCGCCGTGGAGGCGCGCCCAACCCGCCCTCGTTCCCGCTTGCCCCTCCTCTCCCCCCCCCCTCCCAGTGGCCGCGCGTGGTGGAGATGCACTTGATGGGCAACGACAGCGCCGTGGAGGGTGCTGTGCTGCTGAGCCCAGTAAGGGGTGCGCATGCAAGTGGCGTCTCCTTCTCTCCTTGCCTCCTCGCCTCCTTGTCCCCCCCACGCAGTGGCCGCGCGTGGTGGAGATCAACTTCATGGGCAACGACAGCGCCGTGGAGGCAGCAGCTTCGGAGATGCACATAACGCGGACGGGCATGTACTACCTGTGGTTCGTCATCTGCGATAAGAACCTGGCCGAGGTGTCCGTCACGGGCGGCACCGTGTGGAAGAACCCCTCAGGCTACCTGCCCGGCATGATGACGCCCTACCTCAACTTCTTCGGCGCCATGTCCATCGTGAGCGCCGCTTATCCATTGCTAGTCCTCCCTTCCATCACGAGCCGAGCTGCTGAAATCACCCCACTGCTTGCAGCGGGTCCTGTCCCCGCTGCTCCTACTCGACCCCCCTCTCCCTCCTCTCTCCTCTCGAATCCTCCTTGACTCTCCTTCTCAACCTTCTGCCCTTCCCTCGTCCACACCACAACCCTCCCCTCTCCCCTTCCCCCTCACCCCCTCCCCCCAGGCGTACCTGCTGCTGGGCTTGCTGTGGCTGGTGCAGTACGCGCGGTTCTGGAGGGACGTGCTGCAGCTGCAGCACTGCATCACAGCGGTGCTGTTCCTGGCCATGGTGGAGATGGCGGCGTGGTACTTCGACTTCGTCAACTTCAACGCCTCGGGCTACCGCCCCATTGGCATCACGGTGTGGGCCGTCAGCGTGGGCGCCGTGCGCAAGGCCGTGTCGCGCGTGCTCATCCTCGTCGTCGCCATGGGCTTCGGTGTCGTGCGCCCCACCCTCGGGGGGCTCTCGGGCAAGGTGCGCTGGCGAGAGGGGGTGGGTGGGACGGGGTTGCTGTGCTGAACCTCGTGGTCGCCATGGGCTTTGGTGTCGTGCGCCGCACCTTGGGGTGGGGGGGATCTCAGGCAAGGTGCGCTGGTGGGGGGAGGGCGAAGGGAAGAGTGTCTGTGAATCACCGGCAAAGTGTGAAGCCAGTGGGGGGAGGGGTGTCCATTGTAGGTGTCATCAGAGGGTTCACATTGCCCTTTCACTCGCCCTCTACTGCTCTCCCACTCTCCTGCCTTCTGCTTCCTCTCTCCCTCAACCCTTCTCTCCCCGTCCGCATGCACATGCTCCCCCCTCCTTCGCCGGGCTTCACGTCCACAGGTGGTGGCACTGGGAGCGGCGTACCTGGTAGCGGCGGAGGGGCTGGACGTGATGCAGAACGTGGGCGCCATCGACGACCTCAGCAGCGGCGAGCGCGTCATCCTCGTGCTGCCCGTCGCCGTGCTGGACGCCGCCTTCATCCTCTGGATCTTCACCGCCCTCTCCAAGACGCTTGCACAGCTGCAGGTGCGTGCACGGTGCTGGTAGTGAGTGCGTGCATGGCTCGTGCGTGCATGGCAGTGTGTGTTGTGCTGGAGAGGGGAGTGGCCGTGCTGGACGCCGCCTTCATCCTCTGGGTCTTCACCGCCCTCTCCAAGACGCTCGCACAGCTTCAGGTGCGTGCACCGTGCCTGTGCCCGTGCCCGTGCCCGTGCCCGTGCCCGTGCCTGCAATGCATGTGTGCATGTGTGCCTGGGGTTATGGGCTGTGTGCGGTTGGAGGCGCTGTGTGGGTGGTACATGCTGGGTGTGTGGCTGTCATGGCATGGGGCGGGGAGGGAGCGGCTTCAAAGTGAGCGTGCAGGTTGCAGCATGGGCAGGCGCCCTGTTTCTTGGCCAGTTTGGATGGGGCTGGAACTGTCAGTGCTGATCCGCCCTTGTATGCGTTCCCCCGTGCCTCCCCCTGTGCACCCCCCGTTCCAACCTCCCCCTGTGCGCCCCGGCATGCATGGGTGCACGGCAGGCAAAGCGCACAACACACAAGCTGGAGCTGTACCGGCGCTTCACCAACATGCTCGCCCTCTCCGTCCTCATCTCTGTCGCCTGGATCGCCTATGAGGTGTGCCGCATGTATGCATGTGCAACATGCTCCTCATGTGCAACATGCTCCTCATGTGCAACATGCTCCTCATGTGCAACATGCTCCTCATGTGCAACATGCTCCTCACTGTGCAACATGCTCCTCATGTGCAACATGCTCCTCATGTGCAACATGCTCCTCACTGTGCAACATGCTCCTCATGTGCAACATGCTCCTCACTGTGCAACATGCTCCTCATGTGCAACATGCTCCTCATGTGCAACATGCTCCTCACTGTGCACACCTCTTCCTTCAATTCCTAGCCCTGCTCGTTTCAATGTACCCGCAGCCCATCCATGCAAGACCACGGTGGGTCCCTGCCTGCCCACTCTATGCTTCTCCCCTAAGCTTCCCCCTCTTGTGCACCCCTCGCCCCGGGCAGATCTTCTTCAAGGTGACGGATCCGTTCAACGAGCGGTGGCAGGCGGATTGGATCACGGGGTGCTTCTGGCACGTGCTCACCTTCGCCCTGCTCTGCATCATCTGCATCCTCTGGGCGCCCTCCCAGGCCTCCACCAGGTTGGCCTATGCCTCTTTGATGCTATTGCCGGTTGGTGATGTCCTTGGCGGTGTTCGCCAGCAACTCAGAAAACGACGGCATTTTGGTGGCATCGGCATGGTGACCGCATCCGGAACCGGGGTCGAAACCCGCCCAAGAGGTCTGGGCGTAATGCGGTCCGCGAAACTTCAATCCCCAAAACAGGAAATTTCACAACCGCATATGGAACCCCCAGCGCCACCTTCCTCATCTAGTGGCGCGAACTTTACGCGCCACTGACCAGTGCCAGACCGAGGGCCAAAAACGAACCAGGGTAACAAGCGCAAAAATAATTAAACAAACCAATCTCAAATACAACCCCCGAGACCCCTCGTACTCAATCCACTCACAAGGTGTGTTCGGGAGGGGAAAAATGGAGGGTATTCGAACCCCCCTTTGTCAAACAAATGGCTTGTTCAGAGGTTCCCCTCTGAACGGCTATGCGACGGCTGTGCCATCGCTGTGCTTCCAAAAACGCGGCATGGCGATGGCATGGCTTGGGGATAGAACTTTGCCTGAGGACGAAGTTGCTTCCCCGCTTCCATATGCCATCGAGCAGTTCGTTTTGGTGGACAAATGGGGGCGTTCGCCAGACACCCACTTTGATTGTACGTTCGGACGGTTGGGGAGGCTCGGCACCTTTTTTACGGGCTGACCAGGCTGACGGAGGTAAACGAACCCTAACTGACGGGATCAGGAAGGCGAGACCCACCTTCCTGATCCCATCATATCCCATGGTTTTTTGCTTCATTGGTGCTGGCGAACAGCACCCTTGTGTCAAGGCACAATAATTGCATGTTGGTCAGGCAGTCTGTCCTCCTGGTTCTTGTAGCCTTGTTCATTGATGTTCCATATGTGCACTTATTTTCTGTTTCTTCCCAGGTATGCTTATTCGGAGGATGCTCCCGATGAGGACGATGAAACGGTGGCGCTCACCAAGGCGGTTGCAACAGCAGCAGGCGAGGCAGAGGACGGAATGGAGGAAGATGAATTGGAGCAAGGAAAGCTGGAATAAGTGGGTGCAGAGCGTTTCATGAAAACAGCTAGTGCATTAAGGTGTTATTCTCAAATGACTAGAATAATAGCTTGTCAAAATGCAGAAAGGCGTATATATTTTAAGCTGTAGCTTTCACTCTACGTTCTACAAATGTTCTGCATGCTTATGGTATGTAAGAAGTGATTCGTGGCCTTTGTGACAGCTGTGTTGATTGGTAGCCTTGTTGTCTGAAGAAGTAGTCTCCTGATATTCATTTTCTATCTTTGTCGGGTCCGACGTAATCGAGGTTCAACTTAATTGTGTGCTTCGGGTGGTCTACCACCCGTGTTCCTTTCGCAGCAACCCTTTCTCCGTCGGGCTTGGCTTCGCCCCCCCCTGCCTCGCCCTTCGCGTCACCTCACCATCCCTCACCTCACCCGACCTCTCCATCCCGTCCCTTCCCCTTCTTCTTCCCTCACCTCCTTTCCCTCGCTCTTTTCCCTCCTCACGGAACACCCCTTGTTGTAGGAGACACCCCATACCTTCACCATGGTAAGCGCGCGATTAGGTTTCTTGGGCTACGTGGCGCCATGACCAGGCTATATATACTTTCGGGGAAATTCTAGGCGTTTTAGGGTACAGCTCGATCCGAGAATTCCTGGGGAAAGCGATAGGCAAGCCTAGTTGTGTGATCTGGTGGATTTCAGGGATTCACCTCGGAAGAGTTTCATCGTTCCAGTTTCGCTGTGCGCCATTTGCCAGACCACCAACCGCCGTTCTTCTCCATTCTCCGTCGTGTCGCATTTTGGGGTGCTCGTGTGTGTCTTGTTGGCTGCGCTTGCTGCTTGTGCGCGTGTGCGGGTGTGCTGTGCGTGCTGTGCGCGGAGCGGATGGTTTTCGTCCATGTGGACATGGTGTGTGGGATCCTGGACGGCTCTGCATGGTATGTGTTGTGCGGGGTGCATGCGGGTGTGCGTGTGGTGTGCTGCGGTGCATGCGGGTGTGCCTGTGGTGTGCTGCGGTGCGGATGGGCGTGCGTGCGGGTGAGGGTGGCAGGCGTCGGAGAAGAAGGCAAGCAACCCGATGCGGGAGATCAAGGTGCAGAAGCTCGTGCTCAACATTTGCGTCGGAGAGAGCGGCGATCGCCTCACGCGCGCTGCCAAGGTGGGATTAGCTTTCTTTCGCGCTGAGATCAGATGCCACTTGCGCTGCCAAAGTTGGATTGTTTTCCTCTCGCGCTCGGCCAAGGTTGGGTTAGGTGCGTCACGCCCGCTCGTGCGCTGCTACCCGGCGGGGTCAACCAGCATTTTACTCCTCGCAGCCTGCCTACTGTTGTGTCAATCCGTCTTCGCGAATCGCCTCTTGCAATCAGCCTCGCGCGCCTCGCTGCGGTGTGCGCAACTCACGGACTGCAGTGGCGCCTTAAGCTGGCCTCGGTAGTTCGCCTCGCGTAGCGTGTTCTGCCACCTTTCGAACCGCGAAGCAGACAGTAATGCATATCGTGGCTGCGGCGAGACGTCAACTCGCCGTACCGCGCAGACTGGACTGTTTGCAGCATAAGCTCTAGCCCGTTGGTACCGATGAGTGGGGGGAACCCGTTGAGGTGGTTGTAGATGCACTTGGGCCTCGATTGTTGCTGCCCGGCTGCGAGTCCGTTTGAACGAGGGGAGCAGGTCGATTGACAGGGCGATGGAGCAGGTGAAAAGAAGCAGGTCCAGGAGGGATTCGTTTGCTCGGCGAGGCGGTGCAGGCGGGAGGAGCGACAGATGCGGTAGAAAGGCTATGGCACTGAGGGGAAGCAGTCGAACCTGAGGGAAAGTGTATGTACCCGAGGGAATGCAAACTAGACGGAGTTGGGGCATACAAAGGGAAGTGGCGACGGATACTGTTGAATACAGGAATATCGCGAGCGGGCGTTAACTATTGAGCAGTGTTCTGCCCGCTCGAGCGATTTCGGGTTTTGGTCGATTTAGGGTTCCGTTAGTCGTACAGGGCGCTGGTGCCGAATTCAGCTACAAGAACGGCCGGAGCGCGCCTTGACCCCTAACGCTCGTCGGCTCTCCGTGTGCGTCTGCCGCATGTCCGCGTGGCCGCGCTCGCGCCCGTCCATCCTCCACGTCGTAGCCCGTACTCGCCGCTGTTGCGCTACCAAGTCACACAAATCGCTATCAACTCACTTTCCTGTCGCTCACACGTGCACCCCTTCCCTTCCCCCTTGCCCCTATGCCCCTTCCACCCCCGTCTGCCCTCCCCGCCCTCGCCTGCCCTCCATTCTCCGCTCGACCTCTCTTTCCCACGCTTCTCGACCCGCGTGCTAGGGCAGGTGCTGGAGCAGCTGAGCGGTCAAGTGCCCGTCTTCTCCAAGGGTCAGTCTCCCTGCCTTAGCCCCACCCCCACACACGTGCTCTTTCGTCCACTCCCTCATCCCTTAGTTCCGCTCGCCCGTTTTCTCTCCCCCCCTCCCCCATCCGCTCCCTTCCCCAGACGCCGTGTTACTTTCGCTAATCGCTGTTTCCCGTGTTTGCATTGACCCATGACCCCTTGGCTTTCACCTGCCGTTGTTTGTCGCGTCCTCACCTCACTCTCAACCTCGTCTTGTCGTCTTCCACTCTCTCCTCTCCCCTCTTCTCGCCGTTCGCCCCGCGCCCCGCGCCCCTCGCCCCTCGCCCCGCGCCCCTCGCCCCTGGCCCTGCTGCAGCGCGCTACACGGTGCGGTCGTTCGGCATTCGGCGTAACGAGAAGATCGCGTGCTACGTGACAGTTCGCGGCGAGAAGGCGCTGCAGCTCATTGAGAGCGGACTCAAGGTGAGTCGGGCTGCAAGATCTCGAGGTGGGATTCGGCAAGATATGCTTTAAGATTCCAGAATGAGCTTCATTTCCGCTCTATGGATCTCCGTACGTTGTTGCAGCCTTGGTCAGTAGTGCGGATGGTCATGGCACATCATACTATCATTTAGGGTTTGCTCGTGGCAGCACAGCACGAGTCTTTTCCAGACGTCTGTGTGCCTGCTGTATCACTCTGTTGCGTTCGTTCGTGTGATACATGCATGTTAACGCTTTGGGTGCTCCTGTTCTCTCCTAAACCTCTTGTGTGGCTGGCATGGTTATTGAGAGCAGGTGAAGGAGTTTGAGTTGCTTCGCCGCAACTTCAGCGCCACTGGCTGCTTTGGGTTTGGAATTCAGGAGCACATTGACCTGGGAATCAAGTGAGTAGTGGGGAGCACATTGTGCTGGGAGTTTGAGTCTTGAGAATCGAGTGAGTATTGTGGAGCACGTTGGCATGGGAACCAAGTACATAGTAGCATATTCTGGACACCAACCCCATGTCCGTGATGCCATGTGCATTGATGCAGGTATGACCCGTCCACTGGCATTTACGGAATGGACTTCTTTGTTGTGCTCGAGCGCCCCGGCTACCGCGTGTCGCGCCGACGGCGGGCCAAGTGCCGCGTGGGCATTCAGCACCGCGTGACCAAGGAGGATGCGATGAAGTGGTTCCAAGTCAAGTACGAGGGAGTCATCCTTAACAAGGCTCATGCCCAAATCGGGATGTAAGCTACTCACTGGAGCACGCAGCATGGGCTGCGGGCAGAGTAAAGGTGGAGAAAGTGAACAAGTGTGGTCAGATGGTGCATGCTGCTGTTTTGTTGCCCACAGTTGTGCAATGAGAATACCAATTTTACTGCTGGCAATGTTACACAATAGCACAAATTATGGAATAAGCAGCCATATTAATATCTAGCTCTGGAAAATACTGGACTGGAAGTTCCTATATGCTGCTCCTTGAATTAGTGTACTGTGCAGAGCTAGCAACACTGAAACCATCATCATGACAAATTAGGCCACCAACTGTCAGAGGTAGCATGCTTCCAATTCTAGTCATCACAGCAGTTTTCGCCGTCGCACTGTCATCACCTCCTATCCATGACGTCCTTACCCTAATCCGTTTTCTGGCTGGATGCTTTACAAAGGTGATTACGATAAGCTTCTACATTATACAGGGACAATGGAGAGAGTATCATGTGTGACAGTGATCCTTGTGAAGAGCCAACTTAATATCAACATACATTGCCACAACATACATCACGCATCACACATACCAGCTCAAAAGTTTCCTAATACCCCGCGAGTAAATGACCCTACCGAAGGTGCTGATACTAATGCAGCAGTATTGGCGGAACTGACATAATTCGATACACCAGGTCTCTCTTCCCGCAGACGTCGTACATACAAATTAACAGAACGAAAATGAACGACGCGAAGTGCCACATGCCTCCTGGTCGAGAACCCTTGAAAGCTGATACTGCACCAAAGGGTTACGATGGCAGCAGCTTATGATAAGCGCCGTGCGCCTGGACACGAGTGGGCTCAGGCTCCTTATTGGATGAAAAGCAGATCTCAGCAGGCGACGTGCCTGACGACGCTCTGCGCCTGCATCATCCTCTCGAACTCGGGGAAGTCAACGAAGCCATCGCCGTCCATGTCGACGCTGCTGATCATCCGCTTGCACTCGTCCAGCGTCACGCCGCCGCCCTCGACGTTGGCCATCACGCGGAACAGCTCGTCGGCGGAGATCTGGCCGTTGTGGTCCACGTCGAACACCTGAAACACGTCCTTCAGCACCGACCGCGACACGTCGCCTCCTAGGCGCTCCGCCATGGCGTTCAGCGCTAGAAACTCCTCCAAGTTAACGCTACCGTTACCGTCGAAATCCCCTTCACGCATCATTGACGACACTACATCCTCCGACGCCGAGACGCCGATGAGGTTCAGCGCGGTGGCCAGCTCCTCCGCCGTGATGACGCCATCGCCGTCCTTGTCGATTCTCCTAAACGCATCCGTGAGCTCCTTTTTTTGGAGGTCTGTAAGGCCAGCTGAGACCATCGACTCTGAATCGTGACGCGGGCTTTTAGTCATGCCCATGGTTGTTAGACTAACAGAGGGACTGCGAAGGAAGGCGGCAACACTTGACAGATTGGTTGAATTATAAGGAAAATAAGTTGGAAGACTGAACTGAAATGCAAGGATCACTAGAGAAGTGGTTGGTAGGATCTGCTTGAACGAAGACTGGTAATGAACCGGAGGAGCGAGGGGAGGGATTTATGGATTGTGGCCGTGCCTGGCTGGCTGGGCGTTTCTCGACGTTCGTTTGACGGGGAAGCTGCAGGGAAGCCACGGGGCCTCGCCTCCCCACCCCACCCACCACCCCACGGCCAGGGATGAAGGCCAAAGCGTCGAGCTCGGTCCGTCAGAGGTTCCGCTTCCCCGGCCCCAAATCAAACCAAACTTTTCGCGCGGGCAACCGAATCCCCTCACGCGGTTCTGCGGGGTGCGCCCGAAACCTACCCCTCTCGGACACGTTGATTTGAAGCGGAGGTGAGGGGGATCCGCACCGTGTCAGTTGTGGCGTGGCGACATCGAAGCGATTTTCGCCGGGCATTCTGTTTGAAGTGCGAAAGTAGGGTTCCGTTTGTTTCAATTCCTCCCACTCCCACACCACCCCACCCCAGAGACGGCGATTGCCTGCCAATTCCCCAAGCAACATGGCAGGCTCGGTGGTCTCACGGTAGCTGATTGGCTAAGTTTGGCAGCCGAACCAGCACAAACCTTCGAGCCACACCCCATTCGTCGAATCGAGACATTTGGCCTCAGGTCACATATATCATTCAGAACTATGTGTGTGGTTGCTCGGCATGGATTTGGTGGTTGGGGGGAGAACAGCAAACGTGGACTGCGCGGTGACCCTTGTCACATCAGTCATGTCATGACATGACACGAAACCAATTGCCCAGTGGAGCACTATGCCAGGTTGCGGATCAAGTCAGGAATGCCTGGGATTCTGTTTCTACGCATACACCTAACCACCGCTATTTTCAAGGGGAAACCCAACCCACTAATCTCGCGTTTCAAAGTTACCCTGCACGTTTTCGACTATTTCAGTTCGACACTTGAATGACTAGGGCTATGAATGACGCCTAATGCTCGAAGTTTAAACTCATTATGCGAATCTTAATCCATAGCGCCACTTCTACAGTACCCTCTTCGAGGATCTGGAACAGACTCTCGCTAAAATTTAATGATGCCCCACACAACCCTCGGTCAAATATTTAGAAAGGGTGCATACCCCACTTGTGCAAGTGGGGTAAAAAATAAACCGAAAGAAAATAGCGGTGGTTAGGTGTACCCTATTCACCTACTAAAACTATTTTGAATATAGATAATGGACTATTCTCACTGTTTGAGAACAAGCATACAATATGTTTGATTCTTAATACTCAAGTAGCAATTTAACAAAGATTGCAGTCTAAGTGAAGACCCCCATACATCTCATGAATTATAGTTGATGTACTTAGCAATGAGGACAAGTTGGGTCTGGAATTTTATTGGGGGGCATCAAGCCCAGTCCGTCTTGTCAAACTGTATATGTTATGCTAGATTATGTAGGCTGTAGTGGGGTAGCCAATGTGGGGCAGAACCCCTTAGGGTCTTCACTTGTACCAAACTCTCTCGATAGTTTCACTCATTCCTAAGTACCAATTCGAACATGGTATTAAGAGCATTAGGTCCTCAGAGCCTTAGGAGCGTTTTTTTTTTTTTTTTTTTTTTCGGGCCCACCACCTACCACGTGCGGTTATCGTGCTACCCCGTGCCCTGCCCTGCTCTAGTCCCGCGCGCGCCCTGCTAGCAGCCCGTGCGGCCCGCGCGTCGCCTCTGCTGGCCCGCGCGCCGCCTCTCAACGGGAGTAGGGTTTGGCCCCGTCCTCGCTTGGGCGGAGCCTATTGCGGGGGCCGCGAAATCGCGGGAGGACCGCGGTGGCAGCGAAACCGCAGGAAGACCGCGGTGGCCGCGAAACCGCGGGAGTGTCAGAATCCCAACCACTAGACCATTGGGATAAAAGGGCTTATTTCAGTAGCGGGTCAGTGCGCCCATAACCCCCCAGGCAAACGCGCCTGTAACCCCCCCTAGGATCGATCGGGGATCTCACAGTGTAGCTCTACTGACACCCCCCCACACTGGGAGGCCCAGGACTGAGCACAGTGGCAACGACCAACATGTGCATACACCGGGATTCGAACCCGAGACCTTCGCTCTGATACCATGTCAGAATCCCAACCACTAGACCATTGGGATAAAAGGGCTTATTTCAGTAGCGGGTCAGTGCCCCCATAACCCCCCAGGCAAACGCGCCTGTAACCCCCCCTAGGATCGATCGGGGATCTCACAGTGTAGCTCTACTGACAGGGAGGACCGCGGTGGCCGCGAAATCGCGGGAGGACCGTGGTGGCCGCGAAATCGCTGGAGGACCGCGGGAGCCGCGAAACCACGGGAGGACCGTGGGAGCCGCGAAACCGCGGGAGGACCGCGAAATACCCGGTCAACCAGGATACCCGGGCGACGTGCGCGAAAGTCGCCGAGGGTGTTTTCTGCGAGTACGACCTCGGGGGTGGTATCCCGAGGTCGACGTGGCTGGTGAGCGCCGTCACGGGTGGAGTGTCTGCGCTGGGCATATGACGGGGAGTTGGGCGCCAACCAGCTGCACGCACCTGCGAAGCTGGTGCACCATTGTCAGGCGGGTGCAACGCTGTGCAGCCGACTTACTGCAGCGTTGGCACACCGCGGACTTGCAACGTTGGCAAGCCGCGACTACTGGAGCGCGGTCGACCAAGTCGTGCTGGCACGCGGTCGACCGTGCTGCGCTGGCAGTCGACTAGCAGCCTTGCTAGGTCTGATGTAGTCTGTGTTGCCAATGTTGATGCAATCATTCTGAACTTTTGTTGTCAGGCTTTCCTAGTGAAACTCTTACCAATTTTCCCAGTGAACTAGCAAGCAGTGTTAGCACTTGGAAACGACTAAGGAACGAACGACCGCTACGATCAGTCTTGCCCCGTGCCTAGCCCATAGTCTAGCTCCCGTTGCACTAGTTATCTCCGCATGGTGCGGTGAGCGTGGACGACACCGCGAAGAAACCTTTGGTTTAGCTGACTTCTCACTCACCTAGCTTGTTTGTAGACCAGCGGCTGTGTTAGACGCCATGGTGGACCCCGTAGTAGAGGCGGGTGTCGTGGACACCTTGGAAGCACGGCTGGAGGACGCGAGGAGACGTCATGCGGCGAACGAGTACAGAACTCTCCCGCTGACGGTCGTCGAGGCTGGCATCCGCGCCTTGTGGGCGGCGGAGCACCCCCCTTCTCGGCCTGCATCTCCTCGACCGGTGAACAACGCAGGCGGCGTCGAGGCGGGAGTCATCGCCGCGGGTGGCCAAGTCGGTAGCAGCGCGGGAGGCACGTCGAGGCAGCGAGGTGTGATTCACGCCGATGAAGTCGGCGGCGTTCAGGCGCGAGGGATGTAGTCATCGGCAGCTGCAGGGGCCCCGCGAAACTACGTCAGAGGCAGACGAAGTGAATTGGCGCCGATGTCGGCGACACACGTGACCGCGGGTGGAATTGCGCCGAGCTACGGCTACTTCAAGTTTACGCCGGACAGGATCTCGGTCACCCCTCTACTGGTCGGTCGTCCCGAAATCCTCACGTGGAAGGAAGCCATCGAGCCCCAGCTGGAGATGGCCGGGCTGATGGGCTTCACCCGCGGGACCGTGGTGACGCCGGAGGAGCACTACCCCGACTTCGCGCCGTACAGTTGCTGACCTTTACGGTCATTTTGCGGTGCTGCTCGCCGGGCGTACAGATTGCACTGAAGTCGTGCTGGGAGTACCTCGACGCCGGCCACCGGACGTGGCATTTCATCGAGTCAACTTACCAGGTCACCGACGACTTGTTCATCGCCCAGCTTGAGGGGCAATTGACGCACCTGCGTATGGGCGACGAGGAGATCGCGACTGACTACTGCAACCGAGCTCGGTGAATTATCGCCACCATCCGGATGGCTGGCGCGGAGTACTCAACGTCATCGTACGTCACACACGTCATGCAGGGACTCCCGAGCAGCTAAACCTGTTGAAGCGGGTGTCGATGGCGCCGAATACGCGGGCGACGCTCAACGAGGACACATTGACCTCGTACATCCTGCAGGACGAGGCGATGCCGGAGGCTGAGCGGTCCCAGGAGCTCCTCGCGCAAGTGAGTTACGTCGCCCCCGCGAAGCAAGGTGGTCGACCGGGACAGCGCGGGCAGTCTGGTGGCAGTCACCACGGTGGCGGGAAGCCGGCGAAGGATGCTGACAAGCAGAAGTCGGCCAAGGAGGGCGGTCGCGGAGGAGGAGGTCGACATCGAGAATGCTGGCTGTGTGGCGATCCCGATCACCTCTCCTTCGAGTGTCCCGACCGCAGTGGCTCGGACAACGACGAAACCAAGGGAGGCCGCGGGAGTGTCAGAACATATAGCTTGTGCTTATTGTGTAGGCTATAGTGGGGTAGCCCATAAGGGGTACAACCTAATTAGGGTTAGTACTTGTACTCAGTTCATTCATAGTTCATTCATTCTCGTTTCTTCTCATGGTTTCAGAGCAGGTTCCCTAGTGGGAACGCTACCTAGGGCCCACCACGTTTTTTTTTCCTGCCCGGAGCGCGCCTTAGACTAGACCGAGTCGCGCGCGCCCCGTGTGCCCTCCCTACCGTCGCGCCGCCCTTTGTGGCCCCTTGCGCTGCCCGTCGACCCCACGCGCCACCCTAGCGGCCCCTCCTTGCGCCACCCGTCGACCCCGCGCGCCGCCTTAGCGGCTCCCTGCGCCGCCCGTCGACCCCGCGCGCCGCCCTAGCGGCCCCCTGCGCCACCCGTCGACCCCGCGCGCCGCCCTAGCGGCCCCCCCCCCCCCCCTGCGCCGCCCGTCGACCCCGCGCGCTGCCCTAGTGGCGCCTTACGCCACCCGTCGACCCCGCGCGCCGCCCTTGCGGCCTCGCCGCCCTTACCTGCGGCCCCGCCGCCCTCACCTGCGGTCCCCGCCGCCCTTACCTGCGGTCCCCGCCGCCCTCAACTGCGGCCTCGCCGCCCTTACCTGCGGCCTCACCGCCCTTACCTGCGGTCCCCGCCACCCTCAACTGCGGCCTCGCCGCCCTTACCTGCAACCTCGCCGCCCTCACCTGCGGTCCCCGCCGCCCTCAACTACGGACTCGCCGCCCTTACCTGCGGCCCAGCCGCCTTCCCTGCGGCCCCGTCACCTGCTGCAGCGCCGCCCGCCACCAGAGCCGCCCGGGCCGCCTCACCTCGCCGAGCAGCCGACCGCCGCGCCGCCCTGCAGCAGCACGGCCGAGCCGCCCAGCAGCTGAGCAGCCGAGCAGCCGAGCCGCCCAGCAACCGAGCAGCCGAGCCGCCCTGCAGCCGAGCCGCTCAGCAGCCGAGCCGCCCTGCAGCCACGCCGCCCAGCAGCCAAGCCGCCCTGCAGCCGAGCCGCCCAGCAGCCGAGCCGCCGTGCAACCGAGCCGCCGAGCCGCCCTACCTCCGAGCCGCCCGAGCAGCCCCGTCCGGTGAGCACAGTGCCTCTTTTCTTGCATTGCCCTCACCCTACTGTTGCACTGCTAGTCTACTGTGGTCATGGCTACCCCTAGTGTCCTCGCTTTTGACGCTGAGGGTCGAGCCATTGACTTTGACCTCTGGGTAGATGACCTGCAGCTGTTTTTACAGTGTGATAGGGCAGACGGTCTCTCACTCTTTGACCTCACCTCTGGCGCCTCTCCTGCCCCTGCTGCTGATGCCGACACCACTGTTCGCTCCCAGTGGGCCACGCGCGACGCTGCTGCACGTCTTGCTGTGCGTCGCCACCTCCCTACCTCCTTGGTCTTGAGTCGGTCGGTGCGGCGTCTGCCCCTAGCGGGAGACGCCGCTCTGGCAAGGGCAAGGGGGGCAGGGCGCTGAAGGGGCGAGCGGGGGCGGTGGAGGTGGAGGTGGATGTGAAAATTTAGAAGAAAGAAGAGGATTGCACTAGCAAGAATGAGGATACAAATAGCCAACCCTAGAAGGGTTGTACTTGCTATAAAGCACCCCACTACAGGCTAGAGCATAATATTCTGACAGTGGAGGCGGTGGGGGGAGTGGGGGTGGCGGTGGGAGTGGTGGTGGGGGTGGAGGTGTCGGTGGCGGCAGTGGAGGCGGAGGCGGCGGCGGCGGTGGCGGTGGGAGCGGAGGTGGCGGAAGTGGCGGCGGTGGAGGAGGCGGCGGAGGCGGTGGTAGTGGCGGAGGCGGCGGGGGTGGCGGTGGAGCTGGTCGCGGGTCTACGCAGAGGAGTGGCTCCGGTGGTGGTCCGCGCCAGCAGCAGCACCGCGGTCGTGAGACCCTGTCCCCTCAGCAGCTCCGTAAGTGGTACATTGCACGCCAGCGGGGTGGGGGTTTTGGTCCGTGCACCTACGTCCTGCGCACCGGCGACCGTGTGGGTGAGCAGTGTGGGGGTGCGCACCCCACCCAGCGCTGCTTTGGCCGCCTGACGGACGCGTGGCGTCACCAGTTCCCGGAGGCCACAGAGATCCCTCGCTGGGGCGAGCTGTCTAGGGCGGGTGTTGCCATCTATGATCTTGATTTTGATGCTTTTCTTTCTGCCATGTATGCTGTGTCTATTAGTGATGAGGGTGACTGTTACCGGTGTTTCCCGCCCGATCCGGGCATTGAGACTGCTGCTCTAGGTACTGGTGAGGCGGCTGCCCTAGGTGCTTGCGACGCTGCTGCTCTAGGTGCTAGTGCGTCTGCGTCCTCAGGTACTGGTGAGTCTGCGCTCTCAGGTACTACGTCGGCTTCGGCCTCCCTCACCTTCAACCTTGACTCTGGGGCTTCTCGCTCCTTCTTTCGGGACCGCACCACACTCACGCCGCTTAGTCGGCCGGTTGCGGTGTCTCTAGCTGACCCCTCTTGGGGTCCTGTCCTGTCTCACTTCTCCACAGTCCTCCCGTGTCCGGCGGCTCCCTCTGGCACCCTGTCTGGTCTCTACCTCCCCTCGTTCTCTACGAACCTGGTGAGTGGTGCTGACCTACAGGATGGGGGTGTACACCAGTTCACTCCTGCGCGTCAGCGGGTGACGCAGTGCACAGAGGCTAGCACAGGCCGACACCTGGCTACGTTTACCCGTCAGCCGGGGTCGAGCATGTACACACTGACCACTGCGTCTCCTCCAGTTGTTGAGTCTGGTAGGGTCACTGCGTCGGGTCTGGTGCTTGCTGCAGCGTCCAGGTCTGGTCCTGAGTCTGCCCCCTGTTCGTGTCGTCTCCTGTCTCACGAGACTCTCCTCTGGCACCACCGCCTTGGTCACCCCTCTCTGCTTCGACTCAGAGGCATGGCCTCCCGTCTTCTTGTTTCTGGTCTCCCTCGGTCCCTCCCTCCCCTTCCTCAGGGCCCTGGCCCTACCTGTGTCCCCTGTGTCGAGGGGCGCCAGTGGGCTGCCCCTCACTCCTCCCAGTTTCCTCCGACAGAGGCCCCGTTGCAGACGCTTCACATGGACGTGTGGGGCCCCGCCCGCGTCCGTGGACAGGGTCACGAGCGCTACTTCCTGCTCGTTGTTGACGACTACTCGCGTTACACCGCAGTCTTCCCCTTGCGCAGCAAGGGTGATGTCACTGAGGTGCTGATTGACTGGATCCGCGCAGCTCGTCTCCAGCTCAGGCAGAGCTTTGGCTCGGACTTTCCTGTTCTGCGTCTGCACTCGGACAGAGGCGGAGAGTTTTCTTCTGGCCTCTGAGAGCCTACTGTCGCGCACGAGGAATCCGTCGAACCTACGCTTCCGGACTCCCCGCAGCAAAATGGGATTGCTGAGCGCCGCATTGGCATGGTCATGGACGTCGCTCGTACGTCTATGATGCATGCGGCTGCTCCCCATTTTCTGTGGCCGTTTGCGGTGAGGTACGCGGCACATCAGATCAACCTACACCCCAGGGTCTCCAGGCCGGAGACCTCCCCAGCCTTGCTGTGGACGGGGAAGGTTGGCGATGCGTCGGCGTTCCGGGTCTGGGGATCTCGGGCGTTTGTCCGCGACTTGTCTGCGGACAAGCTGTCCCCTCGTGCTGCTCCTTGCGTCTTCCTGGGGTTCCCCCCTGACGCCCCTGGGTGGCAGTTTCACCACCCCACCTCTCGCCGTGTTCTGTCCTCCCAGGACAACACGTTTGACGAGTCGGTCCCCTACTACCGCCTCTTCCCCTACAGCACTCCGTCCCTCCCCCCGCCGCCGCTCTTCCTTGTACCAGGTCCCCCTCCGGTAGACCCCCTCCCCCCTCAGGGTCCGTCCCCTTCAGGTGTGTCCCAGGTAGACGCAGTCGAGCCTGTCGAGGTCACTGGTGACTCTGGTGCTGCTGAGGGTGCTGAGCCTGGGGGTGCTGCGACTGGGGGTGCGGAGTCTGGGGGTGCTGAGCCTGGGGGTGCTGCGACTGGGGGTGCTGAGCCTGGGGGTGCTGAGCCTGGGGGTGCTGAGTCTAAGGGTGCTGCGCCTGGGGGTGCTGAGCCAGGCGGTGCTGAGCCTGGGGGAGCTGAGCCTGGGTGTGCTGAGCCTGGGGGTTCTGAGCTTGGAGGTGCTCTGCCTGGGGGTTCTCCGTGTGCTTCGTCTCTGCGGGAGCCACTCTCTCCACGGGAGCTGCGCGAGTGGTTTGCCCGGCGCTGGAGGCGTGCTGCTAATGCTGGAGGTTCTTCGGCTACTGAGGGTGCTACTGTCGCGGGTCCCGGAGGTGCTCGTACTGGGAGTACTGGAGCTGCTGGGCCTGCGGGTTCGACTGGAGCTGGTGCTGCTGAGGGTGTTGGAGCTGAGACTACTGCAGGCGGTCCTGCTGCGGGTACTCCTGGTACTGCTGGAGGTTCTGGCGCTACTGGAGGTGCAGCTGGAGCGGGTGCTGCTGCAAGGGGTACTGGTGCTGTACCTGCTGTGTCTGGCCTCGCCGCGTGGCCTCGACCGTACTTCGTTCCACTCCTGCAGCAGGTTCTTGGTCTTCCGCCTTCTACTGGTCCTCCTCCTTCTTTAGAGTGTCCACAGCCAGTCCCGTCATAGTTACAGTTGCAGCCTACCTCCCCTTTGCCTGCTCCTTCTCCCTACACTGGTCCTACTGGAGGTCTTACTCAGCGTCGTGAGCCTGCGTCTCGCCCTGCGTCGCCTGTCTGTGCTGCTCGCGCTAGTGGTCGTGGTTCGCGTCAGCGTCCTCCTCCTGTCCCTGGCACGCACAGGATGTCTCTGCGTCCGTCCACTGCTCCTCTGCGTGCCCCTTTGCCTTCTCCTCCTGAGTCCTCTCTTCCTGCTTTTGCCGACCCGGAGTCGGACTCTCTTCGTGCTGCCAGTCCTACTGTCACGCGTCTCCTGGCTACTGTCGTCACTGACCCTTCTTTCGAGTCCACTGCTGCGTCTGCCCTAGTTGCTGAGCTCGTCGACTTTGCTGCTCGCTGTCGCCTAGACTACGCTGCTAGTCTTGTCGCTGAGTCTGAGTCTGTGTGTCCTCCGTCCGTCGGGGGTGAGTGTGCCCTTGGCACGGACGTCCTTGAGGACAGGCAGGAGGAGTTCCAGTGCTTGGCCGCTGCTTCACCTCATCTCGTGTCCGTACTGCTTACCCCTGAGGGAGACCCGGATGCACTTGACATCCCGACTCCGCGCTCTTATGCGGAGGCGATAGAGGGTCCCTACTCTTCTCAGTGGCAGGCAGCTATGGATGCAGAGATGGCTTCCTGGAAGTCCACAGGCACCTACATTGACGCTGTCCCCCCTCCTAACATCGTCAGTGGCATGTGGATCTTCAGGGTGAAGCGGCCGTCGGGTTCTCCGCCTGTCTTCAAGGCGCGTTACGTGGCTCGTGGCTTCAGTCAGCGGCAGGGAGTTGACTACTTTCAGACCTTCTCTCCCACCCCGAAGATGACCACTCTTCGGGTACTGCAGCACGTTGCTGCTCACCGTGACTACGAGCTGCACTCTCTCGACTTCAGCACAGCTTTCTTGCAGGGCAGCCTGCACGAGGAGATCTGGCTGCGCCGCCCACCTGGCTTCACTGGGTCTTTCCCTCCTGGTACCCAGTGGAGTCTCCGGCGTCCAGTCTACGGTCTCCGCCAGGCGCCACGTGAGTGGCACGACACACTGAGGACTACGCTTGCGGCTCTTGGGTTTGCTCCTTCTACTGCCGACCCGTCGCTGTTTCTGCGCACCGACACTTCTCTGCCGCCGTTCTACATCCTCGTGTACGTCGACGACTTGGTCTTTGCCACAGCTGACACTGCTGGACTCGCCTACGTGAAGTCCGAGCTGCACAAGAGACACACGTGCACAGACCTGGGTGAACTGCGCAGCTACCTTGGCTTGCAGATCACCCGGGACAGAGCACGCCGCACCATTACCCTGACTCAGTCACACATGGTGCAGCAGGTCCTTCAGCGCTTCGGCTTCACGTACTCCTCGCCTCAGGCCACTCCTCTGCCTACTCGCCACTCGCTCTTAGCTCTGCCTTCGGATGAGTCCGTAGAGTCGAGTGGCCCGTATCCAGAGCTTGTTGGCTGCCTCATGTACCTGATGACCTGCACACGACCTGACCTTGCATACCCTCTTAGCATTCTCGCACGCTATGTTGCTCCTGGGAGACACCGACCAGAGCACATGGCTGCAGCGAAGAGGGTGTTGCGCTACTTGTGCAGTACGTCGGGCATGGGGCTAGTGCTTGGAGGGCGGAGTCTAGTGGTCCTCACTGGGCACGCGGACGCTTCTTGGGCTGGCGACCAGGCTACGCAGCGGTCGTCACAGGGTTACACCTTCAGCCTTGGTTCCGGCTCTGTTTCGTGGCGGGCTACTCGCTCGTCTTCTATTCTCGGCTCCAGTTGTGAGGCTGAGATCTACGCCGGGGCCATGGCTGCACAGGAGCTTCGCTGGCTCACCTACCTGCTGACCGACTTTGGAGAGTCGCCTCGTTCTCCTCCAGTCCTGTACGTAGACAACAAGGCCATGCTGGCCTTGTGTCGAGAGGAGAGACTGGAGCACAGAACAAAGCACATTGCTCTTCGCTACTTCCTTGCTCGTGAGCTACAGCAGCGTGGTCAGTTGCGGCTTGCGTACGTGGCCTCTGAGGCCAACACTGCTGATGTCTTCACCAAGGCACTTGCGCCTTGTGATCATCAGCGCTTGTGCACGCAGCTGGGTCTTGTGCCTGTCTTGCCTCACTTGCTCACCTCTTGACCTTGCTTGTACTGTTGCATATATATACACCTGCTCTTGCTTGTCTAGTCCTTTATATATATATATTCCTGCATGTGAACTGGCCTTGTGGCCTTGAACTTGTGCTCAGAATGTGTGGTGACTTTGTTATCCACCGTGAGCTTGCTTTGCTTTGCTTTGCTTGACTGGTCTTGTGACCCCTTGTTCTCCCCACTGTGCCTATGGCGGTGTGTCAGAACATATAGCTTGTGCTTATTGTGTAGGCTATAGTGGGGTAGCCCATAAGGGGTACAACCCAATTAGGGTTAGTACTTGTACTCAGTTCATTCATAGTTCATTCATTCTCGTTTCTTCTCAGGGAGGTCTGGCAGTCGTCGTCCGCGTCGAGGAAACCAGCCGCGAAAAGAGAAGCAGTCCACGAAGTCGACCTCGGCGAAGGACGCCGACTCTTCCGCGGGTGGCACAGGGCGAGGCGACAAGGTGGCGTCGTGCTCGCTGGTCGGTATCGTGGAGCCGACCGTCTTGCTGGCGCTGGAGGCTGGCGAGGATTTCCAGGCGGTGGCGGCAACTGTGCAAGCGAACCCCGCGGTGGTCCTGCTCGACTGCGGCTGCTCGCACCACCTGATGGGGACGAAAGGAGGCCTTCGTCGACTTGGGGCCGAGCGGCGAGGGGAAGCACGTGCGCGGCTTCAATGGGGCGCTGCAGGACGTTCGCGGCCGTGGCACGGTTGCTCTGCAGGGGAAGGCCGGAAAGCGGGTGCTCATCTCCGACGTTCTCTTCGTCCCGGGCGTGCAGGCGAATCTGCTTTCGGCTGGCCAGCTGAAGGAGAGCGGGGTGACGCTGAATGACGATGGCGACCGGATGTTGCTCATCTCCGCGGCGGGGGACGTGCTCGGTCGCGCGACGTGCACAGGCCAGGTCCTCTGCACTGACCTGCGCCCATGCGCGGTAAAGTCGACGACATGTGCGAAAGATGAGGTAGCTTTGCGGGCGATCGTCTCGGCGACGAAGGCAACCCCGGACAGGCTGCACGCGAGGCTGGCGCATGTTGGCATTGACACCATACGGAGCTCGGCGAAGCACGAGGTCGCCATTGGGCTGGACCTCAAGTCGGTGTCTGGCGCCGACTCACCGTGTGTTTCGTGCGTCGGCGGGAAGCTGGCGCGGCATACCTTCCCCGACCACGGCTCCGAAGCCGACGACGTTCTGGCCGTCGTGCACATCGATTTGTGCAGGCCATTTCGCGTGGTTGCCAAGGACGAGAGCCTGTACTTCTTGCTGTTGAAGGACCGCAAGACCCGCTATGTGTGGGTGAGCCTGGTCGCCAAGAAGTCGGACGTGCTGCTGGAGTTCCAGAAATGGCTGGTGCCGGTGGAGCGGCAGGCGAAGCATTCGGTGCTGCAAATGCGTTCTGACCGTGGAGGGGAGTTCCTCGGGAAGGACTTCACCGCCTTCGTGGACAGCAAGGGAATCGTCCACGACTTGACCTGCCCTTACACCCCGCAACAGAATGGCATGGCGGAGCGGGAGATGAGGACGGTGGTGGAGTCGGTGCGGACGATGCTGCTGCACATGGCCGTGCAGCACCACTGGTGGCATCTCGCTCTGCGGCAGGCCATCTGGGTTCGCAACTACCTGGAGGGGTCTTCGCTGCCCGCGGGGACGACGCCATACCAGCTCCTCACCGGGCAGAAGCCCGACTTGTCGATGGTGCGGGTGTGGGGCTGCATGGCGCAATTCCTCGTCCCTGAGCATCAGCGCGGTGGGAAGCTGAAGCCGAAGGCCCGGTGGGGCCTTCACCTCGGCGTGTCGGAGGAGAGCAAAGGCTGGGAGCTCCTTGACATCACCGCCAACCGGGTGGTCACCACGTTGGACGTGGTGTTCTACGAAACTCTGTCGCTGGAGGTGTGGAAGTCGGACCTCGGGCCTGCATCGGGGCGGACGCGGGCCAACTCGCCGACGGACACCTCGACGACGACGCTTCCTCTGCTCGCCGAGGTTGGTGAGCGGGCTGATGAGGATGTCGCGGTCGCCCCTGCCTCGCCATCTCGTGCCCCTTCTTCCAATTCCCTTCCCGTCAAACTGCGTGGCCTGACTCCGGTGTCGGCCTCCGGCGATGAGGGGAGCCGTGGGGCCTCGCCTGTGGCGCTGGCTAAGAGCATCGCCGGTGGCCGACGTGCCGCCCAGCCAGTCGCGGAGAAGAGGACCGCGGAGGACACCGCGAAGGAAACCGCCAAGGACACCGCGGAGGAACCCGCGAAAGAGCCCGCGGAGGAAACCGCGGAGGAGATCGCTAAGCCGACCGCGGAGGAGTCCGCGGAGGAGACCGCGGAGGATCCCGCGGCTAGCAGGCAGCAGACAGGGGAACAGGCAGCAGCGAAGCCGGCCGCGGAGCAGTTGGCAGGGAAGCTTTCGAACGGGAAGCGCGTTTCAGAGAAGCCGTCGATAGGGGAGCCGTCGAACGGGAAGCGCGTTTCAGAGAAGCCGTCGACAGGGGAGCCGTCAAACGCGGAGCTCGCTTTAGAGGAGCGGACGACAGGGGAGCAGTTCGATGAAGGCACATCGAGCGACGTGGTGGAGGTGCAGCCCGGACCTCGGAAGTAGGGCCGAATTCGGAGGCCACCCGACTTCTTCGTCCCCGCTGCCTTCACCACGGTGTACGATGTGGACGACAACGACCTGTCGTACGATGACGCCGAGGACGATGAGGAGTTTTTGGAGCTTGACCCTGACATGCACGCCGATCCCGAGCACCGTTGGGACATTTCGACCATGACGGTGAAGGAGGCGTTGGTGAGCTGGAAGGGCTCGGCGGTGAAGGCTGCCATGGAGGAGGAGATTCTTAGCCTCATCGACATGGGCACTTGGGAGCTGGTCGAACGCCCGCGGGGGGTGAACTCACGAAGAACCGGTGGGTGCTGATAACGAAGTACCGCATCGACGACACTGTCGAGCGCGAAAAGGCGAGGCTGGTCGTGAAAGGCTTCATGCAGGTGTATGGCGCTGACTACGACAAGACATACGCGCCGGTGAGCAGCTACGTCACGCTAAGGATTTTCCTCAGCATCGTCGTCGTCCTCGACTTCAACCGGATGCAGTTGGACATGAAGAATGCCTTTTTGCAGAGCAAGCTCGACCGCGTGCTGTACATGTACCAGCCGGACTACTTCAACGACGGGACCGGCCGGGTGTGCAAGCTGCTGAAGAGCCTCTATGGGCTAAAGTAGTCGCCGCTGCTGTGGTACACGGCTCTGAACGACGTGTTGGTTGGCGCCGGGTGGAAGAAGAGCCAAGTCGACGAGGCTCTGTACTTCAAGGTCGGCGACGACAAGGTGACCTGCTGGGTGCTGGTCTACGGCGATGACCTTCTCGCCGCGAGCAATAGTACCACAATGCTGAAGGAGCTGAAGGAACTACTGGAGGCCGCTTTCGAGCTGCGCGAAATTTCGCCGGTGCAAAAGTATCTCGGCCTGGAGATCGTGCGCGACAGGCCGGCGCGAAAATCGTGGCTGCACCAGCAGGGCTACACCGACAAGCTGCGCAGGCGCTTCATCGATGAGGAGCAGACCGGGCGCACTCCGAAGACGCCGGTTTCCGTCGCCGCCTACGCGGAGCAGACATTCGTCGACGAGGAGGCGCAGGAGCGCGAGGAGGAGGAGTACCGGCAGAAGGTTGGCTCGCTGCAGTTCGCGGCGACGACGACGAGGCCGGACATCGCATTCGTGTGCAACAAGCTGGGTAGCGGCCTCACGGTGAGGAGCGACCAGCACTGGCGCGAGGTCGACCGATGCCTCGCCTACCTCGCCAACACGCGAGACACCGCCCTGGAGTTCGGCGGTGGTCCGGAGTCACTGGAGTTGGTCGGCTACGTGGACGCCGACGACGCCGACGACAAGCAGAACCGGATGAGCACGGGCGGCTATATGTTCGTCTACGGAGGGGCCGCGGTCTCCTGGTCGAGCCAGCGCATCAAGTGCGCGAGGCTGTCGTCGACCGAGTCAGAGTACGTGGCGGTCGTCGAAGCCAGCAAGGAGGGACGTCGCCTTCCCTTCCTCCTCGCGAAGTTCCAGCGGGTGGACGCCGGAAAGCCGACTGTTCTCAGGGTGGACAAGAAGTCGGCCATCACGGTCGGCGAGGGCTTGGGGTTAACGGGCAACCTCAAGCACATGGAGCGGCGACAGGCCTGGCTGCAGCACATTGTGAAGCACGGGAAGTTTTCGCTGAAGTACATCCCGACCGCCGAGCAGCCGGCCGACTTCCTGACGAAGGCGCTGCACTACCCGGCCTTCAACCGGTGCTCCGTTGCAATCGGCCAAGTGCGCCTGGCCGATATGGGCGACGGTGACAACGACGTGCAACAATAGGTGCCATGCCCTTCTGCATGGCTGGTGCGATGACCGGCGTGCTGTGCGTTGTGTGCACGCCGACGGGCTATTCTCCGAGCAGTACTGCCGTGTGGGCCGCGGGGGGGGGGAGGGGGGGGGGGGGGGGGCAAGCGTGAACGCGGCAGGGGAGTGTCAACGGGAGTAGGGTTTGGCCCCGTCCTTGCTTGGGCGGAGCCTACTGCGGGGGCCGCAAAATAGCGGGAGGACCGCGGTGGCCGCGAAACCGCGGGAGGACCGCGATGGCCGCGAAACCGCGGGAGAACCGTGGTGGCCGCGAAACCGCGGGAGGATCGCGGTGGCCGCGAAATCGCGGGAGGACCGCGGGAGCTGCGAAACCACGGGAGGACCGTGGGAGCCGCGAAACCGCGGGAGGACCGCGAAATACCCGGTCAACCTGGATACCCGGGCGACGTGCGCGAAAGTCGCCGGGGGTGTTTTCTGCGAGTACGACCTCGGGGGTGGTATCCCGAGGTCGACGTGGCTGGTGGGCGCCGTCACGGGTGGAGTGTCTGCGCTGGGCATATGACAGGGAGTTGGGCGCCAACCAGCTGCACGCATCTGCGAAGCTGGTGCACCATTGTCAGGCGGGTACAACGCTGTGCAGCCGACTTACTGCAGCGTTGGCACACCGCGGACTTGCAACATTGGGAAGCCGCGACTCTGCTCTACTGAAGCGCGGTCAACCAAGTGGTGCCGGCATGCGGTCGACCGTGCTGCGCTGGCAGTCGACCAGCAGCCTTGCTAGGTCTGATGTAGTCTGTGTTGCTAATGTTGATGCAATCATTCTGAACTTTTGTTGTCAGGTTTTCCTAGTGAAACTCTTGCCAATTTTCCCCGTGAACTAGCAAGCAATGTTAGCAGCTGGAAACGACTAAGGAACGAACGAACGCTACGATCACTCTTGCCCCGTGCCTAGCCCATAGTCTAGCTCCCGTTGCACTAGTTATCTCCGCATGGTGCGGTGAGCGTGGATGACACCGCAAAGAAACCTTTGGTTTAGCTGACTTCTCACTCACCTAGCTTGTTTGTAGACCACCGACTGTGTTGGACGCCATGGTGGACCCCGTTGTAGACGCGGGTGTCGTGGACACCTTGGAAGCACGGCCGGAGGACGCGAGGAGACGTCATGCGGCAAACGAGTACGGAATGATGAGAAACGAGATTGATTGAACTATGAAAGAGATGGGTACAAGTACTAACCGTAATTGGGTTGTACCCCTTATGGGCTACCCCACTATAGCCTACACAAATGTATAAGCTATAATGTTCTGACACACCCCCATAGGCAAAGTGGGGGAGAACAAGTGGTCACAAGACCACTCAAGCAAAGCAAAGCAAGCTCAGGATCACAAAGTCACCACATAGTTCGAGCACAAGAGTAAGGCAAAAAGGCCAGTTCACATGCAAGGTCATAAATATAAAGGTAAACAAGCAAGTGCAGGTATAGAAAGAAGACAGTACAAACAAGATCAAGAAGTGAGCAAGTGAGGCCAGGTAGGCACAAGACCTAGCAAAGTACAGAAGCGCTGATGATCACAAGGCGGAAGGGCCTTGGTGAAGATATCAGCAGTGTTGGCCTCAGAGGCCACGTAGGTGAGGTGGAGCTGACCACGCTGCTGCAGCTCACGAGCCAGAAAGTAGCGGAGAGCAATGTGCTTCGTTCTGTGCTCCAGTCTGTGCTCCCAACACAAGGCCAGCATGGCCTTGTTGTCTACGTACAGAACTGGAGGAGAACGAGGCGGCTCTCCTAGGTTAGTCAGCAGGTAAGTGAGCCAGCGTAGCTCCTGTGCAGCCATGGCTCCTGCGTAGATCTCAGCCTCACAGCTAGAGCTGAGAACAGAAGACGAGCGGGTAGACCGCCACGAAACAGAGCCGGAGCCAAGGCTGAAGGTGTAACCCTGTGACGACCGCTGCGTAGCCTGGTCGTCAGCCCAAGAAGTGTCTGCGTGACCTGTGAGGACCACTCGACGTCGCCCTCCAAGCACTAGCCCCATGCCCGACGTACTGCACACGTAGCGCAACACCCTCTTCGCTGCAGCCATGTGCTCTGGTCTGTGTCTCCCAGGAGCCACATAGCGTGCCCAGATGCTAAGAGGGTATGCAAGGTCAGGTCGTGTGCAGGTCATCAGATATATAAGGCAGCCAACAAGCTCTGGGTACGGGCCACTCGACTCTACGGACTCATCCGAAGGCAGAGCTGAGAGTGACTGGCGAGTAGACAGAGAAGTGGCCTGAGGCGAGGAGTACGTGAAGCCGAAGCGCTGAAGGACCTGCTGCACCATGTGTGACTGAGTCAGGGTAATGGTGCGCTGTGCTCTGTCCCGGGTGATCTGCAAGCCAAGGTAGCTGCGCAGTTCACCCAGGTCTGTGCTCGTGTGTCTCTTCTGCAGCTCAAACTTCACGTGGGCGAGTCCAGCAGTGTCAGCAGTGGCAAAGACCAAATCGTCGACGTACACGAGGATGTAGAACGGCGGCAAAGAGGTGTCGGTGCGCAGAAACAGCGACGGGTCGGCTGTAGAAGGAGCAAACCCAAGAGCCGCAAGTGTAGTCCTCAGTGTGTCGTGCCACTCACGGGGCACCTGGCGGAGACCGTAGAATGGCCGCCAGAGGCTCCACTGGGTACCAGGAGGAAACGGCCCAGTGAAGCCAGGTGGGTGGCGCAGCCAGATCTCCTCGTGCAGGCTGCCCTGCAGGAAAGGTGTGCTGAAGTCAAGAGAGTGAAGCTCGTAGTCGCGCTGAGCGGCTATGTGCAGCAGCACCCGAAGAGTGGTCATTTTCGGGGTGGGAGAGAAGGTTTGAAAGTAGTCAACTCCTTGCCGCTGACTGAAACCTCAAGCCACGTAACGCGCCTTGAAGACAGGCGGAGAACCCGGCGGCCGCTTCACCCTGAAAATTCACATGCCACTGACAATGTTCGCCCCAGGTTGGGGAACCTCGTCGACGTAGGTGCCTGTGAACTTCCAGGAAGCCATCTCTGCGTCCATGGCTGACTGCCACTGAGAGGAGTAGGGACCCTCAATCGCCTCAGCGTACGATCGAGGAGTCGGGATGTCTGGTGCATCCGGGTCTCCCTCAGGGGCAATCAGCGTGGACACGAGATGGGGCAAAGCAGTAGCAAAACACTGGAACTCCTCCTGCCTGTCCTCAAGGACGTCCGTGCTAAGAGCACACTCACCCCCGACGGACGGAGGACAGACAGACTCAGACTCAGCAACAAGACTAGCAGCGTAGTCTAGACGACAGCGAGCTGCAAAGTCGACAAGCTCAGCAACCAAGGCAGACGCAGCAGTGGACTCAAAGGAAGGGTCAGTAACAACAGTAGCAAGAAGGCGCGTGACCGAAGGACTAGCAGCACGAAGGGAGTCAGACTCCGGGTCAGCAAGGAAAGGAAGAGAGGACTCTGGAGGAGACGGCAACGGGGCACGCAGAGGAGCAGTGGAAGGACGCAGTGCCATCTGGTGTGTGCCGGGGACCGCAGGAGGACGCGGACGCGCAGCACGACCACTAGTGCGAGCAGCACGAACAGGCGACGCAGGACGAGACACAGGCTCACGACGCTCAGCAAGACCTCCAGTAGGACCAGTGTAGGGAGAAGGAGCAGGGAGAGGGGAGGCGGGCTGTAGCTGTGACTGCGTCTGGACAGGCTGAGGACACTCTAAGGGAGGAGCAGGACCAGTAGAGGGCGGGAGACCAAGAACCTGCTCCAGGAGCGGAACGAAGTACGGCCTCGGCCGCGTAGCGCCTCCAGAACCAGCAGGGACAGCACTAGTACCCCCAGCAGCAGCACCAGCGCCAGCAGCATCTCCAGCTCCACCAGCGCCAACTCCAGCACCCTCAGAAGCACCAGCGCCAGCAGCACCACCAGCGCCAACTCCGGTAGGAACGTCAGCTCCAGTAGCCTCTGCAGCACCCCTAGACGCACCGGTGCCAGGAGAAACACCAGGGCCAACACCCTCAGTAGCTCCAGCTCCAGCAGCACCAACTCCAATAGGACCGTCAGCTCCAGCAGCCTCAGCAGCACCCCCAGACGCACCGGCGCCAGTAGAAACACCAGCGCCAACACCCCTAGCAGCTCCAGTAGGACCAACTCCAGTAGCCCCAGCAGCACCCCCAGTCTCAGCAGCACGTCTCCAGCGGTGGGCAAACCACTCGCGCAGCCCCTGTGGAGAGAGCGGCTCCCGCCTCGACGAAGCACCGCCGGCGGCCACACGAGCAGACCAAGCGCCCCCAGGCTCCGCACCCCCAGGCTCAGCACCCCCAGGCTCAGCACCCCCAGACCCAGCACCCCCAGACTCAGCACCCCCAGTCTCAGCACCCCCAGACTCAGCACCCCCGGACCCGGCACCTGCAGGCCAGCACCTCTAGCAGCACTAGAGCCAACAGCTACCTCGACAGGCTCGACTGCGTCTACCTGGGACACACCTGACGGGGCAGGACCCTGAGGGGGGAGGGGGTCTACCGGGGGAGGACCTGGTGCAAGGAAGAGTGGCGGCGGGGGGAGAGGCGCAGTGCGGTAGGGGAAGAGACGGTAGTAAGGCACCGACTCGTCAAAGGTGACGTCCTGGGAGGACAGAACACGGCGCGAGGTGGGGTGGTAAAACTGCCACCCAGGCGCGTCAGGGGGGAAGCCAAGGAAGACGCAGGGAACAGCACGGGGGGACAGCTTGTCCGCAGACAAGTCGCGGACAAACGCCCGAGATCCCCAGACCCGAAACGCAAACGCATCGCCAACCTTCCCGGTCCACCGCGAGGCGGGGGAGGTCTCTGGCAAGGAGACCCGGGGCTGAAGGTTGAGCTGATGTGCGGCGTACTGAACCGCAAACGGCCACAGAAAATGGGGGGCAGCCGCATGCATCATGGACGTACGAGCGACGTCCATGACCATGCCAATGCGGCGCTCAGCAATCCCATTTTGCTGTGGAGAGGCCGGAAGCGTGAAGGTCTGGCGGATGCCCTGTGCACGATAGAAGGCTCCCAGACGGGCAGAGGAAAACTCCCCGCCTCTGTCCGAGTGCAGACGCAGAACAGGAAAGTCCGAGCCGAAACTCTCTCTAAGCTGGAGACGAGCTGCGCAGATCCAGTCGATCAACACCTCAGTGACGTCACCCTTGCTGCGCAAGGGGAAGACTGCGGTGTAAAGCGAGTAGTCCTCAACCACCAGCAGGAAGTACCGCTCGCGCCCCTGCCCACTGACGCGGGCTGGGCCCCACACGTCCATGTGGAGAGTCTGAAGCGGAGCCTCTGTCGGAGGAAACTCGGAGGAGTGAGGGGCGGCGCGCTGTCGCCCCTCGACGCAGGGGACGCAGGTAGGGCCAGGCCCCGGAGGAAGGGGAGGGAGAGACCGAGGGAGACTAGAGACAAGGACACGGGAGGCCATGCCTCGGAGACGAGGCAAGGAGTGGTGACCAAGGCGGTGGTGCCAAAGGAGAGTCTGGTCGGACAGGAGACGGCACGAGCAGGGAGCACACTCAGGGCCAGACCTGGACGCCGCAGCAAACACCTGACTCGACGCAGATACCTGACCAGACTCAGCAGCCGGAGGGGACTCAGTAGTAAGGGTGTACAAGCTCGACCCTGGCCGACGGGTGAACGTGGCCAAGTGTCGGCCTGTCCGAGCACACGTGCAGTGGGTCACTTGCTGACTCGCAGGAGTGAACTGGTCAACCCCCCTATCCTGTAGGTCCACTCCACTCACCAAGTTCGTAGAGAACGAGGGGAGGTAGAGACCTGACAGGGTGCCAGAGGGGGCTGCCGGGCACGGTAAGAGAGTGGAGAAGCTAGCAAGGACAGGACCCCCAGAGGGGTCTGCCAGGGAGACTGCAACCGGCCGATTGAGCGGCGTAAGAGTGGTGCGGTCTCAAAAGAAGGAGCGGGACGCACCCGAGTCAAGGGTGAAGGTGTGGAAGGCCTGAGCCGACGTAGTACCTGAGAGAGCAGACTCACCAGCACCTGGGGCATTAGACGCACTAGCCCCTGGGGCAGCAGACGCACTAGCACCTAGAGCAGCAGCCTCACCAGTACCTAGAGCAGCGGCCTCAATGCCCGGGTCAGGCGGTACACACAGGTAACAGTCACCCGCAACACTAGTATCAACAGCATACATGGCAGCAAGAATAGCATCAAAATCAAGATCAAAGTATGTTACCCCCGCCTTAGACAGATCTCCCCAGCAAGGGATCTCTGACGCCTCAGGGAACTGGCGACGCCACGCGTCTGTCAGGCGACCGAAGCAGCGCTGGGTGGAGTGCGGGCCTCCGCACTGCTCACCAGCTCGGTCGCCGGTACGGAGGACGTAAGTGCAGGGACCGAAACCCCCACCGCGCTGACGCGCAGTGTACCACTCACGAAGCTGCTGAGGGGACAGGGTCACACCACTCCGCTGCTGCTGGCGCGGACCACCACCTTAGCCACTCCTCTGCGCAGAGTTGCGACCCGCTCCACCACCGCTGCCGCCGCCTCCTCCACTCCCGCCTCCTCCTCCACCTCCGCCTCCTCCACTACCTCCGCCGCCTCCGCTCCCTCCGCCGCCTCCGCTCCCTCCGCCACCACCACCGCCTCCACCGCCTCCACTGCTGCCGCTGCCGCCGCCACCCCTGGCACCACTCCCACCACCACCCCCACTCCCTCCACTGCCTCCACCACCACCTCCACCGCCCCCTCCAGCCCCTCCAGCGCCCTTTCCCCCCTTGCCCTTGCTGGTGCGGGGTCTCCCGCTCGGGGCAGACATAGCGCCGACCGAGTCAAAGCCAACGAGGTTGGCCGCAGCAGCAGAGGCAACAGAGGGCAAGAGGGGGGAGGGAGAACACCCCTCAAAGACGGGGGTGCGAGGGTCACCACAAGAGGCTCCTACAGCAACTATGCTCTTCTCTATCGCTAGGAGGGCCTTCTCGAGGAGGTCAACGGTGAGAGTGGTGGGGCAAACGGAGAGGAAGTGGTCCCTGACTACGCGGAGAGAGTCAGGGAGCCGGGTGACTATGTAGTAGAGGGTGATGTACATGGGGGGGGGGGTTCTGGGCGCAGAATTGAGCAGGAAGCGCAGCGCGGTAGCGAGTGTCACTAGTGCGGAGGTGTGTAATGAGGTCAGCGACTGTGGGAAAGGCAGCAAGGTCAGGGAAGAGGTACGGTAGCATGAGGCGGCTCAGTGCAGCAGTGGCAGGGGAAGAGTAGCGTGCAACTACAGCGTCGTACAAGGTCTGAGCACTCTTGTACTGGCTAAAGTGTGCACGCTCAGTGGTCGGTAAGTGGCGACGAAAAGCAAGGCGAGCAGCAGCATCGCGTGTGGCCCACTGTGAGCGAACAGTGCTGTCAGCAGTAGCAGGCGGGGCAGGAGAGACACCAGAGGTGAGATCGAACAGAGAGAGTCTGTCTGCCCTATCGCACTGAAGAAACAGCTGGAGGTCATCGACCCAGACCTCAAAGTCAACGGCACGACCCTCAGCATCAAAAGTGAGGACACTGGGGGTAGCCATGACTGTAGTGGCCTAGGAGGAAGTGAGCTCACCAGTCCGAGGAAGGAGGAGCCGGGAGCACCGGTAGGAACAGCAGCTGCTAGACAGTAGGGAGGCTCGACGGCTCGGCGGCTCGGCGGCAGGGCGGCTCGGCTGCTGGGCGGCTCAGCTGCCGGGCGGCTCGGCTTCTGGGCGGCTCGACTGTTGGGCGGCTCGGCTGCTGGGCGGCTCGGCTGCTAGGCGGCTCGGCTTCTGGGCGGCTCGACTGTTGGGCGGCTCGGCTGCTGGGCGGCTCGGCTGCTGGGCGGCTCGGCTGCTCGGTAGGTGGGCGGCTCGGGTGCTGTGCTGCTCGGCGGCTCGGTCGCTGGGCGGCGGAGCGGAGATAGGGCCGCGAGGGGAGGGCGACGGGGCCGCGGGTGACGGCGACAGGGCCGTAGGTGGCGGCGACGGGGCCGAAGGTGGCGGCGGGGCCGCAGGTGGTGGCGGTGTGGCTGTAGGAGGCGGCGACGGGGCCGCAGGTGGCGGCGACGGGGCCGCAGGCGGCGGCGACGGGGTCGCGGAAGGGCCTAGACAGGGCCGAGAGGGGCCGAAAGGGGCCTAGCCGGGGCCGAAAGGGGCCTAGACGGGGCCGAAAGGGGGCCTAGACGGGGCCGCGGAGGGGCCTAGACGGGGCCGAAAAGGGGGCCTAGACGGGGCCGCGGAGGGGCCTAGACGGGGCCGTAAGGGGCCTAGACGGGGCCGCGGAGGGGCCTAGATGGGGATGAAAGGGGCCGAAAGGGGCCTAGACGGGGCCGCGGAGGGGCCTAGACGGGGCCGTAAGGGGCCTAGACGGGGCCGTAAGGGGCCTAGACGGGGCCGCGGAGGGGCCTAGACGGGGCCGCAAGGGGCCTAGACGGGGCCGCGGAGGGGCCGTAAGGGGCCTAGGCGGGGCCGTAAGGGGCCGTAAGGGCGGCGCGAGGGGCCTTAGAGGGCGGCGCGAGGGGCCTTAGGGGGCCGTAAGGGGCCGTAAGGGCGGCGCGAGGGGCCGTATAGGACGGCGCGAGGGGCGGTAAGGGCAGCCAAAGGGGCCGTGAGAGGGGCCACTAAGGGCGGCTCGAGGGTAGGTATGGCACACAAAGCGCGACTCGGGCAGGAGTGAAGCGTGCTCCGGGCAAGGAAAAAAAATCGTGGTGGGCCCTAGGCAGCATTCCCACTAGGGAACCTGCTCGATACCATGATGAGAAACGAGAATGATTGAACTATGAAAGAGTTGGGTACAAGTACTAACCCTAATTGGGTTGTACCCCTTATGGGCTACCCCACTACAACCTACACAAATGTATAAGCTAAAATGTTCTGACACGGAACTCTCCCGCTGACGGCCGTCGAGGCTGGCATCCGCGCCTTGTGGGCGGCGGAGCACCCCCCTTCTCGGCCTGCATCTCCTCGACTAGTGAACAACGCAGGCGGCGTCGACGCGGGAGTCAACGCCGCGGGTGACCAAGTTGGTAGCATCGCGGGAGGCACGTCGAGGCAGCGAGGTTTGATTCACGCCGATGAAGTCGGCGGCGTTCAGGCGCGAGGGATGCAGTCATCGGCAGCTGCAGGGGCCCCGCAAAACTACGTCGGAGGCAGCTGCAGGGGCCCCTGGCTGTCCGCGCAGCCCGCGCGCAGCTCCTGCCGGCCCGCGCGCCGCTCGCCAGCAGCCCCGTAGGCCGCCCGTAGCCCCAGGCGCCGCTCATAGCGCTGCCCCGCAACCCCGTGCACCGCCCGCCCTGCTACTCTACTGGCCACTCGTCGCCCCGTGCGCCGCCTGCCCGCTCGTCGCGCTGCCCCGCAACCCCGTGCGCCGCCCGCCCTGCTACTCTGCCAGCCGCTCGTCGCCCCGTGCACCGCCTGCCCTACTGCCGCGGCTGCCAGCTGCGCCTACGCACCGCCCGCCTTGCTACTGCAGCCGCCCACTACGCCATGCGTGTGGCCTGCCCTGCAGCCATGCTGGCCGCCTGTAGCCCCTGCCGCGGCTGCCACTGCTGCTGCCAGCGCTGCACTGCCCCACCGTGCCCTAGCCGCGCTGCACTGCCCGAGCTGCGCTGCACTGCTGAACCGCGCCGCGCTGCCTAGCTGCCTGGCAGACCGGTTTCTACTGCTGCACTGCTACTAGTGCTACTGTTGCTGCTACTGCTACTTGCCTGCAATCGCTCTGCCCTGCTAGTCCTGCGCCAGCCGCTATGGCCAACCTCTGAGTTTTGTCGCTCGATGCCGAGGGCCGCCCGATTCAGTTCGAAACCTGGCTAGATGACATGCAGCTGCTCCTAATGAGCGATAGCAAGGACAATGTCTCACTCTATGACCACACGTCTGGTGCCTCAGTCGCTCCCACTGCCACCGCAGAGCTTAGCGCCCGTTCCCAGTGGCAGACCCGTGATGCTGCTGTGCGCCTAGCCGTTTGCAATCACCTTCCGTTAGCCGAGCCACGCATTTTGGCGAGTACAAGACTGCCAAGACCCTGTACAACGCTGTAGTTGCTTGATACTCCTCCCGTGCCAAAGGTGAGCTTAGTCGCCTCATGCTGCACTACCTGTTTCCTGAGCTATCCACCTTTGCCACAGTTGCCGATCTCATTACCCACCTTCGCACTAGCGACACCCGCCCGCGCGCCGCCCTCTCGAAAGAGTTATATGATAAGCACCCGCCTCCGATGTACTGGACCCTCCACTTCATAGTCACCCGTCTCCCTGACTCTCTTAGCTCGCTCAGGGACCACTTTCTTGTTGAACAAGAATGAATGAACTAAGAGTGAAATGAGTACAAGTATCAAAACCTAGGAATGTGTACCCCCTATAGGCTAACCCACTGTAGCCTAAACAACTACAACAACATATATAATGTTTGACACACCCCCATAGGCGAAGTGGGGGAGAACTAGGGGTCACAAGACCAGTCAAGTAAAGCAAAAAAGCTCAGGGTGGATCACAACGTCACCACACAATCCAAGAACAAGTGCAAGGCCACAAGGCCAGTTCACATGAAGGAGTACAGATATATATATAAGACTAAATAAGCAAGAGCAGTGATATATATATGTAACAGTACAAAGAGGGTCAAGAGGAGAGCAAGTGAGGCAAGACAGACACAAGACCCAGCTAGGTACAGCAGCGCTGATGATCACAAGGCGGAAGTGCCTTGGTGAAGACATCAGCAGTGTTGGCCTCAGAGGCCACGTACGCAAGTCGCAACTGACCACGCTGCTGTAGCTCACGAGCAAGGAAGTAGCGGAGAGCAATGTGCTTTGTTCTGTGCTCCAGTCTCTGCTCTCGACACAAGGCCAGCATGGCCTTGTTGTCGACGTACAGGACTGGAGGAGAACGAGGCGGCTCTCCAAGGTCGGTCAGCAGGTAGGTGAGCCAGCGAAGCTCCTGAGCAGCCATGGCCCCTGCGTAGATCTCAGCCTCACAACTGGAGCCAAGAACAGAAGACGAGCGAGTAGCCCGCCACGAAACAGAGCCGGAACCAAGGCTGAAGGTGTAACCCTGTGACGACCGCTGCGTAGCCTGGTCGTCAGCCCAAGAAGCATCTGCGTGTCCAGTGAGGACCACTGGACTCCGCCCTCCAAGCACTAGCCCCATGCCCGACGTACTGCACAAGTAGCGCAACACCCTCTTCGCTGCAGCCATGTGCTCTGGACGGTGTCTCCCAGGAGCAACATAGCGTGCAAGAATGCTAAGAGGGTATGCAAGGTCAGGTCGTGTGCAGGTCATCAGGTACATGAGGCAGCCAACAAGCTCACGTGGCGCCTGGCGGAGACCGTAGACTGGACGCCGGAGACTCCATTGGGTACCAGGAGGGAAAGACCCAGTGAAGCCAGGTGGGCGGCGCAGCCAGATCTCCTCGTGCAGGCTGCCCTGCAGGAAAGCTGTGCTGAAGTCGAGAGAGTGCAGCTCGTAGTCCCGGTGAGCAGCAACGTGCAGCAGTACCCGAAGAGTGGTCATCTTCGGGGTGGGGGAGAAGGTCTGAAAGTAGTCAACTCCCTGTCGCTGACTGAAGCCACGAGCCACGTAACGCGCCTTGAAGACAGGCGGAGAACCCGGCGGCCGCTTCACCCTGAAGACCCACATGCCACTGACGATGTTCGCCCCCAGGAGGGGGGACAGCGTCAACGTAGGTGCCTGTGGACTTCCAGGAAGCCATCTCTGCATCCATAGGTGCCTGCCACTGAGAGGAGTAGGGACCCTATATCGCCTCCGCGTAAGAGCGCGGAGTCGGGATGTCAAGTGCATCCGGGTCTCCCTCAAGGGGTAAGCAGTACGGACACGAGATGAGGTGAAGCAGCTGCCAGACACTGGAACTCCTCCTGCCTGTCCTCAAGGACGTCCGTGCCAAGGGCACACTCACCCCCGACGGACGGAGGACAGACAGACTCAGACTCAGCGACAAGACTAGCAGCGTAGTCTAAGCAACAGCGAGCAGCAAAGTCGACGAGCTCAGTAACGAGAGCAGACGCAGCAGTAGACTCGAAAGAAGGGTCAGTGACAACAGTAGCAAGGAGACGCGTGACAGTAGGACTGGCAGCACGAAGAGAGTCCGACTCAGGGTCGGCGAAAGCAGGAAGAGAGGACGCAGGAGGAGAAGGCAAAGGGGCACGCAGAGGAGCAGTAGACGGACGTAGAGACATCCGGTGCGTGCCAGGGGCAGGGGGAGGACGCTGGCGCGAACTACGAGCACTAGCGCTAGCAGGACTGACAGGCGACGCAGGACGAGACGCAGACTCACGACGCTCAGTAAGACCGCCAGTAGGACCAGTGTAAGGAGAAGGAGCAGGTAGTGGGGAGGCCGGCTGCAACTGTAACTGTGACGGGGACAGGCTGTGAACACGCTAAGGGAGGAGGACCAGGAGGAGGCGAGAGACCAAGAACCTGCTGAAGGAGCGGAACGAAGTACGGCTGAGGGCGCGCGGCGACTCCAGACACAGCAGGGACAGCACCTGTACCCCCAGCGGCAGTACCAGAACCAGCAGGCAGCTCCAACGCCCAGGTCCTCAGTACTAGCCTCAGCACCAACGCCCGAGTCCTCAGCACCAGCAGAGGCTCCAACACCAGGGTCCACAGCACCTGCCGCAGCTCCAACGCCCGGGTCCTCAGCACCAGTAGGGACTCCGACACCAGGGTCCACAGCACCAGTCGCAGCTCCAACGCCAGGGTCCGCAGCACCAGCCTCAGCCCCAACGCCCAGGTCCTCAGCACCAGCAGCACCTCCAACCCTCGGGTCCGCAGCACCAGCAGCAGCTCCAACGCCAGGGTCCGCAGCATCAGCAGCAGCTCCAACGCCCGGGTCCGTAGCACGAGGGGCAGCCGGGTCCGTGAGACGAGGCGCACCACTCCGAAGTGTGCAACGGCGCTCGTACCACTCACGGATCCGCTCACGAGAGGGGAGCTCCCGACTAGGAGGAGAAGTACCAGCCCCAGTCCCTGTAGTGCGCCTGGTCCCAGAGGTAACACCCCGGAGGCTGCAAACCTGTAAGTACCACTCACGCAACTGCTCCGAGGAGAGGTCGCGTCCAGGTGTAGCACCCTCAGGCCCAGCACCGCAAGGCTCAGCACCCCCAGTCCACCGCACCCCCAGGCTCAGCACCCCCAGGCTCAGTACCCCCAGTGTCCGCACCCCCAGGCTCAGCACCCCCAGAGTCCGCACCCCCAGGCTCAGCACCCCCAGAGTCAGCACCCCCAGGCTCAGCACCCCCAGTCTCCGCACCCCCAGGCTCAGCACCCCCAGCAGGACGAGAGTCGACAGCAACCTCAACAGGCTCGACCGGGTCTACCTGAGACACACCTGAGGGAGCGGCACCTTGAGGGGGGAGGGGGTCTACGACAGCAGCACCTGGCGCGAGGAAGAGAGGCGGGGGTGGGAGCGGGGCAGTGCGGTAGGGAAAGAGGCGGTAGTAGGGGACAGACCTCGTCAAAAGTTGACGTCCTGAGAGGGCAAGACCCGGCGCGAGGTGGCGTGGTAAAACTGCCAACCAGGCGCGTCCGGAACAAAGCCGAGGAAGACGCAGGGAACAGCACGAGAGGAGAGCTTGTCCGCAGACGAATCGCGGACAAAAGCTCGAGATCCCCAGACCCGGAAACGTGACGCATCGCCAACCTCCCCCGTCCACAGCAGTGTGGGCGAGGTCTCCGGCAAGGAGACACGGGGCCAGAGGTTGAGCTGATGCGCAGCGTACCGGACCGCAAACGGCCACAGAAAGTGGGGGGCAGCCGCATGGATCAAGGAGGTACGAGCGACCTCCATGACCAGGCCAATGCGGCGCTCCGCAACCCCATTCTGCTGTGGAGAGGCCGGAAGCGTGAACGACTGCTCAATGCCGTGCTCAGCACAGTAGGCTGCCAAGAGGTCGGAGGAGAACTCACCACCTCTGTCAGAGTGCAAGCGCAGGACAGGAAAGTCCGAGCGGAAACGCTCGCTGAGCTGGAGACGAGCTCTGCGGATCCAAGGGATCAAAACATCAGGGACCTCACCCTTGGCTCGCAAGGGGAAGACCGTGGTGTAGCGCGAGTAGTCGTCTACAACGATCAGGAAGTACCTCTCCTGACCCTGACCACGGACGCGGGCTGGGCCCCACACGTCCATGTGGAGCGTCTGCAAAGGAGCAGTCGTCGGGGGAAACGAGGAGGAGTGAGGAGCGGCGCGTTGCCGCCCCTCGACACAGGGAAGACAGGGAGGAGCTGGCGAGGGTGGGAGGGGAGGGAGGACCCTGGGAAGACCAGAGACAAGGTACCGGGAGTGCATGGCACGAAGGCGCTGCACAGACGGGTGGCCCAGTCGGTGGTGCCAGAGGACAGTCTCGTGCGCTAGAGAGCGACACGAGCAGGGGGCGGACAGCTGACCTGACGCGGACGCAGACGCAGACGCAGCGACCTGAGGGGGGGCAGTAGTCAGTAAGTACAGATCTCTTAGCTCGCTCAGGGACCACTTTCTCGCATCGCCGTCCCACCGAACTCCTTGTCGTCCTCCTAGAGGAGCACCTCCTTGCAGCAGAGAAGAGCATTGTCGCTCTAGTGCTTCTCGTGGCGCTCCTCGCCACCCCATCTTTGAGGGGTGCTCTCCCTCTCCCCTTGCCCCCTCCTACGCTACTGCCGCTACTGGTTGACTACCTTGGTGCTGAGTCTGTTGGTGCTAGCTGCTTCTGCTCCTAGTGGGAGGCTCCGAAGCGGTAAGGGCAAGGGAGCCAAGAGTAGCGGAGGTGACACCGGGCGGGGTGGTGGTGGAGGCGGTGGAGGAGGAGGAGGTGGCGGGGGGAGTGGCGGCGGGAGTGCTGGCGGGACTGGTAGCGTCGGTAGTGGCGGTGGAGGCGGTGGTGGCAGAGGGGGTGGCAGCGGCGGTGGCGGCGGCAGTGGCAGCAGCGGTGGCGGCCGGGGAGGTGGTGGCGGTGGAGGTGGCGGTCGGGGTGGAGGCACGGGGGCTGGTCAGAGGCAGCAGCAGCAGCAGAGTCCCCAGACGACCCAGCAGCTTCGTGAGTGGCTTGCTCAGCGTGGGAGGTCTGGGGGTGGTGATCGCTGCCCGTATGTCATTTGCACAGGTGACTGCAAGGGTCAGACATGCGGGAAGTTCCACACCTAGCACCGCTGCTTCTCCCGCCTTGATGAACGCCTGGCATGAGGAGATGGGCGAGGACGCTGAGCGCCCTCGCTGGTTTGAGTTGCTTAGGGTTGGTGTAGACATTTTTGTTCTTGATTATGATGCTATTATTTCTACCATGTATGCATTGGAGATTAGTGCTGATGGGGACTGTTACTTGTGTGTGCTGCCTGACCCTGGTATAGAGGCTAGTACTCTAGGTGCTGGTGAGGCGGCAACCTTAGTTGCGAGCGAGTCTGCTCTCTCAAGTACTACGCCTGATGAGGCCTTGCACACCTTCACGCTTCACTCAGGTGCTTTCCGCTGCTTCTTTCGTGATAGTACCCGCACTCACACCACTCCTTGCACCTGTTGCAGTCACTCTAGCTGACCCCTCAGGGGGTCCAGTTCTTGCCAGGTCCACCACTGTGCTTCGTGCCCGGCGGTTCCGTCTGGCTCACTGTCAGGTCTCCACCTCCCCTCGTTCTCGACGACTTGGTGAGCAATGCCGTCATCCAAGATCATTGGGTTGACACCTTTTCCCCCGGAGGACAGCGTGTGGCGATCTGTACGTGCTCCATGACTGGCCGTCACCTGGCCACGTTCGCCCGTCAGCCAGGGTCGAGTCTTTACACACCGACGACTGTGTCTCCTCAGGTAGCTGCTATCGGTCAGGTGTCTGCGTCAGGTCAGGTAGCCTCCCCTTGTGAGCGTCGCTCCTTGTCGCACCAGACTCTTCTCTGGCACCACCGCCTGGGTCACCCCTCCTTACCACGTCTCCGTGGTATGCACCGTCGCCTCCTTGTGTCTGGTCTTCCTAGGTCTCTCCCTCCCCTCCCTGCCTCGCCTGCGCCGCCCTACCTTCCTTGCGTCGAGGGGCTGGCAGCACTCCGCATCCTCACTCCTCCTCGTTTCCCCTACAGAGGCTCCTCTGCAGACCCTCCACCTGGACGTGTGGGGTTTAGCCCGCGTTCGTGGTCAGGGCGGTGAGCGGTACTTTCTGCTGGTGGTGTCGACGACTACTCGCATTACACCACGATCTTCCCTTGCGCACCAAGGGGTGAGGTCCCTGCTGTCCAGATCCCTTGGATCCGAGCAGTTCGTCCTCCGGCTCCGCCGCAGGTTTCCGCCAGGACCTGCCTATCTGCGTCTGCACTCTGATAGAGGTGGTGAGTTCTCCTCCGACCTCTTGCGGGCCTTCTATCAGGGGGAGGGCATGAAGCAGTCGTTCACGCTTCTGGGCTCAGTGCAGCAAAATGGGTTTGCTGAGCGCCGCATTGGCTTAGTCGTGGAGGTCGCTCATACCTCCTTGATCCTGCGACGGCTCCCCATTTTCTGTGGTCGTTTGCGGTCCGTTACGCCGCGCAGCAGCTCAACCTCTAGCCCCGTGTCTCCTTGCCAGAGACCTCGCCCACACTGCATTGGACGGGGGAGGTTGGCGATGCGTCGCATTTCCGGGTCTGGGGTGCTCGTGCCCCTTATGCGCGATACGTACCGCGGACAAGCTCTCCTCCCGCACCATTCCCTGTGTCTTCCTTGCTTTGTCCCTGACGCGCCTGGCTTGGCAGTTTTACCACCCCACCTCGCGCCGTGTCTTCCCCTCTCAGGACGTCACCTTTGACGAGTCAGTTCATTTCTACCATCTCTTCCCCTACCGCACTGCCCCTCTCCCTCCCCCGCCGCTTTTCCTCACTGCAGGTCCCCCTCCGATAGACCCCTCCCCCCTCGAAGTCCTGCTCCTTGGGGCTGTGTCTCAGTAGACCCGCCCCCCTTGGCTGAGCTTGTAGAGGTCACTAGCGACTCATTTGCTGCTGCCGGGAGGTGTTGCTGGGGGGTGCTGCGTCGGGGGTGCTGAGCCTGTGCGTTAGGTGTTGAGGAGTGCGGAGCCTTGGGGTGCTGGGCTTGCGGTTGCGGAGTCTAGGGGTGCTGAGTCTGTCCGTGAGGTGCTGGGGGTGCGGAGCCTGGGGGTGCTGAGCCTACGAGTGCGGAGCCTGGGGGTGCTGAGCCGGAGGGTGCCGGGTCGGGGGTGCTGAGTCTGTTGGCATTCCTCTGAGTCTCGTTTCACGACGCGGGCCTGTCTCACCACAGCAGGCACGAGAGTGGCTTGCGTCGCGTACCCGCCAGCGGAGTCGTGCTGCTGGAGCTGCTTGTCGTGGAGGCGCTGGGAGTGCTGGTGTCTCTGGTCCTGGAGGTGCTCGTACTGGAGGTACTGGAGCTGCCGGGACTGGGACTGCTCCTCGAGCTGGAGGTGTCGGCTTTGGGGGTGCTGCTGCTGGATGTACTAGGGCTGGAGGCCCTGGAGCTGGTGCTGTCGACCCTGGCATTAACGACCCTGTTGCTGGAGGTGCCGGTTCTGGGGGTGTTGATAGTGGTGGCGCTGGAGCTGGAGGTTTTGGAGCCGCTGGAGGCGCTGGAGCTGGGGGTGCTGATGCTGTAGTCACTGGAGCTGGAGGTGCTGCTACTGGAGGCGTTGGAGCTGGAGGTTCTGGAGCTGCTGGAGGCGCTGGAGCTGGAGGTGCTGCTGTTGGAGTCACTGGAGCTGGAGGTGCTGCTGCTGGAGGTGCTGGAGCTGGAGGTTCTGGAGCTGCTGGAGGCGCTGGAGTTGGAGGTGTTGCTGCTGGAGTCACTAGAGCTGGAGGTGCTGCTACTAGAGGCGCTGGAGCTGGAGATTCTGGAGCTGCTGGAGGCGCTAGAGCTAGAGGTGCTGCTACTGGAGTCACTGGAGCTAGAGGTGCTGCTGCTGGAGGTTCTGGAGCTGCTGAAGGTTCTGGAGCTGCTGGAGGCGCTGGAGCTACTGGAACTGGTGGCACTGCACCGCCGCGACTGTTTTTGGCTCCCCTGTCACCGTCGTCTCTGCCACCGCGTGTCTACGTGCTTCGCCAGGTTCTTAGCCTCCCGTCTTCTACAGGCCTCCCGTTAAAGTCCGGCGCACCACTGCCTGCCCCTTCTCCTTACACTGAGCAGACAAACTCCCTTACAGAGCGTCGTGAGCCTCCGTCTCGTCCTGCCTCGCCTGTTCGCGCGCGTCGCACTGATAGTCGTGTTCCTCCTGAGCGTCCGCCTCCTGTCCCTGGCACGCGCGCTATGGCACTTCGTCCTTCCTCTGTTCTACAGCGTGTTCCCCTACCGTCTCCTCCTGCATCTTCACTGCCTGACGTTCAAAACCCTTGATCTGACCTTGTTCGTGCTGCTCACCCTACTATCATGCGTCTGCTAGCCACTGCTGTCGCTGACCCGTCGTTTGAGTCTGCTGCTGCGTCTGCCTTAGTCTCTGAGCTTGTTGACTTTGCTGCTGCCTGTCATCTCGACTTCGCTGCTAGTCTTGTTGCTAAGTCAGGGTCTGTGTGTCCTCCGTCCGTCGGGGGTGAGTGTGCTCTTGGCACGGACGTCCTTGAGGATAGGTAGGAGGACTTTGAGTGTCTTGCAGCCGCTGCGCCTCATCTCGTGGCCATGCTGCTTGCCCCTGAGGGAGACCCGGATGCTCCTGACATCCCGACCCCTTGCTCTTACGCTGAGGGGATCGCGGGTGAGTACTCCTCTCAGTGGCAGACAACCATGGACGTAGATATGGCATCATGGAACTCCACAGGCACTTACGTCGACGCAGTTCCCCCTCCTGGGCGAACGTAGTCGATAGCATGTGGATTTTCAGGGTGAAGCGGCCGCCGGGTTCTCCGCTTGTCTTCAAGGCTCGTTACGTTGCACGAGGATTCAGTCAGCGACAGAGAGTTGACTTCTTCCAGACCTTCTCCCCCACCCCGAAGATGACCACTCTTCGGGTGCTGCTGCACGTTGCCGCTAAGCGTTCGGGGTACTGCTTCTAGGGGTGCTGAGCCAAGGGGTGCGGAGCCTGGGGGTGCTGAGCTTGGGGGTACTGAGTCTGGGGGTGCTACATCTGGGGGTGCTGAGGCGTCTGGTGAGCAGTCTCCCTGGAGCGGCCGTCTCCGTAGTCGCTCCGCTGGTGCCTCGCCGCTGCACTCTCGTCGTCTTCTCCCTCTCTCTCCACAGCAGCTGCGTGAGTGTTACGTTAGCCGCCAGGGTCGCGCTGCTGGAGCTGGTCACTCTGCTACTGGAGTTGTTTCTACTGGAGTTCCTGGAGCTGCTGGGACTGTAGGCCGTGCTGAGCCTGGAGGTGCTGCTGTCGACTCTGAGGTTGGAGGCCCTGGAGCTAGAGGTGCCGGCTCTGGGGGTGCTACTGCTGGTGGTGCTGGAGCTGGAGGTTCTGGAGCTGCTGCAGGTGCTGGCACTGGAGGTTCTGGCGCTGTTGGAGATGCTGGCGCTGGTGGCGCTGAAGCTGGAGGTTCTGGAGCTGTTGCGGGTGCTGGCGCTGGAGGTATGACGCCTGAGGGTTCTGAATCTGCTATTGCCAGGTATCCTTCGAGTAGCTGCCTTTGTCCGCGTGTGCCTCTCACCTCACAGCAGCTGCACGACTGGTACGGTCGCCGTCAGGGTCGCGCTTCTCCAGCTCGGGGCTCTGCTGCTGGAGGTACTGGAGCTGCTGGGGCTGGAGGTGCTGAGCCTGAGGGTGCCACTGCTGGAGACCCTGGGTCTGGGGGTGCTGCTACTGAAGACACTGAGGCTGGAGACCCTGGGACTGGAGGTGCCAATTCTAGGGGTGTTGCTGCTGGTGGAGCTGGTCCTGGAGGAGCTGGCGCAGAGGCTTCTGGAGCTGCTGGAGGTGCTGGAACTGCTGGGGGTACTGGAGCTGCTGGTGCTGGTGGCACTGCACAGCCACGCCTGTTCTTCACTACACCGTCTCCGTCATCTCAGCCACTGCCTGACTCTGTGCTTCGCCAGGTTCTTAGTCTCCCTTCGTCTACAGGTCTTCCGTTACAGCCTGGCTCACCGCTACCTGCTCCTTCTCCTTACACAGAGTAGACAGGGGGTCTTACTCAGTGTCGTGAGCCTGCGTCGCGTCCTGTCTTGCCTGTCCGTTCTGGTCGTCGTGTTCCTCATCCGCGTCAGCCGGCTGTCCCCGGCACCCACCTCGTAGTCCGTCGTCCTTCCTCTCCTCCACAGCGGTTTCCTCTGCCGTCTCCTCCTGCGTCTTCTCTGCCTTACGTTCCAGAGCATGAGTCTGACCGCGCTCGTGCTGCTCACCCTACTATCACGCGTCTGCTAGCCACAGTTGTCACTGGCCCGTCGTTTGAGTCTGCTGCTGCGTCTGCCTTAGTCGCTGAGCTTGTTGACTTTGCTGCTGCCTGTCGTCTAGACTACGCCGCTAGTCTTGTTGCTGAGTCTGAGTCTGTCTGTCCTCCGTCCGTTGGGGGTGAGTGTGCTCTTGGCACGGACGTCCTTGAGGACAAGCAGGAGGACCTTGAGTGTCTTGCAGCCACTGCGCCTCATCTCGAATCCATGCTGCTTGCACGTGAGGGAGACTCGGATGCACCAGACATCCCGACTCCGCGCTCTTACGCTGAGGCGATCGCGGGTCCCTACTCCTCTCAGTGGCAGACAGCCATGGACGCAGAGATGGCATCCTGGAAGTCCACAGGTACTTACGTCGACGAGGTTCCCCCTCCTGGGGCGAACATCGTCGATGGCATGTGGATTTTCAGGGTGAAGCGGCCGCCAGGTTCTCCGCCTGTCTTCAAGGCTCGTTACTTTGCTTGAGGCTTCAGTCAGCGGGAGGGAGTAGACTTCTTCCAGACCTTCTCCCCCACCCCGAAGATGACCACTCTTCGGGTGCTGCTGCACGTTGCCGCTCAGCGTGGCTACGAGCTTCACTCTCTTGACTTCAGCACAGCCTTCTTACAGGGCAGCCTGCACGAGGAGATCTGGCTGCGCCGCCCACCTGGCTTCACTGGGTCGTTCCCTCCTGGTACCCAGTGGAGCCTCCGGCGGCCACTCTACGGTCTCCGCCAGGCGCCGCGTGAGTGGCACGACACATTGAGGACGACACTTGCGGCTCTTGGGTTTGCTCCGTCGACTGCTGACCCGTCGCTGTTTCTGCGCACCGACACTTCTCTGCCGCCATTCTACATCCTCGGGTATTTCGACGACTTGGTGTTCCTAGTGAAGTCGGAGCTGTAGAAGAGACACACGTGCACAGACCTTGGTGAGCTGCGCAGCTACCTTGGCTTGCAGATCACCCGGGACAGAGCACGCCGCACCAGCACTCACGCTGACTCAGTCACACATGGTGCAGCAGGTCCTTCAGCACTTCGGCCTCACCTGGTCCTTGGCACAGGCAACTCCTCTGGCTACAGGTCACTCGCTCTCAGCTCCACTTTTGGACGAGTCCGTAGAGCCGAGTGGTCTTTACCTAGAGCTAGTGGGCTGCCTCATGTACCTGATGACCTGCACTCATCCTGACCTTGCGTACCCTCTTGGCCTTCTGGCATGCTACGTGGCTCCTCGTAGGCACCGAAAGGTGCACTGGGATGCTGCAAAGAGGTAATGCGCTACTTGTGCAGTACATCGGGCATGGGGCTCGTGCTTGGAGGGCGGAGCTCAGTTGTCCTCACTGGGCACTCAAACACTTCTTGGGTTGACGATCTGGCTACGCAGCGGTCGTCACAAGGTTACACGTTTAGCTTTGGCTCTGGCTCTGTTTCTTGGCGGTCTACACGTCCGTCTTCTGTTCTCAGCTCCAGTTGTGAGGTTGAGATCTACGCCACAGTCTTGGCCGCACAGAAGCTACGCTGGCTCACCTATCTGCTGACCGACTTGGGAGAGAGGCCTTGTTCTCCTCCAGTTCTATACGTTAACAACAAGGCAGCCATTGCCTTGTGTTAGGACCACAGACTGGAGCACAGAACGAAGCACATCGCTCTGCGTTACTTCCTTGCTCAAGAGTTGCAGTAGCGTGGTCAGCTTTGTGTCGCTCACATGCCCACTCGGGCCAACACGGCTGATGTGTTCACAGAGGGACCATTGATTCGTGTCTTCGGTCACAGTTCAACCAGCGAGGGCCAGGCTAGGCCACCTTCATACACTACGATCCGGAACTGGTGCAAGGAAGCCTTCGCAAAGGTTGGCCTTGGAGAGTTGCAGCTAGGCACCCATTCTTTCCGAAAAGGTGCAGCCACAGTAGCAGCCAACACGGGAGTGCCAGACAGAGTCTTCAAACGGCTGGGCAGATGGCGAAGCGACACAGCAAAGGAAATGTATGTTACGCCATACGTCGAGCCCCTCATCGAAGCCTCCCGTACCCTACAAGATTCGACGCATGCGGTGTCATCGGCGCAACACATAGAGGCACTCGTACGCAACCGGAGGCCCCCGCTGCCCATGTCTCAGAGACCCCATTTGTAATGAGAACGATGCCAATTGATAAGAAAGAAAGCAAGCTTTCTCAATATTATAATTTTTAAACACACATGTAGTGTTTTTTAAAATTGTGTATTGTGAAAGCGAAGCTGCTTGTACTGCACAATTGGCATCGTCGAAGCGCGCTAAACGCCCTTCTCCAACTACAAAAACCGTGGGTTGGAGCTCATTTCCCTCCACCCACGTTTCTCAATTTTCAAACGGCTCACTCAACATTCCCACCACCCACCCCAGTGTAAACCGCCTTGCTAATGCCACTTGGATAGGGTACATACCGCTCCCCCCGGATATAAGCGCCACCCTAGGATAAGCCCTGGCGCTTCTAATTGGCATATGGCGCTTATATCCCCTCCTCGATTATAAGCGCACCCCTTGAAAAAACTTGTTTTTTATAAGCGCACGTAAACTTTAAATTTGAAATGTGTTCAAAAAGCTGTAACGATTTTTACTTTAGCAGGCGGATATGTTGCAGAATCGGTTCCCTTCACATTCGGACCCTGCACTGGATGCGGGTCCAGTCAGCAGGACCTGTCAGGAGCTGGATGTGAGTCAGATTGGGTGTATCTCCCAGCGCGCGCGAGAATTTCACAGACGATCCCATGTAACTTCGACTCGATTGAAAAGGCAAGCACGAGACCTACAGTTTGGTGTTAAAAGATATAAAAAAATATGTATGTCATTTTATAAACGCCGGCGCTTATAAATTTACTCGATTATAAGCCCACCCCCATGAAAAAACCTGTTTTATTATTGCCCCCCATGGGGGTATATCCGGGGGGATACGGTAATAGCTAGTGTTATTAGTCCGCACTAGCTTATGTCGAACGATGATGCAAATGTTGTAATACGCCATTTGTAATGAGAACGATGCCATTTGTAATGAGAACGATGCCAATTGATAAGAAAGAAAGCAAGCTTTCTCAATATCTGACATTATAGATTCGCCGCGATCTTCGTCCCGATAACTCGCATTCAGGGTCCAAGGCCTCGTACTCTGTATTGACAGGGTCCGTGGAAACCCTACGCTGAGAGTATACACTAAAATTTCAGGGTCCGCTAAAGCAATACTCTGAATGGATCAGAAAC